>CM029128.1:21709780-22117280 GCA_016859345.1 Istiophorus platypterus | reverse complement strand
ATGAAGTGATAAGATCCAAAACAAAAACTGAAACGAGATAAATAACTAACACCACACATAATTAAACTACCACAAATCCCATCAGTTAAAGGAAAACAAGTGATTTGAATCCAGTACTTTTTTTGGTCAAATTCAATGAGTAGATATTCATGGATGCTGGTTGTCTGTTTCTTTGTGTGTGTTGGAAAAAAAATTCAGGGTCCCTACACAGCCCTGGCTCTGTAAATCGGATATAAACAAAGTAGCTCTGACTGCAGAGAGGAGAAGGTCTGACGAACAAAGCTGAGCAAAGGGACCATAATCAGGTGTAAGAGAGGACCGGCGGTAACACCTGAGAGTCTTTCCAATGGGGGGGACTACATGGTTGGACTGGGAAAAAAAACCCCTGGATCTGTCTGATAAGACAGGTACACAGAGAAGGGCGGTAAAGACACCGACATGCCGGTAGATCTTTAAAAAATGTATGGATTTCTTAATGGTCCACTTGCCTCCGATTTAGCAGCCGACTTCACAGCCCATCAGGAATTGACCAGTTAGTCCGATGGCCAATCCAACTATGGTAGAGAGTAATTTGAGAGTTGAAAGGCATGAAGACAGATGTGGAGGTTACTCTGTTTCTGCTTTAAAGGTGTGTAAAACATTAGTTTTGCAATGTTTCATAGAGCCAATAGGTCCGTATTGTTTTGTCCCTCTTTCTCATGTTTGTCATCGCTAATCCTAACTGGTTAGTTTTTCAAGCAGGTACTGATGTTGAATTTCTGTTTCTGGAATCGTCGAAGCACATTGGATGATAGTTGGATGAATAATTCAAAATGTTATGCCAGGTAATGTTACCTTCCTTGTTAGATTGGTTTAAAACCTATCGTACTCTCTACTGTCACTGTAGTTTTTTTTTTTAAAAACAACCTGAACAACTAACTCTCGGTTGTGTTTCAGATGCTGTTTTTTGTTTTGGTTTGGTTTTATTAGTTTCCACTTCCATGCTGTATAAAATGGAATCTGGAATCCACCATTGAATTGTTGCCTTGGCAGTTGACAACCACAAATCTAGGGGTGGTGCTTTTGATGGAGGACTGGAAGAAGGGATGCATTTTTTTGCCGTTGAGTTCAAATACCAACTGTCTTTCTCCAGAATTGCTTACTCTTCATTTAAGAAAAAGCCATGAGATAAAAGTGACTGGGTTTGTTCCACATCTTAGCGATCCAGTCCCCTCTAATGACAAGTGAAGATTTTGGAACTATTAGTAGGACCCTGCCAGATCTCAAGTAGCAATCAGGCTTGTTGGAAGTTAGCAGATCACAAGGTATAAGCAGGGTCGACCATTCAAGGCTTAAAAAAACAATCGCAAAACCTTAAAATCAATTCTAAAACTCACAGGTACCCAGTGAGGGCAGCAAGGATTGGTGGAATATGGCCCTTTCTCTAAGAACATGTTTACAGTCTGGCAGCATTATGTATCAGCTATAGTCTTTGGATGTTTTGGCTGCTAATACCAGACTAAAGTCTCCAGAATTCCAGTCTGGAGGAGATAAAAGCATAGATTAACTTTTCTACATCTACCGATGAAAGGAATGACCTTATTTTGGTTAAATATCTCAGTTAGATAAGCAGGACTGCACAATTTTAGTCACCTGTCTGTGAAAGTACAACTCAGAGTTGAAAACACTAAACCTAAACAGCCACAGGTTGCAGTATTTTTTTTTTTTTTTTTTAAAGATTATTTGATATGACACCGAGACTAGAATTTAACCGTAGAGTATTGTCTACACCTGCTCCATATGAATAATTCCCTGAGATAATCTCTGTGATTTGGTACTATATGAGTAAAAAAGAATCATAGCATGTACAGTATGTAGTTACAGACATGAGATAAATCAATCCAGACTCACATCACTGATGCCGATAGTTTTCCAGACAGCTGATGAAGACTTGTGGTCCCCTGCATCAGAGGCTGTGCTGAGGTGAAGGTGGAGGATTCTAAACATGCAACAGTTTTATGGTTTTCAGAAGTTTCAGCTCACTGAATTTGGTGTTGATGCTGCTGAAGCTCCAGTATTTTTTCATGCCAATATAATGAAGAAATTATTAACATCACTGTGGGCAAGATTCAACATGCTGGCTGAGTGAGGGATCAATCATAGACTTTATGGTTTTAATGAGAATTCTGGGACTATGGTTCTGTTTTGTGAGCAACTGTGAAAATAGGAGTTCCTTACTTATGTGACTTCACATATGTTTAATAGAAGCAAATGAATCAGTATGTTTATCTTTCTTCTATTTCTGTTTTGCCTTCCTGCATTGACTTTTTAAATTCCCTATTTCTTCATTTAACCATGGTAGAGAGGAAGATTTTGACTTTTATGATCTAACAAGTGCTATAGAATCTAAAATATTTGTGCATCAGCCAGTAAAAACACTGAAAAGCTCCTCATTAGTGAGGCCCTGGTGTTCATGGGTACTAAAATATATGTTTGACAAAGTAAAAACTTGAAATAAGCAAGGAAGAGAAAGGGAATTTAGGGGCCAGGAGTGAATCAGTGTGAGGGGGCTACCTGAAAGAGCAGTGCTTTGTGATCAGAGATGGAAAAATCAACCAAGGTCATATCTTTTAAGCAGAAACCATAGGAGAATACAAGGTTCACAAGGTATATACCCTTTCAGTGGTTGGGATGCTATACATATTGAGTAAGATTAAAACAGTATAGAGTTAGAAGTAAAATAGGAGGAAGAAGGGGAACCAAGATGGATATTAAAATCACCAAGAATAAGAAGTCTATTATTTAAAAATTCCAACCTGTTTTTCAAAATAAAACTACTCTAAAAGGTAGAAAATGGCTGACTGAGACTGGAGAACAACTAACTTCTGTGTGTGTGTTTCTGGCTGTTAGAAAATTAAAATTAGGGGACATAACTCAATGAGATACACCACGTACCAAGACGTAAAGGCCCTGAACACCTATTTTCTCTGGTGTCCTACATAATCATGAGATGCTTTCCTAAAGTTTGGGTTATTCTGTAGGCAAAGTTTCTGTCTGTACTGTTTTGTTTGAGAATTTTTCCCTAATTTGAAGTGGGTGGGCTTTGTTGTAAAGAGCTGATGTCATGCACCAATTAGAATTTGGCTATTTGAATCAAGTGTGATGTAATTTACCTGGTTGTTTGCTTAAAATATTGGCGACAGATTTGATTAAACCACACCTACACAGCTCAGACGAAACAGATTCTATGAGTGTTAAACTCTTAATAAATAATAGCTGATGAAGT
Source organism: Istiophorus platypterus (assembly GCA_016859345.1). Lineage (NCBI taxonomy): Eukaryota > Metazoa > Chordata > Actinopteri > Istiophoriformes > Istiophoridae > Istiophorus > Istiophorus platypterus. Next base: position 22,114,015 of record CM029128.1, on the reverse strand, counting down.
TTTATTTTTCAACATTTTTTTCTGACCATTTAATGTTAAAGAAAATTTAAACCAAACTTTAAGGGGCTTTTAATCTGTAACTGGTGATTAAACCTCACCAGTCCTCACTGTTATAGAAGGTTGTGGCAACACTCGCAGGATGTTTCATACAGCATTTTAAAACCTAAAGTGTTGCTGATGCTTTAAAATTAAAAGTAACAAAAGAAAAACTAAGAAATGTTTTGTGGCTTTGATTGCACCTCATTTGAATGTCACTTTCTAATGCACGTTTCACCAGTTCATAGTTCCCACTCTCCCTCAGATGGATGTGGCCATAGATGCGCTTCTATTCATACTACATTTGGGGGTATTCATACAGACACATTCCACACATGCAGACTAGTAAACAATGACATCCTCTTGACAACTACTTTTTTTGTTTTTATTTGGCTGAACAATATGAAAAAGTCAGAAAAAGATCACAGTGTATGCAACCACTTAACAAGACTAGGACCGTTATTTGGGAATTGAACAGTACATACACACAGTCCACAAAATGAGCACCCAGTTTCTGGTGTATGTGCAGTTTCCACACTCACAGTTTAGACAGTCCATGCAGAATCAAATTTAGGACAGAGCAGAGATATCTGCACAGGGTTTATGCGGATGGACTTGGGCAGATGACGAATTTTGCATTTAGACTTGTGGATGTGGAAAACAAGAATTGGCTGTAACAACAAACATTTAAGAATGAACATAAATGGTCAACAGAATGTGAAGAAATATCTTATAATAATCGTAATTTGTCTTCTAGACTGGTTAGTGCTAGTAGTCCTAGGAAGACAAAACGTAATGTGTACTTAACATTAATTCATTTATAAAAAAGACTGACACAGGGCAATGGTTATTTATCTATGTAATGGTATTTGTCATTCATTTGGTCCTTCCCACCATACCAGCCAATCTATCCATGTAAAAACCTGCCTGTTAGTGCTTTTGGTAGACTGAAATAACAGTTAAGTGTTGGAAAGAGGACAGAACTGGGGCTCTAACAGTAAAGGCCTGGTTACTCTGTGTCACCACTGAGAATTTAGCGTAACAAGCAAAGCCCCGTCCACTCAATCCACTAATCTAAGGGGACACACAATCAACATATGGGGAATATATTTTAGAGCAAGGCAATTTAATGCCTAAAAAACCCTCAGCAGAATTTCAAAATAAATGCAAAGTTTAACACAGTGCCTGTGTAAACTAGCTACGGGGGGACAGCCGGTGCCAGTTAGGGGCCTTGATACCAATTTTTAGTGTTTCAATTGCACAGGTGGGAAGGAAATAAAAAAATACAGACTTATAAGAAATTTTGGATATTTTGACTAGACACCAAAAAAGATATAATGGCCAGTATGAATGGAGGAATGATTACGACGATCAATAGCACTTTTATTTTACATATGGACATGTAAAAAAAGTTAAAAAAAAAAAAAAAAAAGGAACTGTGTGAACATATCCTTTAACTTTACCTTTTTATTCAGTCAGTTTCCTTGTTCGAATATGCCACTTGGATTTTTGTGTATATTTTGTTCGCTCCTCTATGAAAATATAGAGTTCAAGGAACTAAAGAGTAATTATATTTAAGACTCTTGTAGAATTTGGTTGTAGAATTTATTTGGCTAATACACTCATTATTGCCAGTTTTACAATGCATAAAAGCAGTATCAAAAGCCAAAGATCTATTCATATACTAAATACTAATTTACAATGTAGCAGAAAAACACAGTAAAACAGAATCAGTATAAAATTGGAAATTCCCAGCACAGCATATATGAGGTGTTATAAAATGACATCCCAAACAGTCCAAAACCTTCTAAGTTCTTATGTGGTGGTAGGTTTTGCTGAGAGACAAGAATATAGCAAATGAGGGGGATAATTTCACAAAGAAAAAAATTGAAAGAAGAAGACACAATGGTGAATTATTTTTGATCTAATGATCATTGGGCTGTTAGGTTGATGTAAATGTCAGTAAAAAGGGAATCAAAAATGTGCATTTTATGACAAATGGATACAAAATGTAATTTTTAAATGCATGAGAAAATTGCAAAACCTGAAATGAAAAAAATCAAGGGAAATGACTGCTCCAACAGATTGTTTAAAAAAAAATCATATGTCACAGGGGAAAAGAAAAGAACAGAGGAAAACTGAAGTCCAAAATAGAAAGTATTGTTTTTATTATAACAATAATAAGTGTGGCCTGAGTCTCTCTAGCTGCAGAATTTTCCTGAGTGAAATTATCCTCCATAGCAAAGTGGTAGCAGAGAGAACAGAGTGCAGTAATCTGTTGGCAGGAAGCTCATGAGGTGGTCCACAAAGTGAGTCAGACTGCAGTAAGTTACAGAGTACACTGTGTTTCACATTCTGGTCTCCTCTGGTAGTCGATTCATGTAGTCCTGAAGGGCCTGGTGTAAAGGCAGCCACTTCTTTATTGAAGCTTTGATAGCTATCATCCATCTGTAAAAACATCAGAAATATCAACATCTGTTCGGAATTTCCTCATGTGGTGCTTTCCGCGCTTAAGGAACATGTAACAGAATCATGGCTGGGTATTGTACCTAAGTTTCTGTACCCACACCAAATTGAAAACTTTCCCTAATAAAATGTAAATCTAACACTGGCAAATTATTCAACACTGTGAATCTGACCAGACTTTCATTGTCAGCTGTCAGTACTTTTGAAGGCAGATCTTGGTCAGTACCAAGTAAGTACTGAGGTTTAATATCCACTCCAGCCCAAAAACATGTCACATGTTGAAATTTTATTATATTTACAAACTAGGTGTTTTCCCACTTCTACCCCAATCTCCCAAAATTGTATGTATATATTATTTATGTGTTTTGCCACTTACATTTCAAAGGAAACGCACATGCCGCTTGGATGATGCTCACTGGCAACAGTTTTTCCATTAATGGAAGAGTTACCATTTACAACCCACAGTCTTAGGCGGTCATGAGGATGGACGGTGACTTTCAAATGCACTCTTTAAAATACCTACCCAGGACCACCTTCTTTACTTATTATCATTATTATCATTATTATCATCCCTGCGCTTAAATTGAAGCATACCAATATCAATTATGCTTTTGAGCTTGAGCTATTGTTTTACAGTATGTTGAGCATGAAAATTTGGTGATTTTTATTTTTTTCCAAAAGGGATTAAAGTTGCATTATGCATTTTACATACAATTTCATGTTGCCAATGAGTTGTATAAACATACATTTAGGTTAATGAATATTTGGACAGTGACAAAACTTTTGCAATTTTGCCTCTGTAAACAACCACAATGGATTTGAAACGAAGGAAGATGTGATTGAAGTTTAGACTTTCAGCTTTAATTCAAGGGGTTTAACAAAAATTTTAAATTGACTTGGAATTATAGCCATTTTTATACATAGTCCCTCATATACTACGTTTCTTTGCCTTGAGAAGCTCTTGTGTTGCTTTTGCAGTATTTTTTTGGGTCATTATCCATCAGTACTGTGAAGCACCACAGCACTACAATTCAGAATTCATCCTGCTGCTTCTACCAGCAGTCACATCATTAATAAACACCAGTGACCCAGGTCCACAGGCAGCCATACATGACCATGTCATAACACTGTCTCCATGATGGTTGACAGATGATGTGGTGGCTTTGGATCATGAGCAGTTTCTTACCTTCTCCATAGTCTTCCCTTCCAATCATTCTGGTATAATTTCATCCTGGTTTCATCTGTCCAATGTATCTTGTTCCAGAACTGTTCAGACTTTTCCAGATGTTTTCTGGCAAAATCTATTCAGCCTTTCTGGTCCTGACAGTGGCCAGTAGTTTGCACCTTGTAGAAAACCCTCTATATTTACATTCATGAAGCGTCTCATGATTAGAGACTTTGACAATGATAGAACTTCCTGGGAGAGTGTTATTGACCTGGCGAATAATGTGATCATCCACTTTAGTTGTCTTCCGTGGTCTTCTGGGCCCTTGATGTTGCTGAGCTCACAAGTACATTCCTTCTTTTTAAGAATGAACCAAATTGTTGATTTGGCCACACCTAGAGTTTCTGCATCTGTCTGATAGGTTTGTTTCGTTTTTCAGGGTATTGATGCCTCTTCATTTGCATCAACACCTCTTTGAAACGCATATTAAATATTCCCATGAACAGCTACCAAATGCAAAGTCAACTCCAGACATTTATCTGCATCATTTGTCATGAAACAATGAGGAACTGTGTATATAAATAAGTGTAATTCCTAGATGGTCAATGTGAAACTTTTGTGAAACCCCTTGAATTAAAACCAAAAGTCTATACTACAATAACATCTTGATGGATTGGTCTCAAATCCATTGTGGTGGTATACACAGGAAAAATTATGAAAACTGTGTCACTGTCCAAGTACTTATGAACCTAACTGTAAGTACACCAGTGTACCAGAGGAGATCACTGTGGAGAAGATTCATTTAAAAAATTATAGAAAAATCAAGAACCAAGATGAATTTGCTTATTGTGCATGACTTGGTTGTGAGCCACTGATGGGCTTGTGTCTTGTTTTGTAAGATATAATGGAAATTCAGAGAAAAACCTTGCACAAAGTCTAACAAGTTCTTCAAGAATGTGGTTCTATTATGGAAAGTTCCCAAATGAAAATCTGAGTCAGCTCCTCACCTTTTGTTCTCATTTGGATTTTCAGCACAGAGATACAAAGTCTTGAACTCATCAGATGGAGGTTTAAGCTCAATGGTTGATTTCTTGGACCCATAGGGTTGCTCTCGCACCATGTATCCCTGAAGATAGATCCCACCTGAAATCAAAGATTTTGATGTGTAATGATCAATATATAACTCTTTGTTCCAGCTATTATAGAATTTACTTCACCTCTCACAATATTATGGAAGTTGACAAAGAATTGGCTGAAAAAAATAGTTGTCAAATATGAAAAATGGGTCAGGAAAAAAAAAAAGAGATTTTATGTGATGCAAGTTTATAAAGGGTGCACTCAGTAATATTATAAGTAAAGACCTTTGTACATAGAACATGCCAGAAATAAATGTAAAATGTAATGAAATGTTAAAATATTGCTGGTAAAGTTTTTGCACCTCTGCATGAGATTAAAGAGTAAAAGGACGAGAACAATCATCATCCAAAGACAATGTAATTAAAAGAACTGAAATAATTCTTACTTGGATTTTCTCATTAACATTAAAGATTAGCTATGCTTGACCCAGCCGCATCTGTATTTTATATAATGACCTGACTTCACATAACTATTACTTTTTCCTTCTCAGATGACTACAAAAGGTTTCCACAACTTGGCACTTGAGAAAGGTACCTTTGTTTTCAACCCAAGCCCATCTGTTGTAAGCCGCTGCTGTAGTGGATGAACATTTCTGCTTGGAGCTAATTTTTAAAAGCAAAGATCCTACTTCTCGACTTGTCCTTTTCTAGATTATACAGCGGAGTAGAAGACAAGAAAATGTGGGTATGTGTGGCCCACTGATGACAAACTTGTGAAATTTGAGTATACCTCTATATTGCTTTTTCTTCTACGCACTGCAATAATTTTTGTTAAGAGGTGAAAATTGAATGTGTATTTTACATTACATAGTAAGATACTGATGTAAAGGTTGCAATTAATGTTTGTTTGTTTTCCTTTTTTACCCACCGATTACATGGTAAGACCAAGGTAAGTTGGCTGTAAATTCAAGTTCCAACTGTTCTCCCCTTCTTACTCTTCAATTTCACAACAAATACCAAGTGGTTACCATCATTTTTACAGTACTGTACCCTGTAGGTACCCAGTATTTCACAATATTATAATATATACAGTTCATTACTTCATATATAATACCCAGTTGTTACTCCCTTTTCCCCCATTACCTTATTGACTTCAACTGTACCTACATTTAAATACTAGAAGGAACTAGTAACTAGATATTTCCCTCAGGAATTAGAAGAGACCGAAAACATAGGGAGAGAGAGGGAAGGAATATGGGACTTTTAGCAAGTAGACACAAATAACTCTCATAAAACATTCCCTGAAACAACTTTATAATGTTGCCACTGTTTGGCTTTTAGCTTTTCAGTTCTGCTACTCTGAAGTTGCCAAAAAATAATTTAGTGTATCTTAAAAGAGAAACTCACAAAATTTTCAAAGAACATATCAGCCTAAATAAACAGAATTGTTGATTATCACAAAATATCTACTTTCAAAATCACATATCCACTTGATTAAACCACTGTCATTCTGGAGACTAAATATATAACATGTAAAGAGTAAAGATGTAGGATACTAAAGGGAGGTAGAGTGATTATAACACTATAAACATTTAATCGTTAGCAAGGATCATTGAAGGAAACTGCTTGTCATCTTAGAATTGCCTTTAAAATATCAAAATGTGAATTCCCTTCTATACCATATTCTTAGTTTAGATTCTGCACACCCATGTTGCATGTCAGCATCTGAAACATGACTTATATCCATACCATGTGCATGAGTTGAACGGATACCGCTGTACAAGTAGAGACAACCATCCTTCAGAATACAGTAGTACTGGACCCATATGTCTTTGTTTTTGTCCAATTTATGAAGCAATCCAAGACACTCTGGGTTTTTTACAGCCAGCGGGGGGAGATTAGAGTTGTGTCTGGTGACATCCACCCACACGTGGTTCTAAAACATGAGAGTTAATCGAGGAGATTAGTGTCAGCCAATGAGCTAAATTTGACAGTTGATAAGCCAGTGTGAGCTGCAGCCTTACACATTAGTTCTAATCTACCTCTGTCATAAATATTGCTATCACAACGGCAAGTAAATATTTAAAACTTGAACATACCAAGGCCCATTTGATTATTGATGTATTTCAATGTTACCTGTGCAAAAGGATGAGTAGCTCTCTCCATAGCTTCCAGCCACCTAAAATCATAAAGATACAAGTTGAAAATGATGTGCACCCACCAAAAAATTCTAAAACTAAACATAACTGAAGTTCACATGGTTGTAAGCTGAATAATATTTTTATATGAATATGTCTTTCTCTCTCTCTCTCTCTCTCTATATATATATATATATATATATATATATATATATATATAATATCAGCATATTTAAAACTAGGTCAGCTGACATCTTCAAATGTCTTTTCAGTATCAACCATTCAGTTTACTGCTGTCATATATGGCATGAGAAACATAAAATCTTCACATTTGAGAAACTGGAAAGAAAAATTGACTTTTTATCTTAAAAAATATCTAAAAATAATTAGATTATCTATATAGTTGCTGATTAATTTTCTGTCCATCAGCATATTTAAAGTGATTATGTAAGTTAATTAATTGATAGATCAACTAATTGTTGCAGCTCTACTTCAAAAAGTATATATTTGGTTTAGAAGGTTCTCATCGGTACTGTACCTTTTCATCTCCTGGTTGGAAGTGGCACAGAAGAAGTACATTCGAATACCAGACTGAGGGTGACATTTGAACACAAACGGTTTTCCGAGTGAGCTATCTTGTCCCACCTCAGCCCCTTCCAGCTTTACTGCTGACAGAGCCCGCCTCTTGCCCTCATCCTGTAACAGAAGGGAGGTCATGTCAAAAGCACACTTCTTGTTTAACTTTTCCTTGTTTAAAGAAACCAGAATATATGATGGTGATGACTGCTCCCTGCTCACCCGTTTGTGTCTGTAGTAGTAAAGACAGCAGTCATGTGTAAGTACAAACCACCTCTTCCTCCAGCCTTTAATCAGACCAGACTGGGTACGCTTATGAAGATAACCACGACACGCTGGCCGAGGTGTGTTAGGACCACGAGCAATGTCTGACCCAATGGTCAGTGTTAGAACATCTGGACCTACAACATTAACAGCATTGCATTAATTAACAAGGATTTTTAATATTTTGATTCTTTACTCAATATTCCAATTTGGCAAAATTGTCAAAAAACCAAAGTTTTTAAACATGATTAAAAGTCATACAGTATATATGTCACCTCAGACCAAGTATTCTGGTTGTCTCAGAGCAACGAAACGTTGGCTACATAAAACTAATGTTTGATCTGAGTGATTATTACCCCATGAACAGGTCTGGAAAAAGCATACCTTGCCTGGCCAAATCCGCAGCCTCAGAATGAGGAATGCTGGTGACATCAGTTCCATTGACAGCTAGGACATAGTCTCCTACCATCAATCCTGCTTCCTCAGCAGCTCCATCTGAAACCACAGATACAAAAATATAACTTAAAGAGTAAACACAAAGACCTTCAGTTACCATAACAAATGATTCCACCTAGTCAACCAAAACAGACAAAATGCATAGTGAACAAATATTCTCTGCTGGGTGCCTGGAAACGTAACATTGACAAGACTCCAGGACGTAAGAGGACCCAACCATTGGGCTCAAACCCAGTGAGCTGGGGCCTCCGTGTGTAGAGTTTGCTCCTACAATCCAGAGACATGCAAGTTAGGTGAACTGGAGTCTCTAAATTGACCACTGTGGTGAATGTTTATCTGCCTACATGTGATTACATACTACATGGCTACATACAACCTGTCTAGGGTATACCCCTGCTCTTTCTCAGTGCATGCTAGGATGATCACTTGTGACTCTTAATAGCAATACCCAGTTGACAGGTTTTTGTTTTCCAACATAACTTTTGTATGTGCTGTCTACTTAGCTGCATGTTACTGCATTGCTGCATTTGCTTCCAATAAGATGAATGCTGAAAATGCAGTGCGAATGATGGAGACAAACTGTGAAATGGAGGTTCAAATTCTGAAAAGGACTGATTGATATATTAGGATGTGACAATATTTTCTTTGCCATGAGGTAACATCTCATCATTGGTCATTATTTCAGATTATTTATTCCCATTTTATTTCATTCAACATAAATTGGGGCAGCATGACCTCTATTACTACGCACATGCACTATCGAGAACAGTGGTGAGGACTAAAGATTTTGACAAAGTAATGTGGGGTGGTACCAGCCATAGTTTCAAATCAACTTCTCAGTTCAGAAACTACACTGAGATGAAACCGCACTGAAATATAGGAATTAACTTACTTGTGTCGACCTCTGTAACCACAATGGGTTTAGAAAACTGTATTCGAAAGCCCCAAGGATACTCTCCTGTCCCTTTGCTGATCTTGACAGTCCTCTCGCGAACTAGGAGAGGAGACAGTGTAATTCAGTGTAGAATAGATTGTTGGAAAAAAAACATGTATTCATTTGCTTAGTTTAGTGTATAGAATTGCCACTACATGATGTTTGAATCACTCCCTCTACTAAGTGGTAATATTCCACTGAAGAATGTCTGATTTTCAATATTAAATGATTTTTCTCTTTGACCATAAGCTGAAATAAAGTAAAATTTATAGTAAAATCAGAAAATCTCCAGCTTACTTGAGACAGCTCGAGGCCTGGTGTTAAGACTGGCAGGAATGGCCTCTGAGCTGACATCATCTCCTTGGTAAATCCATGCTGAAGAGTGGAAAGTCTCCATATAAAAGCCTCTGTCTTCATTGTCCATAATTGTCATGTCCACAGAACGAGTGTCTTCTGATACTGGAAAAAATATTCATTCTTTAAATATTCACCTGACCAACTTTAAAATGTAAACACTTAACACACAAGTACATTTAAAATTGATTTATATTAATATATCTACAGTAAACTATATCCAGCACCCCATGGTAAAATCTTCTACCTAGGTGAATAATAGAGGGAGTATGAAGCAAATGAAAGAAACTGACAACCGACATTCATTATCAGTGATCAACAGGACAGGAAGAGGCCTAACAGTGAGACATTGGGAACAAAAAAAGCTTATGCTTGCATGTATTAAGTCCATCCCATTCGCTTAATTAGCTTCGTTTTCTGCCAGAAGGTGACGGGTGATTTCTGTCTGCAGTGTGATTACAGTTTTGTGCATTATCAAAGTGCAGTTATACATTTCAACACGGTAACCTTGATTAAATTGTCTGCAATCAGGACAAAGCCCTTCCAAAATAAGTAGAAGTTTCATACATTGTGTTTCACTCTCTAATGGACTTGGCTGTGGGTTTTCTAGACAAGGTTCCACCACAGCCCCTTGAAATCAGTGTTAGCAGTCACTTTCCTTGTAATGTAAAGTGATTACTTACTGATTCAGTTTTGCATTTCTTCAAAAGACATACCAGTCCTATTTGTATGGGGATTCTATTGTAGACATAAGCAGGATTTCCTTCTCTCCACAGCCTGCTGCCACAGTGCTTTAAGAGATTGCTTTGTCAATTTTGTTGCCATAGACACCTGATTTTGACTTTGGGGTCATGATGCTATTCTTATCATTACACTATGTAAATCCAAAATGCACTCAGCTTCAGCTGATTGTTTCTTTTTTATCGCCAGCTCTCTTCCTTCTCACACAGGAGGGAAGAAAGTGGAAGAAGCATAGATCCAAACAATATGATTTTCACTTAATAAAATGGTTTCAATTTAATGTGATAATGCTTAATGTGAAAGATTTTATTACTTATTATTTAGATTATATACACAGTAACACAATTTGCTTCAAACTAAGCACAGTAATGGTCTTACTGACAATTAAAACACAAATTGTTACACCATCATAGGGAAAGTAATGGAAAAAGTAACACATTACTGAGAAATGTGAGCTCAGTCCAAAGTTACCTGATTCCTCTGTGATGTCACTGGTAATTGAGCTTCCTCCAGCAGAGCTCCACTGCTTACTTTCCTTGAAGAGCTTTCGTCTCTTGGCCCAGTGGTCAGAGGCACTGCTGTCTGGTTCTTTATGAATCACAGGCTTCAGATGCTCTTTTGCCTCTGAGGAAGCTGGAAAAGATGATTAATGTTCAGAATAGGTGAGTTTTATGTAAATATTCACCTGAAATCAGTTGTTTATTTATTTGAGAGCATCTAACATACATCACTGTAACTTACATCTTGATAAAAACTGTTTGTCTGCCTTGCCAGTTTTACTGAGCTGCACTTTTGCATGGTTTTCTGTGTCTGTTGAACCTTTGGCACGATTGAAAGCAGCAACTGCAGGTTTGTCAGAATCCCCTGTACCCCTTCCTCCTGTGTCCAGTTGCAGATCATTTGTCTCCTCTGACATCAATGGTAGAGAAATGCTGGAATTTCCTGTTTTTATGCCAAATGGTTTATATTCAGTCTCCTCTGTCACCTCATCTGTGTTTGATGAATGAACATCTATGTCCTGTGAAGGGGACATGCAGGGGTCTTCCAAAGTACTCGTAAGAGGTTTTTCCATACAACTAGGCAGTGATGATCTTGAGTCCATCTGCAGAAATCTTTGCTCAACTGCACCAACATTTATTGTCATGACTGAGGACTTAGTATGTTTGGATAGAATTGAAACTGAATCCTCTTGGTCCTCTTGGTTTTCATTTTTGACCTCATTGTTCTGGAATAATATGACAGGATTGCTCTGTAGCATTTGTTCCTCTGAGCCACTGCAGGATGGAGGGATGACTTGTATAGCAAGGGCTCTTCGACTGAGCTCCTCTGTAAGTGGCTCCGGGCTGTGATATTCTACCTCCCCCATTTCTTGGTCAAATCCACTGTCTGCTACTTCACTTTGATCAACTTTATATTCACAGTCATCAGTGTCCAGACTTTCCATCTCTTTATAAATGCTATGTTTTAAGTCTGTGTCCCATTGTCTGAGATCTTTACATTGATATCTGATACCGCTTAGCATTCGACCGTGTTCACTGACAGCAAACACATCACTGGGATTATCTTCAGAGTTGGTCATTTGGAAGGGATTTAGCACTGACTGCTTTCCATCATGGCTGTTTGGGATTTCTGAGAGAGGTTTAGAACTCCCCTTGGTTTGTGAATAATTATTACTTCCTGTTCCAAATGCATGGAATTTGTCATTGCGCTGGTGAATCCTTCCCAACCTCTCAGTTTGGAGAGGAAGTGAGCACATTAATAAAGAAGAAAAAGATTCACTATAGGTTGGCAGAACATCTTCTTGCATCAATCCTAGACTTTCTGACATACCAGGAAATGTCTGCCGTCTTTTCTTTGGTAAGGGACATGCTCTGTGTTCTACAGTGGCAATACTGTTGTTTCTTATCCAGGATTTTCTCTTTTGACAGTTGATGAACTCTTTGGTGAAGCTAGACCTGTTGGTAGACAAGGAGGGTCTCATGAACATGGGCTCATAGTTGTCACATTCTGATAACTGATCAAAAGAAGTCGCCAGATCTGCTCTTTCCTCTGCTTCTTCATAAAAAGGACATCCAGATTCTTTGTTATAGGTGATGTTAGGTGCTGCGTGAAATTCCCCTAGATGTTTGTCACTAGGACTACAAGTGCCAATGCTGCAGGAAGCCAGGTCAAATGTTAGGTCCTCTAAAGTGTTACATTTAATGTCTGCAAACTCTTGGGGTGGAGGAATGTCCCAGAACTGATCACTACTGAAGCTTTTTCGAAAATGCTTTCTTTTCTCTTGAGATTTGATATTTAATAGTGTTGGCGGGCTTGATAGATGATTTGCTGATGCATAATCTGTTGATATTTGTTGTTTGTGATCAATGCAGCATTGACAGTAGTTTGGTTTGTCCCATATTTTTGGTGGGCTGACAGATTCTGAATCACAATGAACCTCTGTTTGTTCACCCATGCAGCCAAAAGTAAATCTGTAATTTGTGTTTTGATTTTGTGACGGCTGCTCAGATGACTCATTATTTGGAATCCATGCTCTCTCGCATTTGTTTTTAAAAACCGTCTCAGCACTGTTCCCCTTTTCATTCATGAAAATAAACGTGGTGTTGATGCCAGAAGTATCAAGTTGTAGAATTTCTTGAATTTCAAGTTTCACGTAGTGACCACTGCAGTTAATTTTCATGATGTTAGTAACTGGTGTTGATGAGTTGTTCGGATTTTCAGATATGGGTTCATGTGTCTGCTGAAACATGATCTTTGGGGATGAATCTTCCATATCATTGATGGACACTGAGGTTACTATCTTCACTCCTTTCTCTTTGTCCTCTGTTGTTTTGGTATAAATACTCCTTTGGTTTGGAGATGAATTCACATGATAATCTTGTTTAAATCTTTTCTCCTTGGGCGGAGAATTGTTATATTTTTCCTCATCTTCAGATCCTGACAGAACATTTTCCTTTCGAAGTGAGTCTGTTTCACCTTTTTCAACGATGTCATCTTTGTAGCTGACACTATTACTTTTGTTTTGCTTTTGAAAGATGTATGGTGAGACACTCTCTGAAAGTAAAAAAGAAAAAACAACAAAATTTATGTAAGTTAATGTGTGTAATTTATGTAATATATTGCAATGGTGATACCAGTTATTTTTCTGTAATACTTAGGGATTTAGATTGAAATATTTTTAGCATTTTTCATTAATGGTCAATATATTTCAATGTAAATAATCATATGTATGTAATATGCAAATGTTGGCTATCCTACATAAATTAAATATTTTATAAATAAATGAAGTGAAAAGAGGTAAATGCAACCTCTGCAGCAAATAAACATTAAACAACATGATTAGAGGTTGACAGGACTAAGGACACCATGACAATATATAATTTTTTAGATACATTTTACAGACTACAATATAAATCCATTTTGTAACATTAACATATACCATGAGTTAGGTTCAAAATTATCAAACAGTGATACAACTTTTGGAGTTGTGCCACTGTTCACAACCACAACGGATTTGAAACAAATCTGTCAAGAAGTGATTGAAGTGTAGACTTTCAGATTTATTTCAAGGTGTTTAAAAATATATATATATAACATTTACCATTTAGGACTATATATTTATATATATAGGCCCTCATTTTCAGAGGCTTAGAAGTTATTGGACAATTGACAACTGCTCGGTTTCATGGCCAGTTGTGGCCTGTTCCCTTGTTTTATGGCAAATGAAGTAGATTAAAGGTCCAGAGCTGATTCCAAGTGTTGACTTTGCATTTGGTAGCTGTCCATGGGAATTTTTAATATGCGTTTCAAAGAGGTGTTGATGCAAATGAAGGAGGCATCATTAGGCTGAAAAAACACAAAAAACCTATCAGACAGATGCAGAAACTATAGGATTGGACAAATCAACAGTTTGGAAAATCCATAAAAGGAGGGAATGAACTGAAGCCCACAGAAGATGACTAAAGTGGATAATCACAGAAGACCTCACTGGTAAAGAAAAACCCTTCATAATATCTAGCCAGGTCAAGGTCAGATTAGACTTTGTCAGAAAACATCTAAAAAATCCTGTCCAGTTCTGGAACAAGATTCTTGGGACAAATGAAACCAAGATGAACTTGTACCAGAATGAAGAGAAGAGAAGACTATGGAGAAGGAAAGAAACGGCTCATGATCCAAATTCACTACATCATCTGTCAGACATCATGGAGACAGTGTTAGGACATGGTCATGTATGGCTGCCATTTGAACTGGTGTTTATTGATGATGTGACTGCTGATCAGTCATAGACTCAAAGGATTACCATCCAAGTATTAAGAATAATCCTTATATTTATAATTATGTGGGTTTATTGAATTACTTTTGAGCCTCTGAAAATAAGAGACTATGTATGATATGGATGTCATTCCCAAAACCATCATTTAGAATTTTTTGTGAAACCCCTTAAATGAAAGCTGAAAGTCTAACTGTTGTGGTTGTGTATAAAGGTAGAACTGCAAAAGTTGTGTCACTGTCCAAATAATTATGAACTGTAAGATTTTACCTGAATCAACCATTCATAGATTATATTTACTCTTCCAAGAATGTATTAAAATAAAACATGTTAAACATGTCAAAGATATTTTGATGCATTTATAAAAGTTTTATAAATGCGTGCATGAGAATACCTAGGAATGCGCAACTACTCACGATCCATCTATGAAAAATCCCGTAAACAGTCTATGTGGACCTCAGTCGGAATTTACATATCATGAATCGAGACAAATGACCTTTATCGTGTGGACAGGTTGATTCTGACTGAGCACATGCTCTATGGACAGCAGTGGTCAGCCCTAAATGCTTTTAACTTTCTAAAACCCACAATTTAGTGGCCACCACTAGCCCTCTTTTGGCCTGAAGAATTCCAAATACTGGCAAACACTGTCTGCAGGTGTGGGAAAAATGTGACTCAGCTAAGCACAAGATTAACCTCACTGCACCCGCCCTCAACCCAAAGCTCCAACTCACGTTTACTGCTGCTGGAACTCTTCCTCCTCTTGCTGTTTCTCCTCCTCCCCCTCTTGCTCATTCTCAAATCTAGCACAGCCTCACATCAACTGCAACACAGGTCATAGAGAACAAAGAGGGTTTTTACCTTTATAAACTTTACCTTTATGTGTTAAATGTAAATTTAAGCACATATTTGTCAGTCAGTCTAATGCAATTTCATTTTGGGAATATTAGGGAATATTAGGAAACAGCAAACACTTTGTACTCTCACTGGAAGGAAGGGAACATGAAGAAGGCTTATTCCTTGGCTTTAAAAAAATGGATATGGGTTTCATCTTTTATCTGGGCATTCTAGTTCATCTAGGAAATAACAATGTTCAATTTTACATGGAAGTAGAAACATCACAGATAGGTGAATGGCGATGAATATAATAATATCAAGAGAAATGGTGTTTTCTGTGCCAGTGATGTCCTGATATTTAATTCTCATTCTGACATGAACACACAAAATATATTTTATCAGAATGTTTAAATCACCACTACAATGCATTATTTTAGAAACAACTGAGAGATTATTTCCACAGCAGTCATCTGTGCAGAAATGGAATATATAAAGGTATTTAAAGATATACATGGCAGATATCCAACTAAATGTTTCATACACATTCTGTTCTCGAAGTTGAATTAAAACACGACTGTGTTGACATGTCCATTAAACCCTTGTACTTCTCCTGCCAACCTATTGAAACAGATATCTGATTAAGCAGCTGGTAAAAAGTAATGGATTCATTCTATCACAATGAAGTCTGTCTATAACTGGACAAAATGAAAATATGTTGATATCAAAAAATTACAGGAATTTTTATAAAATTTATATTGATACTTTTTTTGTGAGTAACACTTGAGAAAACGGATGATTTCCAAATCAAATAAGGAAGTTCACATTGCACAGATTTCATTCATAATGCAAATTAAAAAACTGTAGAGATGGTCAGATGCTTTCAGAATTATTTACGAAAAAAAGGAACAAAAGCAAGTTACTGTTATTTGAATACATGTTAAAAAGCTTTCATCCCTGGGGGTCCAGGTATTGACGAAGTGAATAATATTTAGCACGTGTCTTCAGAAACACAAATATACATCTGACTTACCCTTTAGTGCCAAATCCTGATGGGTGCTATCAAACTTGTAAGTGTCCAATATGAAAAGGAGCGGAAGGCAGACAGTCTGTGAGCAGCTGCTGCTTTTCCACACTGTCCACATCGTCTGCATGTCTCAGACTGCTCCACTTCTTATTGTTTCTATTCTCAACGTAAAGCAGCTTATTACACTTAATCTCCTGAGCCACTGGTGATGTCAGTGTGAAGTTTGTTGCTAGTTTATTCAGTGGCCATACTCTTCCATTGGCAAAGGGAGACAATTGACATAAAATCCAAAAGATAATGTTGCTGTATGTTTAAACGGTAAGTGGCTGCATTTATATAGAGCTTTTAACCAAAGCGCTCCACTGTTTACCTCTCTCTCACATACACATACTCACACAACAATGGCAATGACCTACCATGCAAGTGCAGGTTTGACATTTTGGTTCAATTTGGTGTATAGTGTCTTGCTCAAGGACACTTCAACATGTGAGGAGCTGGGATCAAACCACTGTCCTCCAATTATCTGACAAATCATTGCAGCTCTACTGTTCACCTAAGGGACAGGTAATGTAGCAATACATTCATATGTGCAATTTCTCAAAACCAAAAAAAAAAAAAAGTTGTACCAAAGGTAAATGTTAAGATATTGTCACTGATGACATGGACTGATTAAAAAAAAAAAATGGCTATTGTCTCTATCCATTCCTAATAAACCAAAGAAGTACATTTTAAAACACTGCAGTTTTTTATACAGCAAAAACTATTTTTTTTTAAATATGTAAACACTCAATATCTTTGTACTTGTTAAGAAATTATTCCTCATCTTTTTTTCCATTGTTCACTAAGTTTCTTAAATAAATCTTAAAAAAAAAAATAAATAAATAAATAAAAGGGGGGTGCACGTTGGTGTGGTTGTGTTGTTACAGAAAATGCTTAAATAAATACCTATTACTCATCACTGACACAAGTTGATGGCAATGACAGCAACATTAAAAAAACTTTCCTGTGGGCTAGATGCCATTAGACATCATTATAGACTATGCATTTAGTTAAATGTGTGATTTTATTTATGCAGTTTTAAAATTGCAAATAATGAGCAGTTCATTTAGTTATTAAAGACAAAAGCTTCATGTCTTTAAAACATGATTTTTTTCATGTATTTATGATGCAGTATTTGCACACTTGAAATTCATATACATATACAATGAAAAAATGTACAAATGCACTTTATTTATTTGTTTGATCTTTTATTTATGGATTTATTATTAGAGATTAAGTATAGATTTTTTATTTAGCCATGGTCATAATAAACTTCTCTCAACTTAAAAACTCTACTAACTTAGCCATGTTACTAAACTATTTCTCACTTAGAAACATCTATTTATCTCTGATTAATTTTTCTTTGTTTTTAATTTTTTTTATTTTTCCTGAGATGTTTCTAGAACTAAATTTATAAAATTTAGCTCAAAAATGAAATTTTGCTTTCAAAAATTTTTTTATTTTATTTTTTTTTTTTTTTTATTTTTTTTTTTTAATTTTTTTTTCACATACAATTACCCAAAACAACATCAATACCAAAATTATTCACTCACAGCATACCCCCACATCTCATAGCAGCCATATAATAATGATGTTATGACATGATTGCTTGATCCTTGATGATTGATTTCTTCCTTGACCATCTTCTTCTTTTCTCATTCTTCTACTTCTTCATCTCTTTTTCTCACTTCATCATATCTTTCATCCTGAACTGTTCAGGCTTTTTCCTGATTTTTTTTTGAACTTTTCTGTGTTTTCTTCTTTTCTTCTTTTGTCTCTTTCTTGGTTTTTCTTGTTGAGTGTGTTTTCTTCTTTTACATTCATTTGCTGTTCTTGATTGTAGATTTTTATTCTTGATTTGATATCCTCTATTCTATTTCTTTACTCCGACGTAGAGTACTCTTGGGTTTTCTGATGTTGTGGGAATTCTTTCTATTGCCTTTTATTCATTTCTTCTTCTGTCATCTTCTCCTGCCTTCCAGTTCCTTCCTTATTTTTAGGAATGAACCAGATTGTTGATTTGTCCACTGTTTAAGTTTGTTTGTTTGTCCACTTTTTTGGTTTTTTTTTTCTTTCTGGACTGTTTGTTTTTGCATTTTTTTTGGAGTGAAAATTTCTTGATTTAAATAGTGCAGTATAATTTGTTTAGTTGTGTTTCACTTGATGAAATCTTGATCTGAATCCTCTTTTGTGTCCTCACCCAAGTCTCTTATAAGTCAGTTTTTTTGTAGTTCCTCCTCATTATTTGCCCTCATGATTCTCAATCAGCCTGCCAGCCTGAAGGCGTTGGACGCAGCCTGTTTTGCCTGTTCTTCCACTTTGTTTGCCAGTTTTTTTTGTTATTTTTTTTGTTCTCTGGGATCTTTTCTTTGTCTTTCTTTTCTTATGTTTGACTATGTCAGTCATGCTGCCCATTTTGAACATGGATGGAGTCCAGGTTAGACTTACTGGCTTAAGGTGTAGTTCAACATTTATTTGTTCAGGTTTTTTTTTTTTTTTTTTTTTTTGTTTTTTTTTGGATTATTTCATTTTCAAGGGACCATCACAAAAAATCATCAAAACATATAAATCTACTCCAAAACAGGATAATAGGCAAGTAAACAAAAAAAGCAAACACACAGAGCCTTTTTTCTAACCTTTTTTTTTATTCAACACACATGTTACTCCATGCAAAAAATCAAAAAAAAATTTTTTTCTTCTTCTTTTTCAAAAAAAAAAGTAGTAATTCTATTTGACAGGAGGTTATAGTCTTTTATCTAATTTCTTCTATTTTGTCTCAGAGGAAGGTTTGGTAATCAGCATTACCAAATTATCATCAATATATTATTTTAAAGAGCTGTCTCACCCCATGGCAGGAAAAAGAAATAATTGATCTAAGAATAAAAAAAATAGACTCTACAAAGAATTTCAAACTCTAGCTCATTTCACACCTTCCCATTGTCAACCAATTACGCATTAAGTGAGTATGAATGAATTGTTTCAAAAAGTTACATAAGGACATCAGAAGGGTGTAAGGGGAGGGGGCTCTGAAGCTATTCTACCATTCCAAAAACCATGCCTGAAGAAGCATACTGGCATACTGTTTGGAACTCTGAAGGCTAATCCTAATAAATAAACTTCACAGACTGATGTCCCAGGCTATCGTGAGAAAAATCACAAGTTGTCCAATCAAGACCTGAGTGGTCTGACCTCACAACCTCCAAGACACTGTGATGATTTGCAGACACTTTATTACACAAATAACATAGTTACTGAAAATATTACTCTTGCAGCAAAACCAGTGTGTTACAATAAATATCAGATAGCCCACATGTGACTGAAAGATCAGGAATGCAATTTCTATGCCATGCTCATAAGGAAATATTTCATTAAAAATGTATGGATAACTGACTTAGATAAAGGTCAAAGAAAGAAGGAGGAAATTTAAGAAAAGGGAATGAAAGATTGAGCAAATGAAATGAAACCTGAGCATACAGAATGGAACTGAATATTCTAAATGGAAAAACATTTGTGTTTTGTTGTATGGTGTGTGCTGTGACTAAGCTTTTATTGATGGATGTTAGTTGTTGAATTGTTATTCAGGCAGCTCCACTCTTCACTAAATAACTTACTTTGACTGACCAGCTATGACCTGTTCTAGAGGTTTGAATAAACTTATTTCCTGCCATATTCTCATTTACTTTCATAGTCATTTCTAACGTACAAGATTTATCAATTCATAATTGATAAATTGAAGTAAAATTTCATCTTTATACTAATTTTTTAGTACAGAAAAAGTAAGCGTGATCTGAGGAATGTTAGATTTTCTTGGAAATTATTCAATTACTGAAATGATTACTGACATGATTTTGCTGATCCAGAATTATACTGTGTAACTCCTGACACTTTGTCTAATCCAAAACCCATATTGTCCTACATTATACATTTGCTGCTGATTTGTAAGTTAACTTCTTTTACCTCATTCAATGGAGTGTAAGCTAAGAAATGATAACAGTTTTTCACAGTGAAATGGACTTTTCAACAGCTACTGTACCTGTGCATAATGGTAAACAATAAACATAGGATTAGAACTGGATTATACTGCTGATATAGATCCATTAAAATATGAGGACAAACATTCAAAGGACCCTACCAGCTGTTTTGCATGTTTTGCCTCTTATGCCCACAAGATGTCTGATTATTTCATTTTAGGCTCTATGGGAAAAAGATGGATATTTTAAAATATTTTCCGACATTTTATAAGATGATGGTTCAAGTAATCAAGAAACCAGCTGTGAGATTAATCAGTGATAAAAGTCATTGTTAGTTGCAGCCCTATAATATTAAATGATGCAGTGCAGACTTTTCAACGTACTTGGAACTTCGAATGCATTACCAGACAATAAATGTTATTTGCTGTTCAAACAACTAAAGCAGGTTTTGAAAATATAGAATCCTTTTTAAAATGGAGGGCAAACATATAAAATACATATGATTTATAGGAACTAAAAACTTGCAAAAAGATTGATAGTTCATTGAAGTTACAATATGTAAGATGTATATGTCTCAATTCACACTGTTTTATGTTGCCTGAAGTTACTGAGTTTGATGTACTAGCATTCTTGAGACTTGGCTGTTTACAAATGTGATTGGCACTATGCACACACAAACACACATTATATATATATATATATATATATATATATATATATATATATATATATATATATATATATATATATATATATATATATATATATATATATATATATATATATACACATATATATATATACATATATATATATATATATATATATATATATATATATATATATATATATATATATATACATATATATATATATATATACACATATACATATATATATATATATATATATACATACATGCATATACATATACACATATACATATATATATACATATATATATATACATATACATATATACATATGTATTCTCATTAGAATGGAAGAGAAATCAATATAGTAAAAGTTCTATTAGCAGCAGCAGTTTTTCTCAAAATATTGACATAAAAGGCAAAATATAGACATGAAAAGGCACAAAATTACAAGTGAAATGTTACTGATCTTTAACATGGACCAAAAAAATTCTCCCTAAATCATGCTACATGAGTAGCTTTACTACATGGAAGAGATTTATGTGATGAAGGACACACATTTCCAGTAAAACTATGATGTGTATACTGTATACAATATATGATATGATATTGAAATATCAAGAAAAATACTGTTTAATTTCACTTCCAGGTCAACAAAATCAAAACACTGAAGAATAAAATAAACAGTTAATGACTAAACAGGTGACAATAGCAATTTACCATTTTTTAGGGCCCTGTTTTAATGGAATAAGCAAAGTGACCATCACAAATCCATATATCTTGGATGCACTGTTTAAGTGTCTCCATCTGCTATTTTCCTGCATGTGTGTGCAGCAGGCAAAGCACAAATAGGCTGACTGAAGATTAATACAGATCAGAAGATATGGTAATTAATAAACACATTCTCAACCAATCACATCACTGCCCTCATAGCTCTGAGCCAATCACAGTGAAGTATAATGATAATAACTCAACAAATGAAGAATGGACTCTGCCAGGAATCATGTTCTTGTGTAGATGGTACACAGGAGCATGAACACACAAAACCATAAAACTACAGCCAGAGGCTGAATGTGGGGGTTAAAGAGTTTGTACAATGATTACAGAAGTAAATAATAAAAATACTTATGGAAAAAATATATATACATGTCACATCATATTGTGTGAAATGCCACTTTGCCTGAAAACTTGTTAAGAAGTTGATACACAGGATTCATGAGCCCCTCTATTACAGTCTCTCCCTCAGAAACAGTGAAAATTCAACTGGCAATATGGTCAAATATAACTATGTCCTGCTGCATTCAGATGCTGCAGGGAATTAATGAACTGAAAGAGATATTCTTTTCAATATAAAGCAGCTGTGGACAACGGATAATGTAGCAATCCCTAAGATTAATTTATAGATCAATGCAAACTGTTTTAATGATGTTTCTGCTTTAAATACATTAACATCAATTGTTTATTCTGATATAAAGAGAAAAACAGTGTTTTATCAAAACATTCTCTCCAAATATATAGTTTGATCCTGTTGAAAAAAATCTACAAATTGAGGGGGATTTATGTTTCTGCAAAAACAGTGGTTCTGAAATGCCTGTTCTCAGCTTAACATCCATCTTCTCCCAAAATACCATGTATTTTCCCATTGCGATCTCACCTGAGGATAGATGGATCACAGTATGTATATAGCACATGCACTGGTCATTGTACCACCATGAAAACAGAGCCCTTAAGGTTTTCAAACAGGTCACTTAGTAGAAATAAATAGATATCAATTGACTATGAAATACTTGACCATATTCCAGTCATAGAAAGTGTCCATCTAAAAAAAGTGAATTCAGAGTCCAACAATGGGCTTAGATTTAACAGTTTCCATTATAAAACTTATTTCAAGAATTTCATAGAATTTTCTTGAATTTAGAGACTTATTTCAAGAAAATCCTTGAGACAACTTAACAAATAAAGGTAGAATTACATCAGCCCATTAGCAGATTTTTTTTTTTCTTGTTTTAATGCTGAATCTCACACCAAATATTTTAAACTATTCTCCCTGTGGATTTTGCTGATAATTTCAATAATGCAAGTTTGATTTGGGGAAATGAATCTTTTATAGGGTTATGTGTGAATCATGTTTCCAAGATTGTATCAAGACCACGGGTAAATTAAATAAAGATTAAATAAATTCTCTAAATTATGCCAAATTATTTTTTATATACAGTATATACTTAAATACATAAACAATAAGATTGGCAGCTAACACAACAGTTACACACATTATGAATAACATACATCTTGGCAATGTAAGCAGAAGGTTGGTGGATGGCCCAAGAATCTCTAAGAGGACGACTGAGGAGGTGGCAGGGCAGAGTACTCTTCATTTTCAGAGTCACTACTCTCCTCGTCGTTCCTCTCTTGGTCGCTGCCTTCAGTACTCAGCTGGTCAAAGCCCTGATGACTGTAACCCTTATGGGATGCAAAGAAGTTTCCCAGATTCAGACTGCCCACTGCTTTACCTAGCCAGAGGGGAAAAAACAGAGAGGAGGACATAAAGTTTCACTAACAATCATAGAAAAGTTGAATTAAGGGCAACCGGACTTGGTTGTAGATACTTGAAGACAATTCACCTCTTATCCAAGAGATGGATGGATAGATGGATGAGAGGTGAAACATCATTTTCTTTAGACAACTAGGTGCAGTTGCCCTCTATTCAGCTTTTTTTGGATGGCCATGACCTGGATGACTGGGAATCTTCACTGATGTGTCATTAACAAGATTCTATCTTTTTAGAGTTTTTACAAAGACAAATTTTTCCCTTTCAAGGGAGATTTGGGAACATTTGTGGCTCAAATATTCCAACTGACCATGCATTATTACATTTCCATTCATATCATATCAACATTCATATCTACCCTATATCAAATCAAGGTGAATATAAAAATAACTCATACTTCGAAATGTTCTCTAGTCTGGGAAAACCTCCAACCCTCCACATTGTAATGAAGATGAGTAATGTCTCCTCTGTTGTTTTATCTTTCCTGTGAATATACTACATTACAGACAGAAACTTGCCTGCAGCAGAGCTCTGCACTGTTTGTAAGGTCTGTATTTCTGTTCACTAAACATGTAATCCAAGACAAGGCTGTAAAATGACAAAATTCAGATGTGATGGATGTTCCATAGTGCTGCTTGAAAAGATAGAAATAGAAACAAATTATATCCCAGTTTTAGATTATCTGCCTAAAAGTAATAATATCCCATTGAAAAAATACTTCAACACAAATAAAGGTCTTGAATTCAGTATTGTCGTTCTTATTAAAAGATATTACCAGTAAAATATAATAAGAGTTTCAAGAGTATTCACTAATCTCACTCATTATTACCACTAATAATATTATTACTGATTATTTGTAATAGTGTATTTGTTCCATGTGAAGCCAATTTTAACTATTTTACACCATTCAGTTGTTTAAGATAAGAATGATCTTTCTTTCATTTAATTTTGTTTAGTCCCCCACAGCCTGCTAGTGTTGCACCTCTGTTCTTGTGTATGACACCTGGTCTCTACATTTTGGGCATATCCAACCAGTTAATATGAAAAACATAATAAGCTGTTAATTAAACATTGCTTATTAATGTTAATTCAGTAGGTACCTTGATGGCAGGCTGATGTTGAACTTGTCTGTAGTCTGGTTAAAGTTTTCTCTCTGCAGGCGATGACTGTACTTAGTCAAAGATTGTTTTTGAGATAGAGCAAACATCATTCTGTACCACCACTGTAAGATTAGTTTGGACATCTTCTCTATAAATGTCAATTTCAGCTACATTCTACTCAAAAACTATTATTTATATCATAACAATATGAATCTATGAATCTAACAGTTTTGAATAGTCACCCTCAGCTGTCATTTCAATGTGTCAATTACATATTTAGTCAATATTTAAGTAAAAATACTGTGTTATCAGCAAATACACAAGATTTAAGGACTTGGATCGGGACTGGGGCCAAAAACACTTGACCGAGACAGCCCTAGTTTAAGCTATAACACTGAATAATATTTTACAATCTTATCATCTGCTTTGTATGAAAAAATACCTTATTTGCTGAGTAACTAGTAACTATAGCTGTCAAATTAATGCAAAGTAAAAGCATCTAAAATTTGTCCATTCAGTAGTTGATTAGATGTACTTGATAGTTATCAATGTTGGATCCATTTTTCTTCACGGTAGAATGGATACTGTATTACAGAGGTGTAGCCTCTAGTTGACTGCACAAGCTGCGCTAGTCCCTGTCCCCCTGAACAAAGTTTTCATTTTTTACACTACATGAATAACGTTCACTACGACACAAATATCATTCTATTAAATTTAGGCTGCATTGCCGCACTGTTGTATGGAACTTGCTAACTTTAAAATGTATATTTATAGGACACAAGTCAAAGAATTAGATTTAGAATCAGGTCAAAAACAAATTAAATAAGTCTGCACAGGTCAAGAAATGATACAGTGGGTAAAAATTAAAATCTGTCTTAAACACTTACCTCTTATTTTTCCCAAGATCCCTCCCACAGAGCTGGGTTCAGTTTTCACCTCACATCGGTCTGGAAGTATTCAAGGATATTTAGAATATTTACCTGAATGCTCATCAAACATTAAGAGTACAAAAGATAGCTAAGCATACAGAGCAGAGTATTGTGTACTGTTTTTAGCTTTGGATTTAGAATAAAAGCTGCCCCCTTTACGGTATAGTTTTTACAGTATAAAAGGAGAAAAGTCGTCAGATGTTAATCTTTGTGAAGTTAACAAGTTTTACATTAATGTCTTCACTTAATATTACCATTTGATTTGTGCTGATCTGTAAATTATCTGTAAGACAGGTACGGTACATACAGATGCACTGATGAAATAAATATTTAACAAAGCATTTGAATCGTATTGACTTTGTCTTTACATACAGAGTGATGTAGAAGTAGTTTTTTTGTTTGTCACTTTTCCTCTAAAGCTTATACAGCCTCTCCTATTATTCTATTGTAGTATCTATAGTTTGTATCTGCATTAAGGAAGATTTCCACCAATGTAAGTCATCTCAGCTAGCTCATCTGCACATTTTAGACTACTTACTTCATGCCCTTTTAAACTATTCACATTTCTATTTCACATGGTACTGTAATCCAAAACTGCTCCAGTAGAATTATGTCTTTTTAAAGAATGCAGGCTACACAGACAAGACAATAGTCTAATGATACTGCCAATTTCTTCCACAAATATGATTCTCCAAAATTTTGCCTAGAATGATTGTAGTTTTCTGGAACACTAATGGTAAATGGTAAATGCACTGTACTAGTATAGCGCTTTTCTAGTCTTTTTTGATCACTCAAAGTGCTTTTACACTACTGTCACATTCACCCATTCACACACAAATTAACACATTCTATATATTGATGAGCATGCACACATGCACGCACCTACACATTCACGCACTGATGACACACATTGGGGGCAATCTGGGGTTCAGTATCTAGCCCAAGGACACTCCGACATGCGGACTGGAAAAGCCAGGGATCAAACCACCACCCTTCTGGTTGGTGGGCAACCGCTCTACAACCTGACCACTACTGTATGCAGACAGCACTTGTTTCCTCAAATCATTGTAGTCTGTCCAACTACCTAGTCCTGCAGCTATTCTCTGAGCTGTCTCCACTGAAGCCCTCTAATCCAAAAGAGACCATTTTATTTTAGGCCATTTGCTTTATGTTGCCATTTTCTCACACATTTCCGAATTTTCTGCTGGTCTGCTTATAACAAAAGCTGTTTTCCTTCTCTCTATCTGCTCCTTCTTTTTTACCTTGCTTTTTGGGCTGTCTCTCTCTGCCTCTGTCTGGTCTTTCCTTTTCTTTTTTGTTCTCTTCCTTAACTTTTTTCTGCTCAGATCAAATATTTTCCAAAACTAAGAGCTTTCATTAATCGCTGTGCTCTAGAAGATTTAGACATATTTTTCCCCAATTCAAAGTGTTCCTGCTCCATCATGTAATCATATAAACTTGTCCTTTGTGTGCTGCCTAACACTGTGGTCTAAAACTGTGTGCAGGCCACATCCTCAAATCCCACAAAGGGCTAAAACAGTCACGTATTGACCACCAAACACATGCACCAACTAGACAAACTGGCCTATAACTGGCTACAACAACCAAAGGTCTAGAAGTAAAAGCTGTGCTGTAGATGTAGACAAAACCTGGAATGGCCATGTTTTAGCTCTATGCAGTATTCACTGGTGCAAACAGAAAATAAACAGAATATGTGGAGGATTATGGTTATTATTCATTGCCCATCACAGTCTCAAAAAAGTTGTTGTGCTTGCTGCAGCATGCTGCTCTCCTCTCTTCCTTTACTCACATTTGGTGTCTGCATTCATCAGCCAGGTTCACTTTCCAGTCTGTTTTAAAATACTAACATCTCCATATGTGTGATGAAAGTGCTATTGGTGACAGTAATTATGTTGTCTATCCATTCTGGCCCTGAAGAGATCCCTTCTTTAAGTAATTTCAATTCTAGTAATTGATGACAAAATCCATTCATCTTTAAATGCATTTCTAAAGCTAGAATGAGGCTTCAACAGTCTCAGTTAGAAAAATCAAGCATCTATTTTCCAAAATGACTGAACTTTACAGAACATTTATGCATAAAATTACTAGATTTTGTCCGCTATCTCTTACAGTGAAATCGCTTTAGGGAATGATCTTTTAATTAGTATGAGCAGGACGAGCAAGAACAGTGATCAATACCCATTTCAATGAACATATGGCCATGGGAGAAGTGATCTAAGATAGACTTTAAAAGTGTGAACCTATCCTTCAAACCTTATCATATGGAGGTACGTGGCCTTATTTCTATTTTCTTTTCATGTTTTCCAATATCAAAAGCTTTTGGACCCTCCTCAGTACATTTCTGCATGGCCTTATTGTCATACATACTGTTCCTCCTCCAGCAGACAAAGACTCCTATGGAGATGACCAGCAGCAGAGGGATGAGGAGCAGTGTGGTGATGATGGCTGGGAGTACACCCTCCTCTTGGTATGGCTTTGCTGCACTCTTCTTCTTCTCCTCCTCTTCTGCCTCTTCCTGTGGTTGCGGCTGTTGAGTCACAATTTTCTCTTCTTGGATGACAGCTGTCTTTGACATGTTATGTTCCGGCCTTATCTTAGTTTGGACGAATACGTCCATTTCTACACAGAGAATTGATATGATTAAAAGGGCTTCCACTCCAAATTTTTTATTAGAATCAACTACACAAAAATAACTCATTTTGAGAGTTATTTTCATTATAGCCACTACATAATTTCTTCTGTCCTCTTTGAATAAAAAGCAAATCTTATTTTTTTAAAAATCAAACATAAGAATACTTCAAATCAAATCAAAGCTTGTGATGTCAGACTTTGATAACTACACTAGCACATTGGATGTAAATACATTTATGATTGTTAAACAACCTGCTGTGTTCCTTAGATTTGTGGATTGCTGTCAGTCTCAGTGTCTGTGCAGCTTATATTGGTCAGAGTGTTTCTGTGTTACATTAAAAAGAAGTGGTCTGGATGTTGATTCATATCTTGAAACAGACCATGAGGAAAACAGGACAGAGGTGTATCCTGATGAGCTGATGAGCATAATCTAGGGTTGACATGCATCAGCCCCTTGAGATGCCTATGTTCTAAGGGCTGGTACAGAAAACACTGTTTGTAGGTCTTTTTGCTGTTTGTTGTATGCCGCCGACATGTGTTTCTTTGTAACATCAACAATAGTAACATCAGCAGCTACAGGCTACACCCTCAGTAGCAGTAAGTACTTTATTAACATGATGAATGTACAGTGTGAAACTCTGTAAAATCAACAATACTCACCTTCAAGTTCTTGAACCTTGATTCCCGCTTTTTTGACAGAACGATGTAACTCTGAAAAGATGATGATGGAAAAAATATCAGTTAGTGGATACAGCTTAATGACACTGCCAAGTTAAATTACACATAGATACTTCATCTACAAAGCCACAACAAAGAGCAAAAAGCGTAAACCATAAAAAAAAAAAAACAATTTCTGTATTTTCAGAGAATTTCACTTGATGCATGCACACAAGTTAAGATGGCTTCTGTGCAAGAGAACATTTAATAGTTTGACTCTTAATGAAGCTGAGCTTACTCTCAGTGGTAAACTTGAAGACTAATTTACTGACTGCATCCCCAACAAAGACGCTGCCATCCCTGGTTTCAACTATGTCGTGAGGCATTTTAAACTCCTGCAAATGAAGGAAAATACAGTTTGATGTATTAAGAATTATTCGACAGCATCCTAAAAGACTGGATTAATCACAATGATCACAGTACAGTATATGTATAATTCAGAATGTAGGCAAGATTATATGTCGGCTCAGCTTTACTTACTGTGGTTAAGTGAAATTTCACAGCCGTTTGCATCAGTAATCTCTAATACATACAGTCTATACATAATTGGAATTGTTTAGATTTTTATTCTTAATCTGCCTTAAATGTATCTGAAGCTCAGAAACTGCAACAACCACAGTTGGCAGGCACATCCGAAGTCTTAATTGCTATTTAGGCAACAAAATGAGAGTTATGAACGTAACTAAGTTTCTGTGAATGACTGCCAGAGGCAGGAGGTAATAACTGGGTAAACTATCACAACTATAGTTATATATTTGTAAGTCTCATTTTATTTCATTTCTCTAATAAATCGTATATGAATATCTTTATCAGTGATGAAAAAAAATGAGTTGAAGACTCTTAACTCTGAATGTCTGTGGAATAAGAAGTTCTTTATTGACTGACTGTTTATCAGTGAGACTGGACGGATAAGTAATATAGCCTGGAGATAGTGGAAATTTTTAAAGAGATGTGCTTTCAAAATGTCAGTTCGCAAATGACAAAAACTTTCAAACTGGTGGTGAGGCTGCGTGATTGTTATTGTAATGAGTAGGAGTATGGCAGTTAGTTAGAGTTAGAATCAATAAATAGTAATACATGTGTAGGTCTCGAAATACACAGGCATCTACTGAAATATGATAAAAATCTTGTGTGTCTGGCTGTTTCCATCCCACTATATGAAATAAGATACTATAATATCAATATGTTTGATGCACTGACACATACGACTCTGGATACTCTGGTACTAAAAATCACCATTGTAGAGCTTATAAGATATGAATGCATACAGCCAAAAAAGAGATGATGTGGCCCTGACAATTTGAACCTAGAAGAAAACACTGGTGAAAACCTGTGAACTGTGGCACAATCATAGATGAAACACCTCTAAAGAGATATTCAATTGATGTCCAGAGAGATTTAGGCAATTTAGGCATGTTAAAAATATGCATATCTGTCCTTAGGGTAACCCTGACAGAAATCAGAATTAGTTATTGCATCACTGAGCAAATCTTTTTTACTGAACACATTATTGATTTATACTGTTATGTATAGGGTTTGCATGTTCTCCCTGTGCCTATGTGGGTTTCCTGCAGGTGCATTGATTTTCAACCAAAATCTACAGACAGGTGGCAGGTCGCAGGTTTGGCTAACTGGCAAAAATACGTATTGGGGTGAATGTGAGCATGAATGGTTGTCTGTCGTCTGTCTATTAACCAAATAGGGATGTTGTGGAATGACTTCAAAGAGATGTTCACACAAGACATTCTAAAAATATGGCTCAGCTGAAGCAGCTCTATAGGAAAAATTGTTCAAAACTTCTCCTGAACATTTTACAGGTCTGATCCATAGCTATTATGGAGTGCTTATTTGAGGTTAATACTGTCAAAGGAGGTTCAACCAGGTATTAAATCTAAGGTGTCATGTACTTCTTCCACTAGCCCTTTGTGTCTTTATTGGGTGTGCCCAATTATGGTGTGATTATAATGGTGTGTGTTACTAGTTTAAGCAGGTTATGTTTGTCTATACTTTTGTCTTCACATTTTATATAAAAAAAAGAAAGAAGAAAACTAGGTCATTCCAAATGGTTCACATATTTTTCCTTATCATTGTACAATACAACTGCACCATCTCCTGGTTCAATTCCACCTGAGGACTTCTGTTAAATGTCATCAAACCACGAAAATGATGAATGAGTAATGGTTCGATAACTTTCTGCAATTTATCATACACAGCCAAAAAATCTGTTTCAGTTTAGAATAAACAGTAATGAGTGAAAGACAGCGAGACCATCTGTGTGTGTTTTTTGTGTGTGTTTGTATTTACCTTTTTATTTGGGCTGAAGGTATCCAAAATATCCCCGGTTGAATAATTTATGACAAAACCTCTGAGTGGAGCTGAGCGATATGAAGATTCCCCATTTACTGCGAAGATCAAGCCATCTAAACACACACACACAGGCACACACACACAGGCACACACACGAACACACACACACACAGGTAGCTGTTAAGCCCTCACTTCAGAGAGAATAATGCAACATTTACCTAATGGGAAGATAAAACACAATGTTTAAATAGTTCTACTGCCACATTTATCCACATTATAACAGCAATGGGAAAGAAAAGAGACAAGGGGAAAAGATGTGAAAAATGCCCCTGGCTAGCTAAGACAGTCATCTCACCTCCAGCAGGGTTATAGGTGATGGCAAACACCTCCCCTCCAAACTCCTCTTTCTTTATTTCCTTGACAAACTCTCCAGTTTTAGATATAAAGCACTGAATACGTCCGTTTTCCCTGTCAGCAACACAAATTTCCTTTCTGTCAGGAAGGAACACCAAGCTGTGGGGGACCTCGAATGGTATGCGCCTCCTCCTGTCTGATGAGCCTTCAGTCCAGAAAACAAGACAAGATAGCTGAATATGTGCAGATTGTGTCCAGAGTGAATAGGTGCCAGTGATTTGTAAACCTACCGAATTATCAAATTACAATGATCACACAAATTACACAATAAAAGATAAAAATTAGGAAAAGAAATATGCCATCAGTATCAGCACTGTAAAATGCTTTGAAAGATATACTAGTATTACAGATTTATAAAAAAAGGTCGAATTAAACTAAAGCAGTGCTACTCATAATCCTGGTGATGTAACTCTATCCCCCATGCCAGAGAAGTTAATGTTTGAGAATGTTACTATTCATAGCATTTCAAGTAGCTGAAAGCTATATGACAAGTCTGACTGATTCCCTTTCAAGATTTTACCATATTTCTATGAAATTTTACAGTCTGTAAATCCTTCTTTTATGAATGTATTAAAGGTTAGTTGGGAGAGTGAGCTTGGATCAGAGTTCTGAGAACATAGCCCTGAGGAAATCCAGTTGTCCTCACTCATTTACATTGAGTTAATTATCATAAACAGACTTCACAATCTAAAGACTAAAGTATAATATATGATTTTTCTTGAGATCTTGTTAAGTTCAACAAAATTTGGAAGCCAAAGTCCAGCGAATGGAAGTCACTTTTTTTTCCACTGCTTATTGTTATTGTTATTTTAGGCTTTGGTTTGTTTCTGTGTGTGTGTGAGTGACAGAGAGAAAGAGAGAGAGAGAAAGAGACAGAGTGAGTGACAGAGAGACTGAGAGAGAGAGAGAGAGAGAGAGAGAGAGAGAGAGGGGGTGAAAAAGAAAGAGGGTGTGTTGTGTGACTTTTGAGTATGATATGGAACAGTTTTAAATGCTTATTCCTATTATGTTATACATTCTTTTTAAAAGAAACAAATACCACTCTAACTTTAATTTCATACTAGTGTATAACCTGTTTATATTTATTTGATGTATTGTATTTCTTACATTCAGTTAAACATTTTTAAAACTAATGCAGAAAAAGGAAAACTGGACATGAGACGCAGAAATAACAAAATGTAGAAAAATTGGTCATTTTCATTTGATGGCTTTACTGGAAGTGAAGGTGTGAATCTTTATATTACATAAAAACTGAATCAATTTTGTTTATAGGAGACTGAAAGGCCCTGGTCTAAGAAGACCTGCTCTTATACATTTATGTATGCAGAGTCAGATTCCTACCTGCACCCCATTCAGACAGATATTTGCCGTCAGCAGAGAACTTTAGTATCCTGGCGTTGCAGTATCCATCAGACACAAAGATGTTCCCAGTCCCAGTGTCTATAGCCACATCAGTGGGCTGGCAGAAGTGTTTGTTGTCACTTCCTGGTGTGAAAGCCTCTCCTAGTGCCAGCAATGTTCTGTCTCTGCCGTCACTGCTCACTTTTAACACCTGATGAGTGCACAGAAGAGGAACTCTTCATTGGTCCTGTTCGTTAATGTCTTTATGGAGTTGAGCTGTGTATTAAACCTCAGCCTGTTCTGAATACTTAAGCATTAGACCTTCTATTTACAGACAATCTAGGACCATTTAATGGTATATAAAGATTATTCAAACATTTTAACAATTATTTACAAATGTAAATATATGGTTTGTAAATAATAAGTTAATTATTAACAAATCATTATTATGAATTGCTTAGGAAATATATTTCTAGATCACCTATAATGACCAGAGTTTCCACTCTAAAATTCACCTGATAATACCTTTGATTTTATTTGTGTGAAAGGGGAACATATTTAAAGACAATGACAATATTCTGTTATTCTTTTATTCTATATGCTCCATACATACTATAATGCAAATGTTTTGTTCTTGTAATTCAATGTTTACTTAATTTGTGAGTTCGTCTTTCAAGAGCTGTTCCTAACCAGTAAAACTAATAAATACTGTCGTAAATCATAAATGACTGGCTGTCTAAGAGCTGGTTTTTAAGCATTTAGACTAAAAAAGCTTACCTGATGAAGAGCCACATCAGTGACCCAGTAATTATTTTCCTTGTCCGTGGTTATTCCATGAGGCAAATAAAACCTGCAAAATAAAAAAAATGCATCATCACATGACAGCTTTCTCTGTGGTTGTATTACAGGACAGACAATGGTACAGGAAATTTCTTCCTCTCTTCATAATCCGCACACTCCTTCAAAATGAAGAAAACTAAAGCACACTATAACTTACTTGTTTCTGCCAGAAGCCTTCAGGATGCTGCCTTTGACTGGGTCCACAACCAAAATAGTGGACTGCTGGATAGGACCTAGGGACCTCTGCTGGTATCTAGCCTGGCTGTTAAAAGAGCTGAAGAAAAAACAAACATGTTTCTCCTTAAATCCACTTAGCTGTAATCCAAACCATATTGGCTACATTGATAGAAGCTTGCTGTTAACTGCTTTGCCATCCACTGATTGTCAGCTGATTGACAGCAGTTGCCAAAGATATACTGAAAGAGGCAAACAAAGCCAACAGGAGTGGGAGAAAAGTTCGGTAATATGTAAGTTCTTCTCTTAACTAACACTGTGTTTGTTTGTCAGAAATGTTGAGTGTGATTTTTATTTTGGTAATATGGGTGATAAAAGTAGTGAGGTGCTTATCTAAACTGCTAATGGCAGCTTAGTTGGAGATACATTATGGGGATGAATCATCAAAAACACTTTCAATCTCAACAGAGTAGCCCTTTTTCACTTGTCTAGTTACTCTGATGACAATAAGATCTTATTAATGATGTCATTTTTGTTCATATGCTCTGCTAATATTATCAGACCTTATGAGCAACTTACATTAAATTTGATATAATATAAATTAAGATTTTTCCATCTCAAGGACTGACAGAAGCCCTGTATCAACAGAAAATGGATGTAACATTAGTAAAAGCAACTGACCTGTCCCCCCAATTGTGGTCCCCTCTGTGGAAAATGACCAAGTTAGAATCAGAGTCGAGGGCAAGTCCTGACACCTGACCCAGCTGGAGAGAACTCTGTGGCCATGCTGAATCTTGCTCCAAATGGTAGTCTACACAACAGACACCCATACACACAATCCTATGAGTTAAGATATTCTCAATATGGTGTCAAAGGGTTATAACTGGCATTTGTGGTAACTGATAGCAGGCTTCACAAAGACTCAGTGTTTTCTTTTTTGTGTTGATATCCATATCTCTGGCTCAAGTGAACACTCAAGGTGATAAGCACACACACAAACACAATGTTGCAATGAGTTAACATGCACACATACTATATCTTTGCAAAAAAAAACCAAAACTAGTGTATTGCCCCAATAAAGTGAAACTGCTATCATTCTCTCTACTTTTTTTTCTATCTTCTGGCATACTGCCTACATTGTACTACCCCTTACAAAATCCCCAAAAACCTGGATTTCTGTTCCTGGAGTTTTATGACAGTTTGTACATAGGTCTTAGTACAAAGGTCTTAGAGCCTGGTAATTCTTGAAATTAAACTAGTTTGAATGACATGTTCTTTCAACCTCATCCCAAGGCAAAAGGGTTTTTTTTGGTTTTCCAGACAGGGTGAGAAATGATGAAATAAATGTTTAAATATGATGATAATGGCACACATTTTTTGAACAGTCCCCTGGAAGCCAGTCTGGCAATTACTTGTTCACATGAAAGTACCAGAAATAATTTTGTAACCTCTAATGTCTGCAGGATCTGACAGAATGTCTGTTTTAGAGCAGCCACATTTCTAATATAGTTCAGAGTAGTTTAACTGACATTTTTTATGTTTCACAGTATACTGAACACAGCTTGTTTAGATGATTCGAGAATGTAATTGAATATAAAAATGCTTTGTGCCTCTAACTTTTTTCTATTCAAATAATTTTAACGCTAACACACCACCTTGGTAATGAGTGCTGGTTACCATGGAAGCCTCTTTATAAGCCATGATTATATTTTACAAAAGTTTTTACGTCTATCAGCACAAACAGCGGCTGTGGCTCAAGAGGTAGTGCAGGTGGTCCACTAATCAGAAAGGTTAGCAGTCTGCATGTCAAAGTGTCCTTTGGCAAGATACTGAACCCCAAATTGCCCCAAATGTATCATCGTGTATAAATGTGTCTGTGAATGGTCAATAAGACTAGTAAAGCGCTATATAAGTGGATTCAAAACAGTAATATCTATCAACTAGCCTATATCATGAATTTGCCTGTATGAAGACACACTGATGACACAGAGCAGTACGAGTCACAATGAGATCTCCCTCCTCCCTCTAATTTTTTTCCCTTCTTTCCTTCTGTCTTTCACTAATTACAAAAAGAGCCAGATTTCCTGCCAGTCTGTCAAATTGAAGTATTTCTTAAGACAAATACATAAAATTGAGCATGACATTATTTTGAATTCAATTGTACTTAAGTACGGGCATTTTATACATTCAGAAGTGAATTTCATGCTTCAGAGATGCAGGCTAGTCTGGAAAAAAAGAGTTGGGGGTCTGACTGACATACTCTCATATTGCACAACAGTGTCTTGTCTCTTGCCTCATTTAGGTTTCTTATTTAACAATGTCAATGTCTCAGATCTCAGCAATGAATCTAGAATGTTATTACAGATAGAAATGAGAAACCAGAAGGACACTTTAAATGTTAAGTTATTGTTTGCTGGGAGTGCAAGCAGCTTTTCCCAAGCTTCAAGAACCAGTTATTTTGCGAGAACACATAAAATATGGTGTGCTGATTTTTGGTAAAAATCCTGTGTAATGAGTATTAAGTGTTAAAGGGTTGGGAACAATTTTGACATCCCAAGTTAAGAAGTTTTTCAGTGTGTTGTTCAAGGTGAGAGTAAGTTGGCTAGTGAGATTGATAGGCAATTAAGTGCAGTTGGCAGTGATGTGGGGACTGTTCTGGACTGTCATGGTGAAAAAGGAAAAGAGAGTGAGGCAAAGTTTTTGATTAACAATCAATTTATGGTTGTTGGCTTGGGCATTGGGTAGTGATGGGAAGAATGGAAACGCTCTATTATCTCAGCAGAGCACTCAAGTTGTGCTCGCATTAGGTGATTGCATTCGTGCATTCACCATCAGCTGCTTGGCTACCAGTAACTAGTACCATCATATCATATTCATACAATTGTTTACAATGACCTTTATGACCTGAAAGTTATCACTGACTTCTTTACTAACAAACTTATGCCAAGGCCAATTTCCAACAGCTCCCTGCATCATCACAAAATCCTCATCTCCACCACAAAATAAGGTCGTGGCAGTGACACACAATGTGGCTGCTGCTTTGCAGCAGGTCCTGGAAAGCTTGTGCAGATGGAGGGCAACATGAATGCATCCAATCAACATTAAGAACTGCAACCTGGGAGAAGATATCTTTTCATAACCCCAGAGCCCTTTCAATACCACAGATTCTGTAATCAATCCTTCTCACAGTCTACAAACTAAAGCGTCTGAATTTTGAGCAAATTCTGTTCTCAATAAGAGAAAATAAAAGAAATCAGACTCCACATTAGTCATATCAACTTTAATGCCTCTGTATACTACGACCCCTCTGCCTTGCTAAATCCTTTTTATGTTGTTTCGTTGCGCACTTCACAAGAACACAATGTCTAACCTCAAGCCTTCATTAGCTCTATATCTTATACCTGCCAGATTTCTGAAAGAGTTTTCTAACAGCACAAATCCCACAATTTGATCCATTGTAAATAGCTCTCCTTGATCCTTCCCTGTGAATGATATTTTAAAATTCAGTTTAGCGAAATACATGGAAGAGCTTTTTTCATAACCTGTATTTATGCAGATCTTGTCGGATATTGCAATCATAAGGATAAGGATAAGGATTTTATCATCATGACACCAGCTTGGGAATAACTGCTTGTAACAAGCAATACTTATGAGCTGCAATTCAATTACCATTTCATACTCATTCTGTTGTGTGACGACAGACACAGAAATATATGTAAATTGAGTAAAACTAAACTGTGAATTCAGCTGTATTAAATCACAGTATAGGTGACCACAAAAAGCAATACAAGTGCTAGTGATGGAATAGTAGGGTAACTGTAGCCTAAATAGTTGCAAAAATCTTTATCCCAAGGTTTCGCAATTTTGCTTTCAGCTGACCAAAACCATAAGGATTTCCAAACGAGACATTTTTGATTCATGGGATTGCCAATCACCCCCTCTGTGGCCATGTTGTTTTGTGAAGTCTGCCATTATTGCCACATGGCTATTGTTAAATTATTTGCTCATTTTAGCTTGATGTACATTTTTTTTTCAATCAGTGAAAGTGATGTTTTGTAACTCCTCTCTGTCCTGCACTGCATTGATGAGAACTCATGAGGCTGTAGTACTGCTGCTTTTTTTCCCCAAAATACAATTAATTTTCATAATCAAAGGTTTTTTGTTTTTTTTTAACAATTCGATTATATTATCGAATTTAGAATATTTGTTAATTTGTCCCTATTTTCTGGCCTGGTTATAAAGGGTTTTGTCCTTACTTCTGTAAGACCTACTAATAAGCCTGATGAAGCTGCCTGAGTTTAACTGTAAACCAGGGCCTTTTGTTGTTTGTGGATAAAATCTTAGTGGGCACACAACTCTTCACAAAATCCAATGTTAGAGTATCAATGACTTCATCCATGTCCGTAGTAGCAGATTCACTCCAATTAGTAAATGCACTAAATGTAAATGTCCGTAATTCTTGGTCCATCTGCTCTCAGTTTTGACTACGCTCATAAGTGATTTTAGTTTCTGCCATTTAAGTAAGAAAGATATGGACCAGACAAGGTCAGGGACTCCCAAGGCTACACACAGAGATAGACTGATGCAGGTCCTTAATCAACAGTATAGAAGTGGTCCAGATTGTTTCAGTTCCTGGTGTGACAACTAATATGCTGTCTGTTTTTTTGCACATGGTATCTGAGGGTTTGCTTTGATAAATTCCCCAAATACAATGAGAAAGAAGGCACGATGTTAATGTTAGATGGAAGTCATCTGGTAAGACAGGCGTTGAAATGCCTCACTAACACAGGCCTGAGGTGGGATATGAACAGTGAAAGAACAGTGAAAGAGGAAACCTTGGGCAGTGAATAAAAAGGTTTGCAGTTAATGAAAAACAGCTTTCAAGAGATCCAAGAGATCTCAGAACATTGGAAGCCATCAGTGGCACCATCTTGAATTAGATCTCAATCTAATCCAGAATCCTAGGCAGGACTTGAAAAAGTGCTGTGAGCTCAAAGGCTTGAGCAAGGGTATTGCCAAGGAAAATGTGTAAAGAACTGCAATGTCAACATCTAAGCAACCTACTTATTTTTGTCAGGGTTGCTCAGGACTCCGCAGTTGTGGCAAAACTAGACACTGAGGCCATCGCTGTCCAGAATGCTGTGCAGAATAAGGCCTTCCTGAATTATCCAAGCTCTAGGGAGAGAGGACTGTTTTCTTTGTCACAACAGCTTACTCTGCTGCCTGCACATTTGCTTGTATACATTATTGTGCACAGTACTTTGTTATCTTTCAAGCAGTACTATCAGAGAGGCATCAGACTGGTCCCAAATTCATTCTGCAGCAGGATGAACCAAAACATATAGCCAGAGTCATAAAGATATATCTTCAGAGACAAGAAGATCAAGGAGTTCTTCAACCAATAATCTGGTCTACACAGAGCCCTGGTCTAAACATTATGGGGCTTGAATGGGATTACATGAAGGGACAAAACACATTGAGACAGCCTAAATCCACAGAAAAAGAGTTGCAAGTTCTCCATGATTGGAACAACCTGTAACAACTCAGCTACAGCTGCTAGGATCTTCTGGAGACTTGCAGAGGGAGAAATAGACTACTAAGTGTAATATTAAGAAATGCTGCATCTTTGTTTTCACTGAAACAGGGCTACACCGCAACACTGTTGAAATTGTAATCAAGCTGGACAGGCTAACTTGCCACTGAAATGAAAGTTAATCATCACTGTGGTGGAACACTTGGAAGCAGACTAGTAAAGGTGGCAAGGTGCATGAATGCTCTGATTCTGTCCAAAGACTATTCTCTACTGGTGAAGTGCCAGCCACACTCTCTGCTGTGTTTTTTTTTTGCCTGAAACTAATGATTGATTGCAATGAACTCATAAATGCTGTTTATTCATGTCTCAAATTCAGACATAGCAGTTACACTTCATCTGTGCTCAACCTTCTAGTGCACTCAAACTAGGTTTCTATTTGACGTTTCTTTTGTATATTCTACGATGTCATCTGGACCATTCAACCCCTTGCTGAAAAGATCCGTGTAGAGTTTTTTGATCTCTAGTAGCACTATGGAGTACTTATTTTTTATGTGGGACTAATTTTTTTGGTCTGGTGCACAGGCATGAGGATGTGCGGGTGACGCAATACACATTCCTGCTAATGGTCTCACACTATTCACTGATCTACATTTAGCAGTAATGTGCCAAGATATGCAGCAGTATGACAAAACAGTATGTTAGCTAGTAAAAATGTGTCTAAACAATGCAGGATTTAAGCTTTTAAGAAAACATGACTTTGGAAATGTTTTAAGAGGAGGGAATACATTCAAAATGTTTCTTTGACTTCAACATACATACGATATGTTTTGGTAAGTAACACTGGATATAAACTTTTCTTTTGTCTGTTTGTAGGAAACCTCCTTTAAAAACAACCAACTTTCTACAATGAAGCCAGAACAAACATGTGCTTCAGCTCTTTCCATGGGACAGATGAATGAGGTATCAGACATTTAGACTGAAAAGCACTGTTACAAATGCACAGGGCTGCAGTGGTGGGGGCTACTTTGAGAGAAATGAGGAGGAAACACAAGATGCAACAGCCAGTGAGAAAGACACATGGCGAAAATAAAGCTGTTTTTTTTTATTTTTTTTTTTTATCTCTTTTGGAAAACTCTGAATACACAATAAGGACCACATGCTATTCAATACATCTATTCATTGGTTTTAATCATTTCATAAAAAAAATCTTAATATAATTTGCATGCAGTAACAGAAGGGGTGCGCAAACATATGTCAATATGTTTGTGTTAAAGTTTAAGAATACTGGATCAAGCAAAGACAAAAAAGAGGGATGTTTTCAGCACCAATGACAAAAAAAGCATTCAGGACCCACCTTGTCCTTTAGCTAGCAGCTTGCTTCTTGGGGGCTTTGCCATGGCCTCAAGCTGATGGAATTTGTGGACTCTGTCCCTCACCAAAACAGGATCCTCCCTTGTTTGGAAGGCTAATGAGGCACTAGGAGAGCCCAGGTCTTTATTTTGCATTAAGTTATCAATCTGAGCCACCAACTCAGCCTGAGCTCTTTGCATCTTGCTTGGGTTGTACTTATGAATTTCAACTATGTCTTTACTCTGGCCTAGCAGCTTGGACATAAGAGAATAGAGGTCACCTGCACAGACAGACAGAAAAGGACAAGAAAGAAGAAAAATAAAGGACAAAGATATTGTAGGATATAGACGAAGTCTTGCTACACAGGGCAAATGCAGTGGTACTGTTAGGTTGACTGGTGAAATATTTCATGGAGACAGTGATGTCGTAAAGATAAAATATAATATATATTTATTGTCCATGCCATAACCTATAGTGTTAAAGTGTTTAGGTAGCCAGAACCTAGCGGAAAACTAGGGACTAATAGGATTTCTGTCACTTCTCTTCTAACACGAGGCTTCAAGCTAGTATTTGCTTTTGAAGTTGTCGCTATAGCTGTCTCACAGGCTAGAAAGCTCCTGATTCCTATATTAGCTGAGACAGTGAACATGTAGTTGATGCAGGTAAAGGGCTGGGCAGAGCGAACTGAAGCAGGAAGAGGGAGGGCTGGGAGGAATGGAGTGGTTTGCCTAGGACACAGATCACCTAAGGGTGATGAATTAGAAGGATCTGCAGGAATATCACCGTTTCATCTCTTATCTTACATCATCAACTGATACATTTTAAATTTCTCCTTAGGTTTTATTTGATCCCAATGAGTGCACACTATATGTAAACAGTAATTGCTACCAATTGTACTTTATACTGTATGTGTCCAATTTGCTATGAATTTATTTTCATATAATATGGGATTATCATCCAGTTTGATCTGACTACCCTACTGTTAGAATCTAGAATCGACAAGCATAGACACCAATGACCGGATATGCTTGGAAAAGTTA
The DNA here is from genome assembly GCA_016859345.1 of Istiophorus platypterus. Lineage (NCBI taxonomy): Eukaryota > Metazoa > Chordata > Actinopteri > Istiophoriformes > Istiophoridae > Istiophorus > Istiophorus platypterus. The sequence goes on along the minus strand of CM029128.1, from coordinate 22,072,070 downwards.
TATGGGCATAGTGCAAGGCCACATTTTCCATGTATCTTTCCTTCTTCTTGAGTTGGTGTCGTGAATTTGTTACATTAAAAGATAAAATTAATTAATCAAATTTATCCTAAAATATCATTGAATCTTCATCTTAGTTACAATTATGAACAAACACAATCTATTTGACTAATATATAAATCACTGTTGTCCATAATGAGTACTGTGCTGATGGCAGCCTGTTGCAGTAGGTCCTGTATTTATTTTTTGTGTTTAATTTGTTTCCGTTTAACACTCCATCTGCTTGTTTTTTTTAACTTATTATTGAAATTGTGCTTTATGCTGCAGGAACATTCCAGGCTCCGGCAATTCTCTGGTGGACTGCTTTTTGGTGTGGTGTGTTAACAGTCACTTGCTCCTGAATGTGACAGAGAGTGCTCAATTAGGTAAAAAAAAAAAAGCCCAGAGTAACAGCTTAAGGCGCCAAGGAATCATTAGAGCTGGTTATCTATGTCACTTAGTCTGTTAGAGAAAAAAATTTATAAATTCCAGATGTTCTGTGGAGGACCTCTTATTCCTGAAATTGAAATACAACCTCCTGACACAACTTACATTAGAGTGTGGACAGCTCATGGGCAGTATTTGGCTTTTACCAATCAGTTAATATCAGTTTGTTTTACAAAAAATGGACAAAGATGGTGTTCAGCCTTGTTTCTTTGAAAACTACTGAATTATTTTCAGTCCCTCTTTTGTGGAGACACTCCGAATGGTGTGAAGCCTGTCTGTAGTGTATACAAAATATGTTTCTCAATCCATCAGTGTTGTGTGTGGCTATTATGCTCAGAGTGAAACAATAGTTCACTTTTCCATAACAAATTTATCACATGCAAATTATGGTGCATGGTTTCATTTAGCATGGTGTCCATGAAAGGATACAACAGGGGAAGCCACTGCTCTCAAAAAACAAATAGACAAAAAAAAAAAAAAATCCCTGCATCTAAAGTTTGCCAAAGTGCGCCTTAACGCTCACACAATGCCTTTGGGAAAATGCTTTGTGGACTTATGAAACAAGTGGAATTATTTCTGAAGAACACGCAGCACTACATATGGTGTAGCATTAATAAAAATTTGAACATTAAAGGCATAGAGCCCTGTTCTAGGTCCATGTATTGACGCTTTCATTATCTGGAAGAGAGTTTACTTCTGTTGACATAGAGGGTCCAAGTTGAGGATGCCAAAGAATTAAGCATGGTCTGTAACACATCCTAATCACAGGAACAGAATAGTGAACCTGCAGCTCCCCAACAGCAACAGAAAATCCTGCCAATGTAGAAAAGGCCAGGTCACTCCATCGAGAAGCTGATGGATCAAAGGACACTTATATCTTGTAAAGTGTCCACATGAATAGTGGAACTGGCGGGAAGGAAGTCTAGCCCTGGGTGTGCAAATGCATCCTGGCCAAATGGACTCTATGGTTCTGATGGGGAGAATCAGATTGAACAGTGTGTGTCTTTCAGTATGAAAGCATGGCTGCCGCCTTGTTCTGCAACCCCGACAAATGCAGTGCTCTAAAACTTGGAGGATGAGGTGAGGCTTACCAGTAGAGCCTCTTTGCTTCCTGCAGGGACTTACGGGACTTGGTGCCCTGATGGTTCATAATAAAGTGTGGAAGTGTTGTCTAATTGAATGAAGATGCGCCTCCCTCCAATAACTGGCAACAAAATGGCCTAGAGCTGGGTATACTTCACACCACCTGAACCTGAGGCTTCTGCTGAGGGCTCAACGTCCCCCTGACTGCCCCGATGCTTCTGGTGAACTGGTACACCTGTCCCTCAAGGGCAAAACAAGAAACTGTCAACAGTACATGAGCAGCCATTGAGTTTATGCTTTTTCTCCCTTTGGTACAAGCCTGCCTTGTGAAGCATGTAAAAATGAAAAACCTAGAAACTGATTAGGCCATCTGAGAGTCAAAATCGGGAGAAGGCTTCCATTCTTATTTGGATCAGGGATGTAAGGTGAATAGAATAGAAAGGTCTGTGCTTCTGTAGAAGCACAGACTTTTCTTGTCTGAGAGACTAAGACATTGGATTGTCCTTGACAACAGTCAGTCTAACCATGTTGAACCTTTGGGGGCTGAACTGGATACTGTATCCCTTGGATAGGGCTTTTTTAACATCCAAGGATCCAAATTCGAGGTCTGACATAGGTAAGGATGTTGCTAGGAGAAATGACTGGTATCTGGACTTTCAGACGCAGTCTAAACTCTGATGATCTTTGGTTGGCTTAGGGGGGTTAGTGGGTAGATGCTCCATGTTTGCCTGCTCTACCCCTTGGTGCCTGAAAGGCAGGTAGTGGAGGAACCACTGGGAGGTGTCTTTCTTGGGCAAGGCAGTTTCAAGTTCTTGAGGGGGTCAGAGTGTGGGCTGAAGGGCGAAGAGTGCTAGTCTTGGTCTTGGTTTAGCTAAAGGTCTTTGGCCCAACTCAGCAAACTACACCTTGATTTTGTTCACTTTGGCACTATGCTATGGGGCTTGTAGGACTCCAGGCCCAAAACTCTGGCCTGGAATTACAGGTAGCATGGAGAGTGTTTTCCTGCACCCCTTTGGGACTGGACAATTCATACTTGGTGACAGGCAAAATAAGTCCAAATAGACAATATTCTATCAAGCTCTTTGGTTATAAGGGCAAATTCTTTGAGTGAAGCATCACTTCGGCTCTGGGTCAAGGTATCAACTTCAGCGGTCTTAGGAGTTGGAAGAGCATCCAACCCAAGCCAAATTATTGCAAACTGAAAGGCAACTGAAGCTGGTTAAACTCAGAGTTTTAAGTGTAGAACATGGAGGGGGATGAATGCAGGTGTTCCCTAAGGAGGTAAATTTAATTCAAAATAAAAATCTGAAGTAACTCTTAATCCATAAGAGTCACTTAATCCATAAGAGTCCCTTCAGTTGGGGGTAATCACATGCAAATAACAAGCGGCACAGAGTGAGAAACACTTTCAGCTACAGGTCTTCAACTGTCAATACAGCTGTTGTAAAAAGGCAAGAACATCTTCTCAATGCTGTTCGGACACTTAAACAAACCACAAGCTAAGACAGCAATAGTAATTCACCTGAAACGAGTGCTGGGGAAATAAAGCTGCAAACTTACCTGAAAATTTCAGATGCTTTATAGTTGCAGTTTCTTTAAAACTTTGTATGTTTAATCAAGGTATTACATACCATCTCAGGTAGTCAGGAGGAATACAAATAGAACAAGGTGATTCCAAAGGGTTCACATACTTGCACCAGCACAATCCAGTGGGATTCAGAAAGTATTCAGATGCCTACTATTACCACACACTGTACTATCTTTTAAATTGTAAATGGATAAAACAGCCATTTTACCCACTAGTCTACTCCAAATAACCAGTAATGACAAAGGGAAAACGTGTTTTTAGTTTTAGTTTTTTTTAATTAACAAAAGTGTGCAGACCCCTAATCCAGTACTTTGTAGAAGCCCCTTTGGTAGCAATACAGCTTCAAGTGCCCTACTAGGGCAAGTCTCTATAATCTCTCCACACCTAGATTTGGCCAGTTTATTTAATGCTTCCTGGGAGATCCTCTCAGGCTTCATTAGATTGGATGGTAAGCATCTGGAAACTGCCATCTTCAGGTCTCTCTACAGCTGTTCTATGTGTTTTAAGTCTGAACTTTGGCAGGGCCACTCAAGGACAGTCAGAGAATTAGCCCAAAGTCTCTCCAGCATTGTCTGGGCTGTATGCTTCGGGTAAATGTCGTGCTGAAAGGTGAACCTTCACCCCTGTCTCGGATTGCATGCACTCCAGAGCAAGTTTCTTTAAGGACCTGTCTCTATTTGGCTGCTATCATCTTTTCCATCTTTTCCTAAATTCTGACAAGTCTCCTTGTCCCTGCCACTGAGAAGCAACTCATAGCACGATGCTACCACTATCAGGCTTCATCGTAGGGAAGCCTAGGTGATGAGCAGTGCCTGGTATTTGCTTAGCCTCAATAGACAAGAGGATATTGTCAAGTCAAAGCATGCTGTTGCATGCGTTTTATTGAAAGTGGCTTCCATCTAGCCTCTCTACCATAATTGGTAGAATGCTGCTGAGATGACTGATCCTAAAGCAGGTTCTCTCATCTCTGAAGAGGACTTCTCAAGCTCTGTGAGCATGACCTTTGGGTTCTTGGCCTACTCCCTCCCAAAGGCCAGGTCGTCCTAGGTCACCCACTAACCTGAGGGCTGGAAGTTTGATCCCCCTTCGATCCCTCCCTCTTCCTTGGGTAAGATACTGTACCCTAAATTCCCCCCAATGTATCACTGGTGTGTGAATGTGTGTAGAAAGCACTGTTTGTAGAGAAAAGCTGTTTGTATATAAATGTGTGTGTGCATGAATGGTGGCATGTAGTGCAAAGTGCTTTGAGTGGTCGATAAGACTACAAATGTGCTATATTGGTGCATTCCGTTTATCATTTACCTGGTGGAAAAATACTTATAAAACCTAGTGAAACTTTAATAAGCCAGTAGTGCAGCTCATTGCCCTTGAACTCACCCTGATCCAGGATCTGTTCTGCTTTGTTTGCATCCACCAGTGATCTGTTATCTTGATTATCTTTTGGGGAAGAAAAAAGTTTAGTGTCATTACGTATTCATGTCATTTTTAAAAAAATGTCAATTATACATGCTGAAGACAGAGATAAGTGAGATAAGTGTTCGATTTAGCATACATTCATGTTCATTCAAACAGAAACAGAAAAAAAAATGTTCCATTAATAAATTTGGGTTAGAGATATACAACATAAACAATATTTGATGCCTTAGTACCTGTTGAGTGTCCCATATGTGTCATAGAGTTCATATGACCTGGACTGGCAGCGATAGGAACACTGGCCTCTGCTGGAATATGTTGAAACAATTCTTTGGAGCCTGTCTCCATGCAGTTCATGTAGGGGACTGCATGTTTGCTGTCCATGTAGTACATTATATAGAAGTTGCACATTTCATCAACAGAGGTACCACTGCAGACAAAACAGGGAGGTACATGGGGAGAAATACATCACACTGTATAAGTAGTAGCCATCTAAAACTGTTGGCTGGTCCATGACAGGCCTGAGGCTGATCCTTAGTAGGTATCCACTGGGTCCCTGATCTGCATGTGGCATTAATGTGACCCCCCGCCCCCCCGATGACATAATGAATGCAGCGACACCTTGTTAACACCCCTAAGCAATATGTATGGAAGCCAGTGCTTTCTATCTACCAGGAGGAGCAATGTTTTAGTTTATTTAGTATATTCAAAAAGGCAGATTATCTTCACATAATCAGTAAGCAGTGCAATATGCGTATCATTAGGACCACTATAAACTGCCTAATATATCATACACTAACTACTGCCAATCATTCCCTTTAGAAACAAGTGCTACGAGTTTATTTTTAAACTGTTGAATATTGCACTCACTGCATATCTTGGTCACAATTCCTTAATAATCAACTCAGTCTTTCTAAGACTGAACTCCTGGTGATCGCAGTAGTAGTATCAAGTAGTATCCAGCTCAATTCACTCTCACCAACAAAATCTGCTAAAAATCGGTGCATTGAGATTGATGACCATCTTTCACTGAACATGCTGCATCTGTCACTCAGTTGTGACTTTGCACTATTATAAAATCAGAAAGATCAGGTCCTATCTGATTGCATAGGTTGCTCAACTTCCTGTACAGGCACTTGTGATTTCTTGCCTTGACTAGGGTAAAGGGTTGCTAGTGTGAACAGTAAAACCCCTGCAAATGGTCCAAAATGAAGCAGCATATGTCTGGTCTTCAACTAGCCAAAGACAGCTCATATCACTCTGCTTTCCATTACTCTCCACTGTCTCCCTGTTGCAAAGTGAGTTTAATTCACTAATGCTTGCCTACAGTGTAGCCCCTACCACAGCACCCATCTATCTGAAATCCCTCGTTCAGGTGCATGGGCCTTCTAATTCAGTACGATCTGCAAATGAATGACTACTTGTCCCAACTAGGGTTGCGCCATCTTCTATCACTAGTTACTGACATTCATCATAATGTTGAGTCCAGCATTGTGACAAAACAAGGGATCTGATGGTCAATGAAAATACGTGTCTGTAAAGCGTCATTTAAGAGTATTGTTGTACACAGTAAATACTGTCTAATACTGACTATGATTATGTTGTATATAATTTTTCAGATTATTTACTCTTATTTTGTTGGCCAAATTATCAAAAATTAAAAACTAAAATTTCTCATTCACTAAAATATTCAGACCCTTTACTGTGACACCCCCAATTTTCCTTGAGATTTCTCTAGAATTTGACTAGACTCCACCTGCGGCAAACTGAATTGACCAGACATAGTTTAAAGAGATACACACCTGTGTATTACGGTTCCACAGTTCACACTGCATGTCAGGGCAAAAACCAAACAATGAAGTCCAAGGAACTCTCTGTAGACCTATGCAATAAGGTCGTGGTGAAGCATTAATCAGGACTAAGGTATGAAACCAATTCTAAAGCTTTGAGTGGTCTCAGAAGCACAGTGGCTGTAATACTTGTAAAGTCTGGAACCACAAGACCTTTTTTTTAATTGAATCAGGGCAAACTGAGTGACCAAGGAAAAAGGGCCTTCGTCAGGGAAGTGACCTTGAATCCAAAAGTCACTCTCAGAGCTTCAGTAGTCCTCTGAAGAGATGGGAGAACCTGCCAGAAGGACGGCCATCTAATCAGCACTCCATCAGTCAGGTATTTGCAGTAGAGTGATACAGAGAAATCCTTGAAGAAAATCTTCTCCTGAGTGCACATGACCAAAAGCTAATGCAACAGTTCACCTTTCAGTAGGACAATCACCTGAAGCATACAGCCAAGACAACGCTGCAGTGGTTTGGATCGCCTTTGACTGATTTTGAGTGGCCCAGCCAAACCTCAGACTTAAACCTCAAATAACATCTGTAGAAAGGCCTGAAGATGGAAGTTCAGAGGTGCTACAGGCACTTAATTCAGACCCTTAGTCTTACTTAAGGGTCTGAACTGTTTTGTAAATGAGAGATTTTAGTTTATCATTATTAATGAATTTGCAAAAATTATGGAAAAAATGTTTTTAATCTGTCATTAATGGGTCTGAATACCACTGTATGAAGATCTCTGAGCTTTGGGGTAATGTTCAGATAGACATTAACGCTATGTGAAAAAAACATGGCCCCTTTATTCATTTCAACGAGATCCCTGCAATGATACAGTATCATCATCCAAAACTGTACTGTGATGGTCAATCAAATTCATGCAAGCCCACATTCTGTGTATATGACTTTATAAGACAGACAACTAAAAAGTATAATAATCACTGTTATAACTTTCCAAAGTGGAGCTTCCATCCCCTTTAGCAAATACAACATATAAAGTAAGTTTTAACACCGCATGAGCAACCAGACAGCAAGTGTGAAGAAACACAAGGTATGGTAGAGGGGGACAGGAATAAAGCCACAGTACCTGTCTTATAAATCTATGATAAATCCCTGTAGGTTATACATCAATATTAAAACAGTCCACAGGGGGCAATTAAAAGTTAATCTATTATTCATTTAGTCTGAATAATACCATAAATAAAACAGTAGAAATTAAAAGGCCCTTTGATTTATAGGTAATGTAAAATATTGCACAAGCAATGGGTTTTACAACAGAACTCACCCAATGTATGTCTTGGAGGTTCTGCCCTCACCACTAAACACACATCTGGCAGCAAGGGTGTCACCAAACTTCACATTCACCTCCTTGTTAGCAGGATAGAAAGCCTGGGCAGAAAAAACATTAACTGCTGAGCAATGAGCAAACAGTCCTCTAACATATCTAAACCTTACAATTACGAACTCCTTACAGAACATGGAGCAGCTTCGACAGGCTAATGGATGATTAGCAATTCATCTCTAGGTCTCTATGATTGCAAATCATACATTTCTGTCCAAACAAATATGTATTATAATAAGAATCCTACGCAGAGTGGTCATTAGTTTATTCAAGATAAATCCCAACAAAAAAGTCTGTATACTTAATATTATCCAAATTATCCCCATATACACCATACACCACCAACTCATGGAATTCAAGAGTAAATGGGAGAAAAATTTAATTACTGAAATCTATGATTCAAAAATTTACCATAAAGTATGCATAAGGTATTTGGTGATAGGATTTAAAACAGTATGGGCTGGAGTAAGTCTTCACTGTCACAAATAAATCTGACTGTGATCCAACATTCTATTATTGCAAGTTAGCACCCACGTTAATCAATATGTTCAAAGATTGTCCAAAATTGTATATGCATTGCACACAGTAGTTGCTATACTTTTTAACGTTATAAACATAATTGGTGCCTGATCCTTTGCCTGCCTTTTTGGCACTGGTATCCAACAAAATACTAAACAGAATGTTAGCAGAATATACTAGTTGCACCTTGAGCCATGCTCTTAAAGTGGAAACCTAAAAACTCTACTAAAGACTAATAAAAGGCTTGAAAAAAACCCAGCCCAAATTCCAAACTGACCAAATTATAATCATATAAAACATATCCTCTGATTGAAAGTGACTTAAATGTTGATCAATTATCAAAATTGTTGATGAAAGAACAGTTAGACATTACTATTAACTTATTCACTTTGTTGTTAAAAGTTAGATGAGAAGAATAATAGCACTTTCATAATTGTTTGCTTCATAGCTCACCTGGCTCTGTCCAAATGAGCTGTAAAATGATAATTAGTGAGCTTTAGAGATACTGGTAGGCCAATTTAGTTACTGTTAGACAGAGCCATGACAGTTGTTTCCAAAGTTTCCAGTCATTATTTTAAGCTAAGCTAAAGGCTGCTAGCTCCAGCTTCATATTTAGCAAACAGGTATGAGATTGGTATTCTCATTGAACTCAGCAAGAAAGTGAATAAGGGTATTTGCCAATATGCCAAACTGACTAACTGATCATTTAAGTAATAGTTTCAACACTAAATGAGAGTTAACATTTTGTCTAATTTCTAAGAGAACTGTCATGAGAGTGACTACATTCTACCTTAAGAGTCCAGCTAGCATGTTAGAAGCCTGGATGGCTGGAGCATTCTCTTTATATATCAGTGTATTTTGATCCGAATATTGTACTATTAACCATGAAAGTCTAATTCTTTTGCATCTTACAGAATTTCTACACAGAAAGTATCTCAGTCGCATTTTTTTTTGTCATCTGTACATGTCTGACTCAACAGATTCACAACTAGTTTAATTAATCCAGCTGTCTATAAAGGCTGCATAATGGCTCACATTTAACTTGTGCTATACATGCAAATTTTTATGTTTTCATGTCTAGATTCTTATGCATGTAACTACAATGACTGAGAATTGGACTCTGAGTGCTTCCAAAACTCAGCTGACAGCTTGACACAATGCTGTGTCTACTGAACCTACTATTCTACCAATGTGCTGCTCTTGCTAGACATCCTGTGTAGACATAGTGTTAAGAGTAAAACCTTGACAGGGGTTCTGTAGGTTTTCTGAAGGTCCCATGCAACAGCAAGCACTGGATTATTACATTAACATAAAATTTTAACAGCTAAAAAAGAGCAGCAGAATCATACTAGAAATGAGGAGAGGGAAATGTATGACATGGAACAAGGACACTCTAGTTAGATAACACATGCCTTTAACCTGTTGGCTACCAGGGCAATCTGAAAATTTCAGTTTTTTAAATGCCTTCCGATGTGATAGTCTACCTGTGGTAGCTGAGGGGACTGTCTTCCAATCAGGCTCCATTTCCCATCACGGATCCTGTAGCCACTGACCACTTCACCTGCAACAGAATCATACATCTAGACTACAACTGATACTGACAAGTTATTCTGAAACAGACTGCTAATTACTCTGGTATTACTCACCAAGGTGGTGTGTGTGGGTCCTGAAGGCAAATGGGTAGATGGGATATGAAGTGTAATCACAGGCGATGTCTGCATTTGTAACTAAGAAAGAAAAATAAAAGGATAACAAAGAAGGCCCATTCTGTGATCACTGTGCAGCCCCTTTTCTGCCCCTCTTCTTCTTTTATGCATTCAAACAACATTGGAGTTGTTCTTTTTTTGCAGTTAGAGCTGGCTAACTTACCAGTACAACACTCTTTTAACTTTTTAATTAAAAATCTTGCTCCACAAAGCAAAATAAAGATGGGCAAGAACCTTGCCTAAAGAAAGTGCAACAGACACTCGCCACATCGAACAGTTGTTGCATCATTTAACAACAGTGACATAAACAGCAAAACTGATGCATGCAACAACTGTGAAGAATGAATGGGTTATAGTTTCAAGGTGAAATCATATATTTCTTTAAGCCACAATTTTTTGGCAGCTTGCAGCAGTTGCAGCTGGGATGAAGAGGCAAAAAGGTTGGTTTTTTCTTTCCTATGTGGTGTAACTTGGCAGACAAAGTTACACCATCACACTCACAGACCCACACACACACACACACACACACACACACACACATGCGTGCACGCACACCTCTCCAAAAGTTCAAAACGCCTTTCATGTATGTTGATTTTTGCCTGTTTTCCCTTCATGACATGCTTAGATAGATTGAAATGTCTATTCAACACAACATGTAATGCGATTAAGGCAGTTAATTATCAAGGATGATCCCATTAAACCGCAGTTACCAAATTGAGAGAGGTGCAGCGAGCAATTTACAACCAGATAGTATAGCACCAGCAACTTCATTAATCACTGAAATCTTCAGACATGGCAGCAGGATCTAAGGGTCATTTACTTTCTGTGCTTTTTATATGTTTGCGCCAATTTGGCACACCCACAATTTTGAGACCTTACAGGATGTGTGTTTAAGCTTCCACAGATGGGGATAAATCAAATGTATATTATAATCAATTCTGATAAAAATCAAGTATAGGATATACTGTGCATGTTGCCATTAGCAACCATACTAAGAGTGGGAGGCCAGTCGAACCATCACAGCGAGGGAAAATGCTGAAACCGTGTCAAAACGGAACCTGCAAGTCTCCCAGAAGACATCCTTAAGATTTAAAGGGAGGTGTTGTATTTTCTTGCTTTTCCAAAGCCAAAAACATAGGAGGAGAGATGTGAATGTGGAGATATGGATTAAACAGTTTGGAGCACCTCACTCACATCCCACAGTAAATCTGATAATCAGAGCTATAGGGAGTCATAACAAAATGTTAGCTTTAAATAAAACAAGATCTTGACATGCCCTGCAGGAGTATTGTTTTTCTTGTATATGTTTGTCCTCCACATAAACTGTCAAGACGGTTGTGTCTGCTTGCTTGCATTGGGACCAGTGACATTTTCTTTGATTTTCATGTCAATTTCATTCACAATACTCAACTCACAAATTATATTGTGAATGTAGCTCTCAAATGCATAGTGCAGTCAATACAGTGCAGTCCTAAAGTCCTGTCTAATTTTATCTGTCATTTCTGTACAATTATTCCAGAAAAGTGCCATTATTTCCTTTGGAATGTCTCTCACCAATATCGTTGACAATACCATATATTGACATGCCAGGTGTGAAAACTTGACAGGTGTACAATCAGCAACCAAGGGGCGGGGGGGCTTAGTGAAGGGTCAATTTAATATACTTGAAACTGAAAAATTTAAATATAGAAAAAAATACATAAAATACCTCTCTTTCCTGGAAGGATGACTGTGTCAACAGACATGAGCAGGTATATGCCAGCAATGAATGGCTGCCTGAATGGATGGCAAAAATAGTCGCAATTAGAGGATAGGAGGCTCATAAGTTTTGCTTTCATATTTTTTTTATGACTTTTCCCCTCACATTTTCCTCCTATTATACAAAATTTCATGGTTCCCTCCGACAAGATTTTTTTATTTCAGCAATCAATGGTAAAGTTCATTTTTTTTATTAAGTACTTACGGCTTAGATGTCATTCTTAGGGTAAGTCCTGAGCAATCTCTATGATGGTCTGCAGAACAAAAAAATGAAACAAAACTGACATGTTTTTTTTTGGCTATAAACACTAAATCCCTCTTGTACCCCAGCGCAGTGCACTGTTCTCCCAAATATACAAAATCTAAAAAAAATCTATTTGATTATAGTGTTTTTTGAGTGTGTCAAGAAGAAGCCTATCCTACAAACATTCTGAACACTCAGTCAATTAGTATTTCTCCATTGAAATTTACCATGTGCAACTTGATATAAACTCAAATTGTTTCTCTACAAAACAAGATTCTAAGGATCTACATTCCAAAACATAGAGGTTTCAAAAGACCTTGACATCACAAACTTTGATCTATGGTACCTGAGGTGCTGTGAGTGGTGGACGGAATTTGGATGCTAAACTACAGAAAACTCCAAGGATGTAGTTAGTTAATGGTGGATATTATTTACTTGTTAAACATGTATGAAAATATTTTTGGTCCTGTTCCTCTTTCTTTTTCCAAATGGCAGTCGAATAAACTAAATGTTTGATAATATCAGAAATAAAAAGGCCACCTACAAGTTAGGGTAAAATGAATACACAACGTCTCAACATTTTGTTCCTGCTTGCTCACTTAGATAGGAGTGACCCCTTATAGTATTTGGAATTACTCTTAAACTCTTGGATCTTTCCAGGGCTTTAGTGCATTTGCTTTTAATGACTACATAAATAATCTCTCTGAAACATAAATGTCAGTACTTTAACCTCCATTAGGACTTACCTCTGAAAGCACTGACATCTCCATAATGGATCTGCAGCACAAAGTAGGACATTCCTGAATTTCTTCCAACTTTAAAACCAACATCTTATCAGAAAAGAGAGAGAAGAGCAGATGTTAGAGAAACAAGTGAAACCACATGAAGATATAGCCAAAAAATGGCTACATATATATGAATGGAAGATTCATTATTGTACATAAAAAACATGCTTGACAATACATGATCTGTCTTTGCTTCATTTATTTTCAGTAAACTACAAACTGCTACTAAAGAAATAGTCATTATGACTAAGCACTTAAGTCTGTGAAATATACAGAGTCAAAGGCAAACTGTTTCTGGCTACTTTTCAGTAATGTAATCACCACAAATTAAATTCCATTCCCCTCCATTGTACTGGTGAGGAGCCAAAAATCTCTACATGGCTAGATACAACCAGAGGTCAATGAATAAATAGGACTTTTAGTCATTGTGAACCAACGCTTTGAGAGACAAACCTTTGGGTAATTTAGTAGGAGGTGCGTTCCGAGCCCACGCATACATAATGGAGGCTTCATCCTCACAAGTGCCTTGTACACTGCCACAATCCCTGGAGATAAAAATTATGCAATCAATACCACTTTGTGTTTATGAAATGCCAAATGGGAAAACAGAGTGAATAACAGGGGGTAGTCAGAGAGTAATACAAACATTTGTCCCCACTACAGCAATTTGCTATAGTGTTCAGATGCAAAGAAAATGTCCAAGTATTTCATAAATATTTGGATAGTGAAACAATTTGTGCAATTTTGCCTCAGTAAAACCACTATGGATTTGAAATGACTGAACCCTGAACATGAGGGACTATGTTTATGTTTAAATATTTCTGTATTTCCTAAACAGTTAATGAAAAATTTTTGCTAAACCCCTTGAATTTAAGTTGAAAGTCTACACTTCCATTGCATCTTGATTTGTTTGTTTCAAATCCATCGTGGTGCTGTACAGAGGCTAAATTGCAAAATTGTGTCACTGTCCAAATATTTATGAACCAAAGTGTACCTAAAGAATTATCAAATTGATCCTTTTGCCCTCCTGTATGAGCCAGGACAAACTGTAACCACTGACACATTATCACTTTATGATGATATGGTGAACAGTTTCCACCATTATCAAACAGGTATGTTTGATAACAAAAAGTTTTCCATTTGCACACTCATCAGACACAAAGCAACATTCATTTTATATATTATAGAATATATAACATTGACTCTCTTTAAGTTCTGCTCTTGGTCTCTACCAACTCCTGGGAAATATCTGGCACTTTAGCTGCAAAACATGTTCACTAGTAAATGTCTGAGTCTGTCCACTGTTTTGTGCTGAGCAGGTAGAGGACAGTGGCTTTGAGCCACAAAGCTCCATAGAACTGAGTGGAACTGCAGAGTTGGTGATAATTCTCTGTGGGTTTGTCACCAACACCTTTAACATTACACTTAGTCATTGGACTAGTTATATATGAAAACCATGATAGTTCCACCTTTAATACAAATTGAAGTGAGACAATATAATCAACATTATAATCTTACGCCTTGGATCAAAGTTATTAAGATGTTAAAAGCATATCCAGCACTGTCAGAAGTCCAGATTAGACAGCCAAAAAGATGAAAGGGCTCCATTTCACCAAGATATTACATTTTTAGTTAGAGGAGAAAAGGACAGCAGTGGATTGATTCTGATAACCCCAGTAAATTTCACAGCTGCCCATGACAAGGCCATGCCCACTGGGAATCATGTTAAGGAGCTTTGAAATTTAATGTAATACCTACTGTTGCTATTTGTTGCAATATTGATACAATCAAAATCAATGTAATGTCTGAGCAATGCTGTCCAACGTTGCTAGCAGCTGCTATAGGATGTACTGGGGTTAATGCTATGATTATCAATGATAATGGAACAGTCTCTGTAAAACTGCCCTGAGCTCTCAGGTTCAGGAGCTTTACTGCTCTTCATATCCAACCTAACTCAAGTGGTTCAAACGTAACTTGTATTAGGTCAAATAAAATCTTAATATCTTCTTTCAGTAAATATAAATGTTATAATATTTGTTTGGAAACTCTACTTAGCTTCTGCCTTAGCTAAATGTTTCAACTATTCATGATGCAGCACTGAAAACAGGTACAGAGACTTATTTCAAATATTTTATTGACATTTTTCCTGATAAAATAAAATAAATAACCTTTTTCTTTCTATTTTTTAACTTTTTACTTTATCAATTAAAAAAGGCCTTTAAGACACAGAGCTTTGACCTGAAGTTTGATATTACCAGTAGCTGCTGGTGGAGACAGGAGTCTGGCAGCCGAAAAGTAGCATGTGATGGACTGTGTCCATCCTGGCGTGAGGTATAAAGTCCACTGTGGAGGGAAAAAGCACTGTGGTTAAAATATTTAATTCTCAAAGAACTGCATTCATTTGCTCAGCATACTTTGGACACGATGACTCAGTTCACTCGAACCATTTCTCAACATGATTTCTTGTCTTTGGTTGCATCAGATCAAGGCCAGCAAAGTGCACTGAGGAATAAACACATGTTGCAGCCTTTCAATGTAGGAGTGTGAGGAAATATCGATTGAGTATTGTGATATTATGATTTGAGATAATGTATCAATCCTCAAAAAACACTATCAATTTTGACTTAATATTTTACATGCAAACATTTGTGGCAGACCTGGACTCTAGTGTAATAGCACACCCAAAGTTAGCATTAGCACACCTAGCTGACTAGTAACGTTGGCTGAATCCGAAAGGGTTAGACCAACTCCTGTGGCTAACAAAGCTGAAGTATGGGCGAGGTTTAATTTTGGCAACTGGTTTTGAATAAGTTTTAGTTTTTGGAAAGCCTGTATTAGTTTTAGTCATATTTTAGTCATATATTTCATTTGTTTTAGTTAACAAACACTGAAGACATTTTAGTCTAGTTTTCATCAGAGACACGTTAGCCTCATTTTGAGCATACAATTTTAATTTTAGTTAATCATTTTGAGGCTACAGTTGTCACCACCTTTATGTACAGTTACCATGGTTACAAATGTCTCTCACAAGGTGTCCATGTCATTCAGCTCTGAAGTAGTACACACTGACTCACCTCAGTAAATCCAGTTAGCATTTCCAAACTCTATGTTGTCTCTGGCTTTTTAAACAGAAGCGCTTTCTCTTATCTAATCTACTGCAGTTTTTCCTGCTGACCTGTCATTACTGCAGCTACCTGGGCTGTTAAATGCAGGGCAGTCAGTCATACAGAAGCTGGATAAACTCACTTGTTCACTAAAATATTGTTCATTCTCTGGGTTTAGTGTGAGAAGAGATGCTATATCTCTAACTCAAACATCTCTAACACCAATACCTTGATCTTTGTTTAGCAAACATCTAGAGGACAATTAAGATATACTGACAACATTAAAAGGTTTTTATGCAGATTTTATGCATATGGTAGTGTGTTCTTTATATCATTACACTTTTGCTAAAATTAGATTTCAAAATTTGCAATATGTATCCCTACTTGCTATATTGCAATATATCACAATATATTGAATCGTAACCTCTGTATCATGACATGTATCATTTCACCAGATTATTTCTCATTGCTAATATACTACTAGGACTACTTTAGTGTGCAAGCAGACTAAAATTTAGACCCCCCAGTGTCATCATCACAGACATAGTGGAGAAAGGATTAAAGGATTAAAATGTGTGTCCTGCCCAAACTTCTCAATGAGTTAAAACATATTTTGTCAAAAAAATATGCACACAAAAGAGGTATCATGAACAAATGTATAATGACAAACAAGCTACTTTTGTTCCTGAAGCTTCAACGGTTGCTATGGCTATTGCTGCTACTACTAGCACCACTTCTCTACTTTTTTTACCTTAGCAATGTCTGTTTTAACAGCTACTTCTGCTACAACTGTTACTCTTCCTATGATCTTATCCATCCGGTGACAGTTGAACCACATCATTTTCATTTTCCAGAAAAGTACCATCTACTCTGTCAATAATTTTTGCTATTAGAATAGATCTACATACTGCTTGTTTGTCCATCGGCTAGGAATACTGTAAAGAAAATATACTCACCAATATATGCATCTCGACCAGCTGGCACAGGAAATGCCATGCACAGGTAAGTGTCTGACTAAAACATGAAAGAATAAAATGATGATATTTATTACTGAGTAATAGAGAACAATCATCAGTTATTAAATATTCACAACATAACTTTACATTGTATTTTTTAAACTGATATTTGGAGTAACAAAATTAAATCAAGTTTTGACAAAAATACAGTTGTGAGCACAGTTTATGTGTGACATATTTACAAGTGAGCAACATTCAGCACAGAAAACTGACAGTGACAGTAAAAGCACTAGCTCTTCATGCACAAAAACTAAAAGACACACTTGTTTAATGCAAAATGTGTGTTCAGATGGAGCTCTGGTATGAGAAATTAAATGAGGATAAGCCAGTGCACTAAAAAAAATGTAGGTACTGGGGTTGTAAGTATTTGGGGGTGAAAAAAGCAAATTCTCCGAGAGAAAAAAACACCATCTGGTTTCTAATTCAACAAAAGATAATGATAATCAGGGCTGCAATTATTTTCATTCATTATTAACTAGTTTGATACATGCTTTCTGTAGTTATTGTGTAAAAGATTTTCAAGAGTCCAAGGTGGCATCTTAAATTATATTATTTTGATTAATCAACATTCCAAAACCCAGAAATATTCAGTTTGCTATCACAGAAAAAAGCAGCAAATATTAATAACTATTAAGAGGTTGAAACAGTAAATTTATGGTATTTCATTTCAAAAATGAATAACCTTACACAGTTATCTAGACAGCGGTAGATTAACTTTTTGTAGATTCACTTACTAATTAATGGTTTCAGTCTAAAGATGAGTATACTCTTTCAGTCAAAGGATACAAATCTCCCAAACAGTACTATGTCTCAGAGAAACTGACTTACCCCAGCTGGGGTAACACCAGGCATCCGAATATCAACAGAGAAGTTGTGAGAGTTTCCTAAAACCTGCTGCTGCTCAGTCCTGGACACACAGTCATTAGGATCCAAAAAGACATCTTCCTGAGACCTTCGGGAATAAACATGGAACAATGTGGTTTACTTCCAGCTTAATAACTGGACACTCAGTTATTAATAGTGGACTCAGCAGTATTATTGGACTTACACTGCCTAGTATGACTTCAGTTGAAAGAAGTCCTACACAACAATATATACACGAAAATGCAGTCAGAGGTCATTGTGATTACGCCAACATGCAATTTAATTTACTAGTTTGCTGTGTGTGTGTATATATATATATGTGTATATATATGTATGTATATATATGTGTATGTATATATATATATTTATGTATATATATTTGTGTATATATATATTTATATATGTATATATATGTGTATGTATATTTATATATGTATATATATGTGTATGTATATTTATATATGTATATATATATATATATATATATATATATATATATATATATATATATATATATATATATATATATATATATATATATATATATATATATATATATATATATACACACACATATATATATACATATACACATATACATATATATACATATATACATATATTTACATATATATATATATATATATATATATATATACACACAATACATATACATATATACATATATACATATACACATATACATATATATACACACATATATATATACATATATATATATATATATACATACATACATACATACATGTGTATATATATATATATATATATATATATATATATATATATATATATATATATATATATATATATACACACATATTTACATACATACATAAATACATACATACATATATATATATATTTTTTTTTTTGTATGATTCTTTACAATGAAGCTGCTTGTAAAAGCGTCTTTTAATATGTATGATGAATTAATGATAATACACACACTATGAATGGCCACACCATATCTAATGATTACATGTAATGATGACTGCTCTGGCCTTGGTGTATGGTCTTGGTGGTATGACATAATCAGAGAAATTGAACTTCATCTTTGCCATTTCTTTTCACTGACAGTTCTAAAAAGAGGCAAACTAGGCAAATGTAATGGTATCCAAACAGGCTGGTAAGGGTGTAGCTAGACCAGTCTATGGCTAACTGTGGGAGTAGAAATGAGGTCTTGTACATGTGCTTAGTTCCACAGTGACTGAGATTCATAAAACAGAAGTCTGCACATGTACTGCTTTATAAATATGATGAAAATAGCGTTATTGCATATATCTATCATTATAAGCAAATGTTGTGAACACACAGTTCATGTTATTTGATATATAAGTAGTTTCGGAAAATATGCTGATCTCCATCACTTTTTGCACACTATTTTGTTGTAGATTTAATTTTAATTGATAAAAATTCTCATTTTTTTGCAATTAGTCTACACTCCATAACCCATAATAACAAAGTGAAAACATGTTTTGAGAAAATGTTGCAAATTTAATAATAATCAAAAACTAAAATCTCTCATTTGCGTAAATATTTAGATCATTCACTGTACTCGGGTCACTGCTGTTTGCTTTTCCTTTACCAAAAGATGTGTCTAGATCTCGGAGTCCACCTTTGTTAAACTGAATCAACCACACACAGTTTAGAAAAGCACAAACCTCTATATCTATGTATTGAGAGGATATGCCAGGAAGACAGGAATAAAGTGCCAAAATCCAGGTGTGCAAAGCCAAATGAGGCTTCTACAGAGTACTGAATTATAGGTGGAGTAAACAATTTTGAAAAAGACTTTAAATTTAAACTCAATAGCAAAACCAATACACTGGTCACTTCAGCGCTCCTTTGAGAGCTCTGCCCCCCAAATTGATGAGCATTCTTAATAGTGTGAAAGCGGATCTGTCTAACAGAAGTCAGGGTTCTACATTTAGAATTATTGTTTAGCTGAACTGGTGACGCTAAGTGAAAAAACTTTTTTTTTCCACATTCACGAACTAAATTTATCTGGCAAATATGCTCAAAATGCTTGCACAGTAGAGCCTGGACACGTAGCTATATATCAAAGATTAAAGTTACCCTGAGTTTTTGATCAGTAGTAGTGCTACAGAGTAATATTTTTTCTGAGAAACTCGTTGTTGTGTTTGTATGTTATAAATGTAGGCAATGCAATACACATTCCTGCAAACAACTTTGTGCTACTCCACTAACTGACAGTTGGTGGTAGTAATGTGCAAAGAAATGTAGTAATGCACCAGCAAAGGCAGAAAGCTGATAAAAGCAGAGGAGTTACAACACAGGAAAAAAAGAGTGCATTTAAGTTGTGTGGTAGGCCTCATGGATACAAACATTGCGTTTTGATAAGAAACTGAGTGTAGAAATAATTGTGTTGGTTAATAAGAATAATCAACTAAGCACCAAAGAAAAACTGATATCAAATTAAAACAGAGGATTTCTTCTTACCTTTTGTACCCGAATAGGGGGTTATGTATTCTCAGGCAGTGACTGCAACAGATAAATGCGAGCACCACAACACAGAGCACAGGGACTCCCATCATCCCCATGATTATCACAGTGTGCTTTGCTGCTGCTGTCTGTGATGTAAATGCAAAACAGTGGCTGTCAGCACAACCCATAAAGTGGGAAATGACTAGGTAGGTAAACTGCACATCAGAGGGACTGTCCCACCCGTTTTCCTCACTCAGTTAGGTTGAAGAGTAGGGATATGAGGGAAGGTGAAGGTAGTATCCCCGTTGGACCTCACTCCTTTAACATTTCTGATTGTAGTTGAAAAGGCTTTCTGGAGCAACCAACTGAAAAAGAGCATGTGCGTCAACTGACCAGTGACAAAAACTCAGCACAGACATGGAACTCATGAAACACAGCAGGCTTTGTCAGTGCATTTTGTGTATTTACATGCTGTTAATAGGGTTGGTTCATTTAATATACACCATATATACAAAATATTATAAATTCTTTATGGTTCTTAAGATGTCCACTGAGTGAGGGTACAACTTTCATTTTCATGCTCTTTCTGAGTGTAACAGGCTTCAGTCAGATATCAAATTTTAAGGGATCCCTTAAGTTCCCCTAACTTGATTATAAATCCATTCTCTCTGAACTGGAGTTAAGGTGATTGTAGCTGACCTTGTAACACATAGATTTTGCACATGTAAAACACATTGCAATACTAAAGAATAACACACTCATTAATCATCCATACTCCACTAACTAAATGGCTCCTCCTATTCCAAGATACATCAACCGATGCTTTACTGCCTGCACAAGCATATCTATTACCAGAGTAGTTAAAACTGACTCCTTGTCCTCACTAACCATAAATTATTACATCAAATGTGAACTTCCTCACTTTTCTCTTTCTAATACTGTCATTTCTGATATATGTCTAACTGGTCAGACTGGAAAATGTTAGAAAGAGTTCAGGATAAACCTCAGATAGAAATGTAAATGACCCTGGTATTAATGGCTACATAACTACTGTTATTAGTAAACATAGTATACAAATGATTCTACAACTTTTCTGAGAAAATAAAATTATAAACTGTGTATGGATAAAGATCTCAGAGGGGAATGTCTATCTTTTAATCCATAAAAAACAAATAGTTAATAACTCAAGGTACTTCATCACATTGATGCAAAACTCACAGAAAAATACATTACTGTTGCAAATCATTCATGCTCATTATTTAATTTTTTAATGGTCTTCTATTCCCAGAGATATAAACAGTAAGACAAAATTTGACAGCCAAAAATCTCCCATCCCTACTACCCACCATGGAGCTCTAGTCTTGCTTATTTGAGTGTGCAAGCTGCCTTGCATCACATTTACCTTGGAACCAAGGGATGCTTATAAATGGCAAAGGAAAAATCATTGAGATGTCGAGCTTGCTTGGTGACTCATCGCTGTTAACAGAGTAAGGTGGAAATATCAAGGAGAGGAGGAGTGTGAAGGGGCAGGGCTGTTCTGACATCACAGCCCTCTGAGGAGATAGATGAAACTATGGAAACAGGGCTCATCCCACTCATGGACTACAGCACGTATTCCACCAGGGTTTAAGACTGAACAACATTTTACCTTTAAACAGCCAGATAACACCCAATTTCGAACCATCTTAACATCCCAGCACTATGGTGGACACGGCTGTTGCTTTCATTATCCACCATCAGCTGGCTAATGCCAATAACAGCAAAGATGGGATAAGGTAGATAAAGTACATCTGCTTAGGCTATGATGGAAATAAAAGTATACCCATACAAAAAACGTGTTTTACTGTCTTAGTTCCAACAGGCTCAAACTGAATGGCGTTGTTTGGTTTTCATTCCAAAAGACACTGTTAAGGATAAACAGATGTCATGCCTGAACTAAACAGGAAGTGATTAAAAAAAATAGCAATCTTTAACTAGCCCTAAGTCACGATACATATAAACATACCAGACCTCTCTAAGCAAGCAAACTGTAATGATAAAGAGCCGGAGGAGCTTTGCTGTGGCTTAGTTAGCGTCTTCATTATCATAATAGCTGCCTTGTTTGTATTTCACATGAGCTAACGTTAGCTATCGTGTACGTTGGTGTATTTCTTGACAGGTTAAACACGGCATCAACTCCGAGCTGTGATCGGTGTCACCGAATAGGTTTCATCTTAAATCAAAGGTAAATGGGTTTTTAAAGACATATGTTTTCTAGATAAAATGGTACCTGTTCGCTGCAGTGGACGTCGTCCAATCGCCTGTACTGAGCTGATAACCTGCCTGTGTGTCGCTGCTAAGAATCAGAAACAACCACACTTCCACATTTTCAGAGTAAAAGCACCACGTCTGCAGACGCGCACAGTCCTAAAAGCGTCAACTCTGCCGAAGCACACGCACGAAAACGCGAACGCACAGACGCGTGTGTGCAAGTTAAAGGGAAAAATTGAATAAACGACTGGGAATACAAACAAATGCAGATGTTACCATGTGCATTATGCTTATTTCATTAGTAATATGCCGTTATATATTATATTTATATCTAAAAATGTATATTTTTATCTGTATAATGTCAAATAATTGGAAGAGTTAAGCTGGCATCTTCAGATCTCTTGTTTTGTCTAACCAACAGGTCAAAAGCCAAAGATACTCAGTTTACTGTCATGTATGACACAGAAGAAGCATCGAATCCTCACCTTAAAACCAGAAAATGTTGGGGATTTTCCCCTGAAAATGTTTAATCATTTATCAATACACTGTGTCCTCAGAAAGTTTGATTTTAAATAAAGTTCTAAAACCACGTTTTCTTTTTGTCATTATAATTAATGAATGTGGATTGATGGCCTAAAAGGCTATTTTATCCATTTAAAATTTAATCACACTACAGTGTGCAAAATGTGCAGGGCTCTGAATACTTTCTGACACCATTGCAGTTGTTGGTTACTTTTTCATTAGTTGACTAATCCATTCATGACTATTTGTTGCAGCTCTAGGTCACTGACTGGTTTAATGTGTATGAAAATTGATGTCATATGCATTCATCACATTGAGGGAAGAATGGTGACTTATTCCTCCTACAGACCTGTGGAATCTATGTTAAGCACTGAAGCTGTTCTGTTCCCTTCTGTTGTTTACTTTATGTTGGTTTTTCCTTTTATTTGTCACCCATCTGTTGGTATTCTCAAAAAGCAATTCTGTGCTTGCTTCCACCAAGGACTGACTGAGGCCTGAGAACATGAGGCTCTTATTGTGTGAATCTGAGAGGAAGCTTTCTCGTGGATCCGGCCACGGTCACCGGCGTGTTGTCCTCTTGCTAGCGGCGGTCAGGTCGTTGTCGTCGAAGTTACGACTGAATCGTACCACAATGTGAACCCGTGTTGTGGCAGGTATGTTAATAACAGTCTGGAAATAACATCGAAGATGTTAAGTTCTCGTTTTCCCCGTGTTTCTACTTTGCACTGGCTGGACGTTAGCTTGCTGTGTTTCATGCCCCTTGCAGCAGCGCACACAGCTAAGGCGAAGGCTCCCACACACATTAATGGTTTGTAAAGAAAATACTGTTTAAAAGTATCTTACATAAGAACATAGTTTATGAACGTTTACTCATAAGGTTTTCATTAGAGTCACTACAAGTAGACTTTCCTTGAAACGATACGTCTGAAATTTGCCAGGTGTCCTAGATTGATCTCGTCATTTCTGGTCGATCGTGTACCGGGATTAAGGGCAGTCTGCGGCGCGGTACCTAGACCTCGACCTGGCCTGTTTCAGAAGAGACGCTCATTTTGACACTGAAGTGGCGACTCATAAGTTTCTCTGCAAACAGACAATTCCTATGTTTTTGAAATCTCATATGAACTTTTTCTTAAGAAGTTTGGAACCTACTCTGACTGTAACCATGTAAAGTATAAAGTCATTTCGCTGTACTTTTTCCAGAAAATCAGAGTTAACTTCAGTGCTCACGATCATATTTCACCTGTTTCACCTGTAAAATAAATCTTTTTCTTCATAGGTCCGTGGATTACACTGATGTATTTCTACTCAGAATGTCCTCTCATCATTATGAGTGGGACGAATTTCTATGTACCGTTTTCGAGAGATACTCCGTAAAATAAATGAGACACAACAAATTGGACTTATCAAGGAATCTTTACGGGAGACTTGAAAATAGAATTAGAAAGGATGACTAAAACATCTGGATTGGCACAACCACAACAGGAGACTCGGGGAGAAGAGAGATTAGGATTTAATATCATATCATATCATATCATACACTGCAGGAGTATTTATGCATCTACATTTTATTATACATTTAGAGCATCAATACCTTGAATGACATTTACAGAATGTACTGATCTCAACGACATGGAGGCCATCAAAGGTGTTTCTGGCTGCGCTTTTTTTCCCCTTTTAATTAAACTTTTTCTGTGCACTGAAAAAGTTTATATATATATATGAACAAATAAGTGTATCCATAAGATTGGTAGTATCAATTGTGATACCCATCCCTAGTTACTGTGTGAGTACCTGCATTGTACCTGGGATATCGGGTCTACTACTAGAGGCTCTCCCGTGTCTATGAGGAGTGTTAGTATGTAGCATTATGGTAAGGGGAAGGCCAGAGAATGTTGCTGTACCAAACAACAGACACCAAGCTAAAATGAGCAGAAAAGGGCATCTTTACATACATACATGCAAAATGCATATTGTTTGAGAAATCCCCTGTATTAACATCATATGTCAATATGAATCTTATGTGAATATGTGTACAATGCAAAAAATAATTTAGTTTGTATTTCCTCTTTAAGCTAGAGCCCTGGCTTGCTTAACCTCATGTTTGTAACAAAACTTTTTCCAGTAGCTGTAACTTAAAATATTACCGTTTAACTGAGCTTCAATAAAGTAACCTTGTCCAGAATTAGCTTATCTGCTTTAGCTCTGTTTAGCCAAGCAAGCAGTGGTGACACACTAAAGTAGTGCATTTAGCCCTACTCTCACAACTGTTTTTCATCCCCCTGGAGTTCAACAGTGCATGAATCTGTTTTGTTTTGTTTTTTCTTTTAATTGAGCTAGTTTGTATTTCATTGTCTCACCAGTGCTTTTAACAACCTTTCCCTACCAACACAGCCCCCTGTGTTGTCTTAACACAGGGTTATTTTCAATCCCACTTAGCACCTTAGCATGAGGCAGCATTTGCCAGATTGGGTGGTTTATTGAATAGTGTGGGTAAACATTGTTTTGGATGCATTTTGATAATTTGGGCCAATTTTGTACCATCTGCGCAGTTTCCGCCAACAGGTTGTATAATTGACACTGACAGGCCACTGAGTTCTGAAGCATCCTCTCGACAAACAATAACTGATTACGGATGACCGTGAATACGACATGATTTCTACTGCGATTACAACTAAGTTAAAACTTTTTTTCATACTTTTTACCAGTTATTATTCTGTCATAGACCTGTGATTAAATTTTACCTCTGTTCATATCTGGTCAGTAGGGAAAACTTTTTTTCTGAAATGCGTTATTTTACTGGATGACTTCCATCATTATCGGTATAAGTAGTTTGTCTGATTAAACAGATAAAGTGGAAGGCTGGAGGTTTTTTGACCGATAATGCTCATAGTCATCATTAATGTCAGCTAACTACAGTAATCAAAGAGCCTGTTGATACATTAAGCAGCTATAATCATGGCATGAGTTGGGTGTGAATGTCGAATTGTCGGTCTCAGAAAAGTTTCAGGAATTGTTGAACAAAGCTACTCACCCTCAAAATCATTTGTATATTATCAGCTAGGAATTGTGGTTAAATAAACTATATTTTGCTTAAATTTTCTTTTTAAGACAGTTATTAACAAATACTGCCTCATTAATGATTTAACTTATTAAACATGAACATAACCCTCCTCCCCTGGAAATTTTGTTTTTTTGTGAATCCAGGTGGTTTAACTTCTCACTTCCTGCAGTAATGCACAGCTGTACTCCAGGTCCTCATGACATTAAGGTTGGGTATTGTTTTAAGAACCATAGAGCAAATTTCTGATTGCAATCATTAGTGAAGCTTTGTGTGGTCAGAGGTGAATCAGGCTTGAAACCTTTAACCAAAACAGATAGAAAAATACTGCCTTTCAACCTGGTGTTAAGTTAGTCTCAGTGTTCTAAATTTTACCTGGTGTACCTATGCTCTCAAACCTTTGCTTTCCATTTCAGATACAGAGCACCATGGGTCGGAGAAGTAGCAGTACTATCTCCCACGGTGTTCCAGTAGTGGTGGTGTGTCTTGCTGCCTTACTCCTCAGCAATGCTTTGATCTACCTATATCTGGACTCTGTGTATCAAACTGATGAGCAGCTGGGGTCATTTCATGTTGGCTGTGTGGCTCGGCACTTCAAAATGGCAACCATGAAGAACTGCACCCCTTGGCTCCAATGTTCACAGATAAATGCAGAAGTACGCAAGCTGAAGCTGATCGGCCAGGGAGCTGTTAAAAAGGTAGATGGGCTTCTCCAGTGTACGTAGCTTATTTTTTTGTTTTGGTATGGATGGAGAAAAAAAGAAACTTGACACTTACAGATTTAGCAGCCAAATTAAAATTAGTACAAAGGACTACAATTGATATTCTAGTTGGGTGGGGGGAAAAAGTCAATTCAAATAGGAATCATACTTCTATATTTTTCCGGACTGATTCATAGCATCCAAAAATTGATTTTACTGCATCATTAAAAAGCTTATGTTGATGGGAGCAAAAAGGTGGAACTCAACTGTGATGGAAGGCGTCTCGGCGTATTTCGGATTGAATAACTTAATAATTAACTCTGCAAAGCTAATTGGAAATATATTGCAACAAACGCAAGCTGTATTAAATGATCCAGCCAACCAACACACACTGCAGCACTTTACAAGACTTCAGGCAACTTTGGTGAAGCAAAGAAAATAAATCAGATAACTTTTTTTCCTGGGTTGCACAGTTTCACCACAGAGGCTTTTCTCCACTGCTGAAGATGTAAAGTTCATAACAGCACAACAGAGAACTCAGCATTGTGCTAAGCTAAGTGAACTCGCTTCTGGCTGTAGCTTTATATTAAACAGACAGACATGAGTGTGATATGAATCTTCTTATTTAACTCTCTGCAAGAAAGCAAATAAGTGCATTTTTAAAAATGTCGAACTATATCTCTAATTCAAACAAAATTGATTTTTTTGGTCTTTTTTTGGGCATATCATAGTAACAAAAACAATGTTAATCAGAGTAGTTAATGATAACTGAATAAACCTGAATGTCAATGCACCCCATTGCCGTTGGGTGTGGTCACAAGCACAACAGACCACAACTGTCTAAATTTTGTATGGAGGAAAGAAGTACTGCTACGCTGACCTTTCTACGTTTAAAGGTAGAAGTCTGATACCTTGGCATTATAGTCCCACTTCACTGCTGATACAGAGATTTTCCTGCATGGAAGAAGCAGAGCCTTATTTGAATAGTAAGATCGATGAACAGTACAAGAGATAGATTTTGGGTGCATGTACTACGTGGGGTTAGTTATTTCAATGTTTTAGATTTCTGAGTCTTAATTTAAAGGATAATCCCAGTGTATTTAAACTTGGTATAAATCCCATAAATGTGAATATATGGTTTGTGCTAACTCTGCACTTACCACCTCTGTTGTTGAGATTCGGGGAAAACAAGGACTCGTACAAAACGATGTATAATGAGGCAACCAACATGAGCATGCTACAGCTTTCCAAAAAAACATTTCAAATGTTTGTAAACCCAGAATGTAGCCACTAGAAACAGCCATTATGAATAACTTGCATACATTTTATCCTTGTGAGATTCAATGAATCATTCAATTGGGGATAATAGCAGACAATTTCAGAGAGTATATCCATTCATGCTGTTACACTTAAGTAAAAGACATGGTTGTGAAATGCATTAAAGAAGAGAGCTTGAGAGAGCCCTTGAACCTAGTCTACTTTCTCATCTCCACACATCTAACCAGGCACTAGCTGAAGGGCACAATTGTTGAATTGTTTGTGCTCCTGGCATTCTCCCATTCTCCTGGCAGAATGGCACCCAACATATACTGTATGTATGTTCATGATATATTGACTGCCTCCCATCAAAGTGATAGATAACTTTGCTTTGGCAGAACATTTGGTCATCTAACTTCATATCAACTTACTATTGACTTACTAACCTCAGCATCCACTTATGTTTCCTCAGGTCTATCTGGCTGAGTGGAGAGCTCAGAAGGTGGCTCTGTCCAAACTATCCTCTCTGGATTACCAGGAAGATTTTCTCCATGGGTTGTATATGTTACAGGCATTGCAGAGCCCCCAAGTGGTGCAATTGGTGGGGTTTTGCCTTGAAGACCACACCCTGGTCACAGAACACCACTCACTTGGCTCATTGCTTAACTTGGATAGTGTTCTTGCACAAGAGCAGCACCAGCAACATAACACCTGGCAGACACGGCTGAGGCTGGCTACAGACTATGTCTCCATCCTCCATTATCTCCATAACAGCCCAGTGGGGAGGCGAGTTATGTGTGATTCCAACACTCTGGAGAAAACACTCTCCCAGTTTCTGCTGACAAATGACTTTCACCTGGTAGTGAATGATCTAGATGCACTGCCTGAGGTGGATCCATCCAGAGGCCTGTTAGTGAAATGTGGCCACCGAGAGCTCACTGGGGACTTTGTGGCCCCAGAGCAGCTGTGGCCATTCAGAAACACAGGGAAGCAATTTTCAGACGATCTCATGCCTGAGTATGACGAGAAAACCGATATCTGGAAGATCCCAGATGTAACATGGTTCTTGATGGGAAGGGTACCTGGAGGGGATTTAGTCCACTTCCATCTTTTTGAGATCCATGAGGAGTGTAAGAAGGAGGACCCCAAGCTCCGCCCTTCAGCTATGGATGTTTTAAAGGTGTATAAATCAGTCTACAGCAGCATGGTACGAGAGAATGCTGGCTTCAGAGACATGCTTTAGAATAATTTTTCACTCAAAAAGACTTATAACATACAATAAAACTTCAGCCTACAGTTTTATAGTGTGGTGCAGTATAATAAATGTTACTTGATTTGAACCATTCTTTCAGGTTTGTTGTTTGAATGAATTTGTTTATTTTTGTATTGAGGCACCTTGAAATGTGTTACTGTTTTCATAGGCCATTGAGCTCCGAGAGAATAGAGACAGTGTTTTAGTCATAAAATGAATAGTCAAAAATGAGCTGCTGGGCCCCCATACCTCTGGCTTCTTGCACCACCATTAGGAATCTGGAGTTCTTTTTGATTTGGATGAGTACTTTAACTCGCACATGAAACAAACTTAACCTAAGTTACATTGTAAAAATCAGGCACATCCTGTCTCAAACAGACGCAGAAAAACTAGTCCATGCTTTTGTTACTTCTAGGCTTGATTATTGCAACTTATTATTATCAGACTGCCCCAAAAAGCTTTAAAATTCTCTCCAGCTGGTCCGGAATGCTGCAGCAGGAGTAACTATCTTAATTTCTTCTCTCTCATGTAGTTCTGTGCTTTCTCGTCTCTTTCCTCTTCCTCCTGTTGCTTTCTGCAGGTTTATCTGGCTCTGATGCTGCACAGTCTGGATCCATGTCTGTAGATCACCTACTACCCCATGATCTTGCTCAACACACACTGCTTCAATTATTATCATTATTACTATTACTATTATTATTATATCATTTTTTATTATGTCCATTATTATAACTATTAGTTTCATTATAAGTCTCATTTTTATTATACATGTGGTACCAGTATGGTGCTATGTTCTTTCCTTCCCCCTTTTTTTCTGTAAAGAACTTTGTAACTGTGTTTTGAAAGGTGCTATATATTAGAAAATATTATTACATTAACTATAGTTTGCATAATGAAGGGAAAAGTAGAGTTAAAATAGATATTGGATAATAAAACATGGTAAGGACAGTTGTAGTTGAAAGTCTGATACTGACTACACCTGAACCTCACAATAGAAATAACAGACTGTTTAATATTAAAGAATTAAACACACACCTACACAGATGATCAGTAATCTGCATGATAAGAGTTATGCAGGGATCTTAATAACCAAGTGATGTACAAAACCATTAAACCATTAACAGGGACTAGAGGTAATGTTGATGACATGACACAGACCAGAGACTAAGTGAAACTAAATATAGTACATTAAAAATAAGGGATTATAAAATTACAGTAGTTGTCATGAAAGATTATAATGAAAAGATCAATTCAATCCCAGTTGGCAGTGTATGTGTCACCTAGGGCATCAAAACGTCCAGAAACAGTCCTTACCACACTGATGGGTGGGGTAAAAGCCTCTTGTCATTTCCTCGTTCTGGCTGCATCTCACTACCTAACTGATCCCCCAAGGACTCATGTCTTCTAATTCTTGTAGCCCCGATGCAATGAAACATGCCAACGGGGATAACCATGTACAATTGCTGACTTTCTCTCCATGAGGGCATTCATGGTGTTTCCGTCAGTTGTACTCTCTTAAGACAGCGTCTCCAGGGGCAACATACTGATGCCTTTACTTTATCACATTCTTTTGTTGGAATTTTTCTAATCTTTACATTTTCTGTGTAGTTTTAGACACAATTTCCAGTCATCTTTCCCCTATAGCTGAAGCCTAGACTTTTGCTTCATTACCTGCAGGTTAAATTTTGATCACTATTTTGTAACGGCAAACAGCCACCTTTATCAGAGTTATCCATGTATACTGATACAAGAAATTAATGGATCCAGAATTTTCAGGGTATGCTGTGAAATACGTAAGTTCTGTGAATTGGTATTCACAAGGACATTTATATTAAGAGGACAGTTATTGCTACTCAAATGTAGGCCTACATGAAAAATTAATCAGACTTTAAAAGCAAATTTAGGGGGATCTCGTAGACTGGTGATTCCTGTATTTCAGTGTTTTCGGATGTCTGTGCTAGACTGCACACATTACTGTATATGTGGGGAGTAATACTGACATGCTGGTTTTAGTAGAGGTGTGCTTGCCACTGGCAAAGCCCCATCCGGCTCAGCAACATCAGGATGTCTCGGTGAAATGCTTTTGTCAGGATAACGTAAAAAAATGGGTGTGCACAAGAGTTAAGAGGATAGAAAAGGACCAGCAGCACCTGTGGAGGAAAACATAATCAGCCTTTATTATAGATACCCACACACCAAAAAACAAAATCTGTGTTAAAGCTAAAGATGAAGTCGCACCTTGGAATCTGTGACAGTCATCAGTGGTTTGTGGAAAGCTGCAGACAAGCCATAGAAGCAAATGGGAGCCAGACACAGAAAGCTGGTGAAAATGAGAACAGCCATACGTT
Organism: Istiophorus platypterus; assembly: GCA_016859345.1. Taxonomy (NCBI): domain Eukaryota; kingdom Metazoa; phylum Chordata; class Actinopteri; order Istiophoriformes; family Istiophoridae; genus Istiophorus; species Istiophorus platypterus. The sequence continues at coordinate 22,040,482 of CM029128.1, read as the reverse complement.
TGGCCATGCTGGTATCACATCTGCTAGACTGATTCTGGGGATTGTGCACCATGCAATAGATGTGGAGGTAACATAAGCATACTACCATAAAAGCAATCACATTAACCATCAGGACAGAGACAACATAGGCCTGAGCAGCAGTTGTCTCCGTGTCCATGGGTAAGCAGATGCTCACTTTCTGGTAACTGCTCACACCAAACAGTGGCAGCAGAGCAAGGATCACACACAGCAACCAGCCAATGAGCATCAGCACAGCAGCATGCCGTAACCTCATTTTTCTGTCTGGCCTCATTGCGTAGAAGATGGCATGCCGGCGCTGAAGACTGATTAAAGTTAATGTATACACAGATAGCTCACTGGCGAATACTGATAATGTCCCTGCTAGATTACAGCCACTTCCTGTTTGCCACAAAATAGCGTAGTGGTAATAATGGGAATGTGTGTAGAGGTCAACACATGCAATGAGCAGTAAGTACAGCCCCATACAGAAATCTGCAAACGCCAGGTGACCCATGAGGAAACGGGTAACAGACAACTTCTGCCGGCTTGTCAGCAAAATCAACATCACCAGAAGGTTGGCTGAAATAGCTAACAGACTAACCACCCAGACCAACACCCTCAGGAAGCCTTGACTTATCACATCCTCACAGGGGTTCAAGGCATCAGGCAGTGGGATGCACACCGGTCCATAATGATCTGTGTGAAATTCATTACATAGTGCAAAGTCAAAACCTTCAATGAGATGCTCTGTAGATAACTCCACATAAAACAGATCCTCAATTTGAGACTGTTCAGTTGGCCAAATGGGAGTGTTGTAGTAATGATTGGGATCTGTAGTGCTGGCAGTTGTGAGACCAAAGCCGTCTTTCATATGTTGGTCGATTTTCTGTCCCAGATATTTCTGAGAGAGAGCTGCAGAGTATTCCTGCAGCTTTCCCAAAGCAGTCCAGGTAAGGTTGCAAATAACTGCCTCAGGGTGTCTTGAACACAGATGATAAGAATTATTAGTTAGAGAACCAACTCCAGAGTCTTATGGTGGACAAGATCAAAAACCCCCGACTGAGGAAAAATGCAAAAACACACTGTCAATTGCTTGTATTCACTTTGTCAACAAACAGCACCTGCACCCTATAGAGTAAAGATTTCAATAGATGAACCAAATGTTTGAAATAGTAAATAAATAGACAGTTTCAAAGAACTAAAATCCTGGAAAATCTCATTATGTAAAAAGGATAACTATAGCCCAGAATAATCACAGTAGTCAAAAACCACCATCCACAAAAATATCAAAACAAATACCTGTACCTGTAACAAATATCCTGTTTGTCATATTGTAGCTAGGTGCAAAGTGACGTTTGGCCAGACCTGTAACGCATTGACACTGAGAGGGCACAAGGGAACACCTTTGGCTAGCTGCAGGGCTCATTCTGGGCTCTCACTTCTAACATGGTTGGCGTACAGCATGTCGAACATGCCACTAATGGCTGGCAGTTTGACTGAATGTATGGCTACCTGAAAGTGAGCAGACTATCACCTGTGATGTTCATGCTCTGTTGTGAATGAGGTAAACTATTTTGCACACAATATGTAGTATCTCTGCCAACCAGGAAGGAAATTTGATGAATTATGTAGGAGAGGGCAAATTCTCCTGGAAATTATATTATTATACAACTAAACTGCAACAGCAAATATATTTTGTACAAATGTAAAGCAATGTAAACATAAAGCAATGTAAAGCAGAGTATGTTGCCTGTTAGAACAATGTGTAATGTGTAATATGTTGTTAGTTTACATATTTGGCAAGTCAAAGATAAATTGATATTGAATTTATCAGTAAAATGTTAGAAAACACTTTTGTTTACCACATAAATATCTAACCTTGTAGTAAAAACTCCACTTGTAGTGACTACAGCGTAATTACATTTTCTAACATATCCTAGTCATTTGTGTGTTGTGGAGCCCCTTGAGTATTTGCATTCATGAGGGTAGTGGGGAGAAATTTGACCTGCTGTACAGCTGGTAGGTTTTGGAGTATATTCTCTTTTTGTTTTTTTCCTGTTGTCAGATATAATTATATTTTAATTAATGTTGTTTTTCACCCTATATTGCTCTTGAGCAGTGTATAGATTGTGAGCCCCTGTACTAGGTTGGTGTGTTCTCTTGCTCCATAAGTCTAATACCCATATTACTAGATGGTGTTTGTGTGTTTTTGTGTGTATACTTCTGTGAGTTGGTTGCTGCCAACCAACTTTTATTGTGCGTAATGTCACTTTTATTCAACAAAAATATGTCTTTTAACAAATACTGTTATTTTTAACAATAAGCTGAATAAGATCTCTGTGAATTTTGGGTGCCACCATACATAAGATGCCTTCTTTTAGTTCATATGTCCAAGCCTGAAATGTTGTTGATAAAGTGACTACAAGTATTCAGCAGTGCCTATTTTTCCACAGTCAACTTTTTAATCATAAAACACTGCAATGCCAAATAAAAGCTGTTTTATTTCACTGAAATGAATAGATTTGTCCAGCTTTTGTAAGTACACCAAAACATACAATGCAATGGGTCTAAGGGGGGTTTGGTATGTAAAGGAGAAATACAGGAGGAAAAGAAACTGCATTGGGAAAATATTTCCCAGCACTTTCTATTGTCTCACTTACCCTCTCCATCTTTTCAGCATTTTTAAACCACAGCAATGGCTTGGGAAGGTCAATTCAGCACTCTGTAAATGGAGAAAGCTCCTAAGAGGAGGCAGTACTTTGAGGGCCCAAGTGTTTTTAGCTTGGAGCTTTTCAATGGTCTCCATACCTCTCAAGGGCAAAGAACTCACTTTGGTTTCTGAAAGGTCTCTGGAAAGACAGACAGAGAGTTAAGATTATTTCATTTGGACACAAAGCTAAAGGTGTTCCTGTACCCAAAATACAAATTAGGCCTTTTTTCCCTGTTTTCTCAAGAAGAATACTAATTTCCCTTCTAGAGGATTCTGTACATGTCATTCACTTACAGGTGAGTTGGGCCATGAATTACACCATAAAATGCAAATTCATCTATTTGTTCCAAATCCATGTTTCTGTGAAGATACCTGAAGGACAAAGAGTGGATGAAAGGCAAAGTAACATGGCCAAATTTTTTTTATTTTTTTAATCATTACCCCCCCCCCCCGTTGATTTAAACAAAAGTCCATATAACTTCATTACCTCATCAAAACACTTTTTACAACACAATAGTAAGTCATCCTGCCAGGCGGCCAGGTTGTTAAGTTAAAACACATTAATAAAGAGAGCAAATAAAATCACTGAAAAAATGGCTTACACTTCTTCCAGTTTGCTCCCATTGAAGGCATAGCGCTGGATCTCTTTCACACCATTGCTATTTAACATGCTAAGGAAACAAGACAAACCTTTCTGTATTTATGGTATCTCAAACATTTTACCCATTTCATTTAAAAAGTGAATGATTGAGTTTTAAAAATTAACCGCATTTAAAACCATCAATTCTATTTTGCAAATAACTGACAGAAGAGTTTGATTCCTTTGGTCTGTATATAAAGATGGTGGATGCCTCAATATACAAATGGCCATATGTGAAGACATAATATTGGTAATAAGGATAAATTTCCTGACAAATTATAAATAAGAATGATAGTGATAACAAGGTGGAATATGAGACTCAGTCACAGAAACAAAAAGAAAAACAGAAAGTAGAGTTTAAAAGCCCCCTTATCGGGCAAATTTGTGATTTCATTTTAAAAAAGAAAACTGGGATATGAATTGACATTTAGTCAATTTTTTTTTTTTTAATTTACTTTTGATTAATACTACATCCCTTCAATGCAAATCTAAATAAAGAACTAAGATTATCTTTTTAAAAATGATCAATTACATTATTGATTATATTAAATATGACATAAATATAATATAATAAATATTATTTTGTAAATAATTTGATTGTAGTCTATTATTCCAGTGGCAAACTTGGGCTCTATACATCTTTTAAGTGTCAACTGCTTAATATTCCCACTAATTTGAGACACAGACTGCCCCAACCAGCCACAACTGACTCAAGTCTCAAGTCAAGGCAGGTCTCGAGACTGTTAACTTTTTTTGAGCATTTCTAAAACCAAAAATACAAGACCAAAAGTATAGTAATTTAACAATATTTTCAAAGTAGGAGGGGTTCAATTGGTTGTCAGCCAGTTGGCGTTCCTCCACAGTGTGGTGGACTGGTTTGCTGTAGCTGGTGATTTCCTACAGGTGTCTTCATACTGATACACAGCTGTTGGCTGAAAAAGTGCTTTTGCAAGTCTGATATCCTTTGTTCATGTGTTTCTGGCCTGGTTGTACTGGGCTTTGTCGCCAAGTCTTTGGCCTCTACCTTAGCCCGATGAAGTGCCTGATTTCATCTGAAAACAAGGGACTGTTTTTGTTGTATGGTTAGAAAGGCTTGGCGGGCACACACATGTCCTCACAACAGCTGATATATTATGTCAAAGTGTCAGTGACTTCATCCAGGTCTGTAGAAGCAGATTCAAAAACACTCCAATCAGTGTAGTCAGAACAAGTTTGTAATTCCACAGTAGATCAAGTAGAAGTCTTTGAGAAAGAGTGATTCAACACTCAGTTCCACATTCCCCCTTACACAAATGCCACAAGGCTTTGCAGGTGCATGAAGTAACTTTTAATTACCTAGCAAATGACAGTTTTTGACAAGGAACCAGAGAAGGATTTGGAGAAAGTAAAAGAGAAAGAAAAGGCATACTTGCTGAGAAAGTGATTTTGAAATAAGTAGGAATTCAAGAGAATTTTGTATACAGATAATTATTCTGCTGACTAGATAAACTTCGCTAATGTTATTCCCCACCCAAGGAAACAAATCGGGAAGAGTTTGGATCATAATTTCCTGCCTCACAAAGACAAGTCGTCCTTCAATTGCAGATCAAAGAAAATGAGAAGGCTCATGAACCTGAACAAGATGTCAGATAGATGGGTGCTGTGCGAATGGCTGCTCTGTTGCTGAGCATTAGTGACCTGAACTCAATGTGAGCAGCAAAGGGAGCCAGTAGAGAGGACTGGAAAGTGGAGTTACATAAGCTGTCTTCAGCTGATTGAAGACCAGACATAAAGCTTCATTTTGAACCATTTACACTGGGTTCACTGTGCATGCTGACAGCCCTGCCAGAAGAGAGCAACACTTGTTAAGACAAGAGATAACCACTGCCTGTAAAGAAGGTTGAGCAGCATACTCAGACAGATAGGACCTCTTTCTAATGTTATATAGTCTGAAGCAACACGACTGAGTGACAGATGATACATGCTCAGTGAAAGATGGTTTTTAACCCCTATCTCAACCCGATTTTGTTGGTGAAACTGAACTGTGCTGGATACTACAGTTGTTCTGAACAGCAGGAATACCTGTGATTACCAGGAGTTCAGTCTCATAGGTAGACCGCTGGGTCATCTGGCAGGAGGGAAAAAGAGAGCTGGGAATCATGAGCCCAGGAATGGTTAGAAAAAATATGTGAAATTTGTATTGAGAAGAGTAGGGGACCAAGCACAGATCCTTGTGCTCTGATGAAAAGAAAGTTACTCTTGGACATCTCATTGCATGACACTTTAAATGGAATGATTTCTATCAGGCAGGATTTTTAAACCAGTGTAGTGTAGTACCAGACAACCTAACCATGACCTAACCTAGTTTTGATATGGTAGACAAAAGTAGACAGAAGTTGGTGATTGGCTGTGTGGAAGGCTGCAAACAGGTCCAGCAAGATGAGAATTGTAAATCAAAGTAATAGATATAACTTTAAATTCAAATTTCAATAACATAAATTAACAGTTGAATTTCTAGTTTGTCTGCTTTGGACACCTCCATCCATCATTTTGGAATTTCTGACCTAAGGTATGTCGTCTAGTTCCTCCTTGGGGAACCTGCATTATTTTCTGGCCAAAAAGATATGAACATCAGTTTCCCCAGTATATTTTGGGTTTGCGCTTAGATGGACATACAGGAATACATCCACTGGGACAAAACACAATGACTCATGTTAACAAGATGTGTGAGATATTGTACCTTAACTCCTGAATTTAGGGCAGCAACATTTCTGCCAAAATGTCAATCAACTTAATGAGCCCAGAGTGCAATGAACTCAAAATTATAAATTCTAACCCACATCTCATTCACCCCATCCTGCTACAGACTGCTCTAGTGTCACTGGAGGTAGCAGATCACTGAGGCGAGAAAAGAAAAAAAATCACCAGCAAATAGCACACACAATCCTGAGGTACCCAAACTGGACCCTGACAGGAACCTTAGACAAGAACTGAGTGAACAATGGACAGAATCATCAGCACTCTGTGAAGCAACTTACAGCATTGCCTTAGAAGGGGTCAAAAGTCAGTGGAAACATTTCTACACCAGAGATCAGGCACAGGGTTTACCGTCTCCACCCCCTACACAACTACCTGTTATCATGTGACTGAAATTTCAACTGAGGTCACAACAATTGAGTAACAACATCCACTGAGGAAGGTTGCAAGATGTTGTAATTACCGGGCTCTGTCTTAACTTGTTAAATGCTAATATTTCCCTGGCCATCGGTATGCTTGTACAGACTGGAGATCAGGGCCAATACCCATGTAATAGTCTGTCTTTCTCTTTTGTTTGTTCTTTTTTTCTAATCATAATTTTTGCATACATAGTTTTCATTCTCATTGTCATTTGTCTCAGCAGACTTTCATCACCAGCTCTGGTCTGACAGTGACTAAAGCACAAATGCAAAAATGTTGTGTTAAATGAGTTCAGTTGATGGACAATGTGCAGAACTCTTTCAAGTTGATGTTTTTTAATCCTATGCACCCATTAGTAAGCACATTGCGATGTGCATGAATGTTTTTCAAACGACGACAAAGTAATGACTTGAATATGTCATAACACTGGCTGAGAGCTTAAATAAAGTCATAGTAAGTGCAGTCAGATGAATAGAGATCAAATCACTCTGCTGTAAAGCTGTATGAGAAATTTAGGAAAAAACTAAAATCACCATAACATTGTCATCTCAATGCCTGTTAAACAGTACAGATTACATTTGAACAATTCCTTAACTCAATCCTACTTACATGGTCATAGCATTCTCAGATATTCCAGTGAAGGAATTAGCAGGTATGACTTGTATAAAGGCATTCTCCACTATCTCCCTGTTAAAAAGGAATGAACATTAAATATTTAACACCAGTTAAAATTTATAAATCTTAGCAAACAAAAGACAGTACAGATATATATATATATATTTAAATGATACATACAATATAAAATCCTCTTGGCTGGACTGAATATATTGTAGCTCAGGAAAGGAGGTGAGACCTGTGTTGGTGATCCCACTGTATAGAAAAAAATCTCAGTCAGAAACCAGTTAATGCTAGATACTCTTTATATAACTTTGTATAACTTTTACATTGTTTTCTTGTGGAAATATAGGCTATCATACACTGAGACTATAAATAAGGAAATTAAACTTTACTTACAGGTACCTTAAATTAGGCAGATCCTTAAATGCCTCTTGATCAATGAATGATAGTGTTTTGATACCAGTCAGTTGTCTGTTGGAAACACACACACGCATAAACAAACACGCGCGCGCACACACACACACACACACACACACACACACACACACACACACACACACACACACACACACACACACACACAAACACACCCACACACACACACACAAACACACACACACACATGCACACACTTTGCTACCTCATAATTTTGACTCAAAAAAAGTCTAAATTCTGAATTACTATTTCCTAATTTTGACTTATTATAAATAATTTTATTTTTATCATGAATTTTTGCTGAAGTTTTCTTACTATAGTTTAATTCACTGTCATTTAGCCACTACATGTCATGTTCTGTACAGCTATTTACCGTAAAATGTTTTAACTTTTACATGTGTTGAGTAGTATATGGCAGAAAAAAGTATAGTACTAATAGTATCACTGTAGGACAGAGGCAGCAAAATACTAGACTTTGACAAAGACTACAATGTTAAAAGGTTACATACATGTGGGTGACCCTGGACAGGTTGTGGAAAGAATGCCTCTCAAGATATCTTAAAGTATTATCATCTGAGATGTATCTGAAAAGAAAAACAACACAAACCAACAACAAAATACAACAAAAATCCAATTTAGAGACTAATCCTATTTTTGGAAATTCTAGTTGACAGATTTATTCTTAACCGGCATGTATGAGTGATTTCCAAGAATATTCACCATTTTTCCTCATATTTAGAACTATGTATAATTGAAATTAACAATGGTAAAGGTCTGCCATACGAGTCTGCCTCTCTCTGAATTAATAATGATAATGTCTAAATCTGAATGAGTTCACATTGGCATGGCAATTTATTGAGAGGTTGGACAGCAGGCATTCCTTTAAAGGTTTCAGTGACATGAGTATTTTGGTATTGTACGCATGGATTATGGACCCTAACTAAAGTATTGCACTGAATCTGTCAGTTTAGCCTCCCATTTGAAGCAATCCTTAGTGTTTTCTGCCCCCTCATACAGGTTCCAAAATGACCTGACAGAAGTTGTAGCAAAGAAGACATAAAAAGAAAAACTGAGTAGGGTGCCAGGGCCATTTTTAGGTGAGTAGTCAGGAGGGGCACCAAAGAGGAGCAAAAGTTACGTGAAATGAATTTAAGAAGCCTAATCCACTTAAAGACATCAATTACAGTGATGTTCAGTGTAAACATTTAATCAAACCCACTGCTCACACTCCATACAGGGGAAAATTATAGGTGCCTATTGCTTGTTATTATCATTTATTGAAACTGCAAATCATGTAAATTAGGTTATGAGTAACCCAGTGTTTACTCACATTCCATGGATAGCCAGAATATGATCAAAACCTGATAAAACTCTTAGCTAGTGCTAGGATGTTCAAGTGTTTTTCCCTCTAAATGTGCAAAGTATTTTGAGTTTTCATCATCAGCATCTCTCAGGCAATAAGACTGTAGGGCATACATGATATTCTGGTATCAAATGGAAATAAAACAATATGCTTAATTATCCCTTCAAGATACTAAGCTAGAGGCTTCATAAAGCTGATAACCTGTGAAATCAAGAAAAAATTTTATTTAATTCACCGTGATCATAATGTAAAAGCTACATGTGTACTTTTACAGTAAATAAACAAACCTCTAGACTTTTATATTGTGACAGCAGCAGAAACAAAAATAATCTGAGGCCTCTCCTGTGCTGACTATGTCAATGCATAAGTTAAAAATATATCTGCCTCATTATTAGGGCATGAGTAGATCAAACTAAAATTGCATTTGTGGATTCCATTAAAATTGTGCGCTACTTGGATGTATTCTTATGGCATGTCTTTAGGAGAGCTGGGATCAGTAGCAGTTGAGTTGAGTTGTGTTGAGTTTGTTTTGATTATAGTGCTGAATGGTGTCAGAAGAAGGGAAAACATGTCAGTCAGTCACAACCTGCACTGCTTAAAGCTTCAAAACTTTGTTATACAGTAATCAGGTGAGTTTTTAACACTGTTTATTGCTGTAATATTTTTATTCATATGGCTGACATTTTTTGGGTAACATATAAAACCAGAGTAGAAAGGTAAAAGCTTCTGTCAATGTTGGACTAGATTTTGGGAAATTGCTATTTGCTGGTGGCAGTATATATCATTGTAAAGTGACTTTATATTGAATTTTCAAAAATACCAGTTTTCCTCAAGGTAAAACTCTCCAGTGTTGTTGACTTAGATCTGCAGAGCTTCAAATCTGAATGTAGGAGCTCAAATATACTGCTAAGACATGATGATGTTTCTTTTAGAGTGAATTAATTTTTTTGGACATATGGAAGATCCTGCAGTTGTCATGGGTGATCCACACAATAACCATCTGTTGTTAAATAACACAGTTGTGCCATATATAAAATAAAGCAGAATTTAAAATGTTTTCTCTATTTTGTATTGCTTTATTTCTGAAATTTTTAAATTATTTTATCCATGTTGATTGTAATGTTTTATATTCAACAATAATTCCTGACAATCTGTTAATGAAATAGATGCAATAGGAATAGCTATCACATCATGTCGTTCATCACACCCTCCTCTCCCTGAATTGTAATTGAATATACTCATGTGAAACTTCAGCCAGATGTGCAAAGGTTATGTGCAATGTTGTTACCCTGGTAACCCAGGGTTTGGGAAGGAGACGCTAGTGAACGACAGGGGAACGGATGGTCTGGAGGGAGCTTTTAGCAGAGAGAGAGGTTTCTTGAGCTAAATATCAAACCAGACTGTGTAAACTGTTTTTAGTGTGTCAGTATCCAATGCCCTCTGATTTGCATCAGAAACTGTAGAATACTTCATCAAAACGAGAAGTTTAAAGTACACACAAATGTTGAGGTTTCTAGTTATTTGCGCTGGTTGCACAAAATTTACCTGGGGGTCTACCATGCATAATTGCAGTTTGACAGTGGCAACATAATTCCTGTTCCAGAGACTGAGGGTACAATAACTAGGCTCATAAATGTATAACTTTAGGGGGGGTTGCCATGCTAGATTATGATGATCCAGTTTTTTTGCTTAAACAAGAGGTATCAGGGACATGAGAAACTATATAGGAGGCTTTTTGGCTTAGTACAGTAATTTTCATTCTCAACAATCAATGTGAATCACAGTGTGGACTTAGACTGTGCTGGATTGGGCAGCCTTGAAGGTACTTAGTATTTGAGTGATGTCTTTACTAGCTAATATTGTCTATTTTTCTTGGTGAGTGACATTTTTTGTTCTTGCCAAGTAAGTTGGTTTGAAAGAAATTGGTTAGTGTTGCGGAAAACAGAGAATCTTACATATGAGAAATGTTGGCCAAGTTGGCAAAGGCATTCTGAGGAACAGAAGAAAGTTTTGTCCCAACAAGCCATCTGCAACAGAAATAAACAGTCTTGGGTCATATCAGTCTTGATACAATAAAGAGTCACAAGCTGAAATCAGAATTGAAAGAATGTTGTTACTTACACCTCCTGTGTGCTGGAATGGAAAACAGGCATGACCTCAGCTCCAAAACATGACACACAGTGGATGTCCCAGTCACACTGGCATTGAATTGGACAATATTCCAGAGGGAGAGTGACCCTGACAGTAAGGAATATGGAAAAAAGGAGGTTCAAATTAGGCTTCATTGTAAAAGCGATAATTTGATGGTGGAGTTTTCCAGGTTTCGCTGCAGAGTGAGAGGAGTGAGCCTTAGAGAGGGGATGGGCTTGCCTGGATTGCAGCCAAGAGTGGAAGTTTAGCAAAAAATGGCACTTCTGGTTGAGTCCTTCAAAATAAAATAGAAAAACGTGTGTTGAATGTCCCCTTGAAAGCCCAATGTATACAACTGACTTCAAAACAAACTCCCAAAGTCTTTCAGGTGCCCTGACTCTCTGAGGTCTGGTCAATGGCATGTCTGAAGTCTGAGGGTCCTGGTGTGTTGTCAGAGTCAGTGGGTGTGTCTTTGTTAAGCACCATATCCTCAGCGCCAGTGTTTCTTTCTGTGTACTTTGGTTGGTTTGTCTCATATCTCTTCCCATGTTTTGTTTCTCCGATAACATGTAGATATCAGTAGATACGACCTTAACGTGAATTCCTGTTTTACTCACAACTTTGTCTGGTGTCGCATCGAACGCTGTGGAGAACTTGTCCACTTAATCCTACTGTATGAATAACATGTCTCCAATGACCACATTTGAGTAGTGAGCTCCCCATCATTCATCATTATACAATTTTGTTTTTCCTTTTTGCTCTACCTCTCTCATACTTACCTTCACTGCTGCTGTGTTTGGTTTACAGCTGTCCAATAACTTTCCCCTTATTTTTTGACTTAAGAGCAGTTCAGTCTGTCTTTTTCCTGTGGATGCATGTTCTTTTTTTCTGGTATACAGTTGCATATTTTCTCAATTCACTTTCTCACAGTTCTCTTCATCAGGAATGAGCTTTGCCATTTGCTTAAGCAAATAGAAACAGGTGAGAGGTAATCTATGTCCGTTGAAGAGTGACTCAAGACTCAGTGACTTTCTCTGTGGTTTTAGAGGTCAAAATATCGTACTCATAGTAGCAACTGTAGTAATTTTCTAACACGAGTATGTAGTGATTGGTTGGCAGTGGTCTTAGCAGATCTGTGGTAACATCCTGCCAGGGATGGTCTGGTAGGGGTATAATTCATAGTGGTAATAAAGTGTCAGGTCTGGCTACAATCTGACATCCATGTCTGTTTGACATCCTTGTTTTCTGGTTCTTTGGACAGTATATTGAGAGTTCCTCTGAACAGCCACCAAATGTTACTTCAACAACTGGAATCAAGTCCAGATCCTCTATCTGTTTAATTTGTCATGAATTCCATAAACTTCCATTGTTATGCAGATGACACCCAATTGTACCAATCACTGAAGCCAGATGAAACCAATCAGTTAGATAAACTTCAAACATGTCTTAAGAATATAAAGATCTGGATGACCAGGAACTTCCTACTATTGAACTCAGATAAAACCAAAGTTATTGTACTCTACCCACAATATGTCAGGAACACATTATCATATGATATACTTACTCTAGATGGCATTGCTCTGGCCTCTAGCACCACCGCGGGGAATCTTGGACTCATCTTCGATCAGGACATGTCCTTTAACTCCCACATAAAACAAACTTCATGGACTGCCTTAATTCACCTTTTTGATATCACAAAAATCAGGCACATTCTTTTTCAAAATGATGCAGAAAAACTAGAACATGCTTTCATTTCTTCTAGGCTCGATTATTGCAACTCCCTATCATCAGTCTGTCCCAATAAAACATTAAACAGTCTCCAGCTGATTCAGAAAGCTGCTGCAAGAGTATTGACAAGAACCAGAAAGAGAGATCATATCTCTCCTGTGTTAGTTTCTCTGCATTGACTCCCTGTGAAAACAAGAATATAATTTAAAATCGTCCTCCTCACATACAAACGCTTAACGACCAGGCACCATCTTATCTTAAAGAGCTCACAGTACCTTCTTATCCCAGTAGAACACTTAGTTCCCAGAATGCAGGACTACTAGTGGTTCCTAGAGTCTCCACAAGCAGACTGGGAGGCAGAGATTACAGTTATCAGGCTCCTCTGCTGTGGAACCATCTTCCAGTTTGGGTCCAGGAGGCCGACACCCTCTCCACATTTAAGAGTCAGGTTAAAACCTTCCTTTTTGATTAAGCTTATAGTTAGAACTGGCTCAGCATTAGCTTGAGCCGTCCCCTCACTATGCTGCTATAGGCCTAGACTATCAGGGGACTTCCCATGATGCACCAAGCTTCCCTTTCCACCACCTCCTCCTCTCTTCCTGTGCATAATAATATCTCAAAAATGCTTATTACTAACGGTCCTTCTCTCTCCCATATTTTTGTTCTTTCTCGTCTCTCTCATCTCTCTTCCTTTTGCTTTCTGAAGGTTTTTCTGCCTCTCTTTCCCTCTCTCTTTCACTCTCAACCCAGCAGGTTGAGGCAGACACCCACCCCCCCTCCTCCATGAAGCAGGATCTTTTCACCGTTTCAACCTGTTAAAAGGGAGTTTTTCGTTGCTACTGTCGCCAAGTTCTTGCTCATGGGGGAAATGTTGGGTCTCTGTAAATGATAACTATAAAGAGTCTGGTCTAGACCTGCTCTATATGAAAAGTGCCCTGAGATATGATGCTATATAAATAAAATTGAATTGAATCAAATTTAATTAAATAAACAAGAGAACAGGCCACACCTGGCCAGGAACCGATAAACTGTCAATTTTCCAATTACTTTTGAGCCTTTGAAAATGAGGGACTATATATAAAAATGTTTGTAATTCCTAAATGGTTAATGTGATATTTTTGTTAAATACTCTGAATTTGACTCAAAGTTTAAAGTCTACACTTAAACCAAATCTTGATGTTTTTTTTTTCAAACCCACTGTGGTGGTGTAGAGCTGCAAAATTATGAATATTTTGTCACTTTCTAAATACTTATAGAGCTGACTGTGTATACACTGTTGTGTTGTTTTCCTTCCCAGCAGTAAATCAGCAAAAAGTCATGAAAAGATACCTGAGGGTATTCCTACAAGAAGAATCTAAAATTCCTCATCTTTTCTCTCCCTCTCTCTATATATATCTCTTTCACTGTCTTGTTCTCACTTATTATCACTTATTATTTATTTTTTTTTCGATTCATGGTAAGAGAGCCAGTTTCCCAAAGCAGTGTCATAACTGTAGAAAATCTGTAAATATCAGTTCAAATAATAACAAATCACTAAGGAATAACAGTTTAGAGTACAGGAGCCCTTTGGAGTTGTCTCATTTTCTGATTGTTTTGATCATAATATGTGATAACATCATCTAAGTCACAAGACAAACACAGCCTGCTTTAACTAATATCGCACAAACAATATAATTCTTGTTAATCCTTTGTGTATATATTGAACACATCCGTTTAACATTCCCAGTGCTGGTGGAAAAAGTAAGTGAACCCTTAGATTTAATAACTGGTTAAACCACCTTTGGCAGCAATAACCTAGAACAGGGGCTCTGGTAGCTTTGTATCAGACTTGCAAAACTTTATGGAGGGATTCTGGACCATTCTTACCAACAGAACAGCTTCAGCCCAGCCTTATTCATAGGATGTCAAGGCAAGTCAGTTGTATTTATATAGCAAATCATAAAAGAGTAATCCCAGGGCACTTTTTATAAAGAGCAGATCTAGACTATACTCTTTGTAATATCAATGTCTAGAATAAGCAGCTCTCATGAACTCATGAACTTCTTGTTTCAAATGGTGCACCAAGAGTACCGAGAAACTAAAAAAGGGATCATATTTCTCCTTTATCAGTATCCCTGCATTGGCTCCTTCTAAAATCCAGAACTGAATTAAAAATCCTTCTGCGTACTAAGCTCTAAGTGATCAAGCTCCATCGGCAGTTAAACACTTCTTATGATCCTATTATACCTGTTGCAAACCCTGTTTTCCCAGTGCAGGCTTACTTGTGGTTCCCAGAGTCTCCAAAAGTAGAGTGGGAGGCAGAGCCTCCAACTCAACACTCATTCTTATTCTTATTCTTATTCTTATTCTTATTCTTATTCTTATTCTTATTCTTATTCTTATTCTTATTCTTATTATACACCTATAAATATCACCATTGTAACACCATTATAACAACCAATCTGACAATGCTTAGATACTATGGTATATACAGCTGTTCTTGGTCTCTTTCTCTTCTCTCTCCCCTACTGCCCCCTTTTCCTCCTCTTTCCCACATATCTATTCCCCCAAACCAGCTAGTTAAAGCAGACCCCCCCCCCCCCGAGATTATGTATTTTCAACTATATGAATAAAATGGAATTGAGCTGAATTGAAATGAATATTATAAATTCTCATACAATAAGCTTAATCAGAGAACAGTGCCCCATCACTCCATTATGGATGTGCCCACATTGTCTGCATTACACACAACCCACATTCCATGAGAACCTAAAATCTGTTTTTCATAATGTAATTTTCCTTCAAGAAGCAGCAAGCTACTATACATCAGTAAAGAAAACTGAGCCAACAATGGGATATAGTCTATTACAAAACAAAAATTATAATAAAGAACTAAAGTTGTCTTCTTTCCCTGGATGTCTAGTGTTAAGTGCTTACAAATATTTAGTGGCACTTGTAATGGAGAAAAAGTGACTTGTTCCAACAAATTACTTCATTTATGCACGCAGCTTAACAAAATATATACGATAAACACAAGTAAACGATACTTCACATAAAATTAACGGATGTTAAAATAACACAACATTGTCTAACAGGCAAAATTTGTAAAATATATTTGTGTATTGCCCATCCATGGTAAAAGCAAAACACAATCATATTCAGCAGCTAATTTAGGTTACATTGCACATTTCTTTTGGAATTTGAGAGTACAAATTTGTATTAGTATCGGCAGAACTTTTAACTTTAATATAGTGTTGCTTTCTTTTAAAATGTGTTAAGTACATATATATCATTATAATTTCTGATAATGTTATTACAATAGCAATAGGTAAAAATCCTAATTAATTTTTTTCACATAATTATGTTTTACAGATGTTCAACTATCATCATGACATCTGCACAAGGTTCATTTTCATTTTATTCTATAGTGTCAAGGCGGAAGAGCTGAAATAATGTTTTTAACCAGAAACACTTTGACACTGTGAGGCAAAAAACACAGAACTGATTTAATATTTAATAAGAAACAACAGCACTGAAGGTTTTCATGGTGTATTTACATCATTTGAAGACACTCCTAGACCTAAAAGCAATGCATTGTGAGTTATGTTATGCATACAAGTGACAAAGTATGACACTTAAAAGTAGTTATTTTCTATTTAGCAATAATAAACATGTGTAACAGACGGCTACATACAGTTTACATTTTTAAATAATTTTTTTAAAATATAAATGTATATACCATATATTATAGTAGTAATTCACGCTTGTAATTAGCAAGAATTACCAAATAAATATGAAATAATCTCAGTGTAAATATAAAATACAGAAGTATGGCTGCAATCAAAACACTATTTATGGGGCAGTACATCTATGTCATCATACTTACTCATATGCTAGGCTGACTGCTGATTCTACACACATATATTTTAAGAAACTATGGTTGATTACAGAGCCTAATAATGGTTATTTTGATTTATTTTTCATAATTCTGTTCCTTCTAGAATCTTGAAGTGGTGACAGTCTTTGGCAGATTTTCATAAACTATGTTCATGTTAGAAGACATTGTCAAAACACACATTTAATGAGACTGGACATGTGAACACAAGCAGTGGCAGTTGAAAAAATAAGTGCATAAACACAGTCTTCTGAAACTGTAACAAGTTGAATTAGGAAAAAAATAAATGTCTATAATACCTCAGATATATGACTCAACAAATTAAAGCAGTTTACTATGATGTATATATTTAGCAATTTCTTTAATCCCCTAAATGCATGACTCAGGAACACACGGATGTCTTTACACAGGACAAAATCAACCATATATTCAGTCTTTGATTCAGTACAAACTTTGTAGATACTCTTTAAAGATGCAATCGGTAATACAGTAGTGATGGAGAGCACAAGTAATGGGAGTGTTCTACTGAAGAAACACGGAATTGCAGGTCTTCTTACAAGTAGTTTTGCCTTTGGTCTCACCACAAACTGCGTCATTTTGTACTCAGCTACAGTATGTAGTGGATATCAGCCAGCATAAAGAGATGACACTTTACTCTCAAAAAGTTACATCCAAGCATTATGGGAAATGTAGGACGCAGCATCTAACTTGACCCATGCACAAGTGTGCAGTGCCCCTGTAACATAGAAACTGTAAACTTGAAAATGCAAATCAAATCCCAATATTGAATCTGATTTAAAAAAAAAATTGACTGGGTTATGTTAAGCACATTAGTGACAGTGTTAGTAACACTAAAGAGCCAGACTTTACTGCCTGCACCTTTTCCTAACAGTTTTAGATTCCTTTACCAGCAGGATACCAGATTAGGCGGTCATCTATAGTGTTGTAGACCAGTGATGAATAAAAACATTATCATCTCTATCTATGTCATATCATCTCCACCTCTCATCAAATGCAGGTAATGAGCTGATTCATTTTTTATTCATAAGCATCAGACCAGGCATTAAAGTTCAGTAATGTGTTTCTGAAAAACGTCTGAGTGAGACAGCCCCTCAGTACACAGGTCATCAGACAAATGACCGGATACAGAAAAAACAACATAATTATCATTATCCCATCACAGCATTTAAGGATGTAGCATGCACCTTGAACACATATGAGTTAATTCCAAACGGTTGCGTCAGTGGGCACTTTCAACTGCAGGACATTAAAGGCAGCCAACAAGTTATTCTTTGATTGTTAACTGGAAGATTAAGATGGTGAGTATATTGCCCAGTATGCAATGTTGCAGTCCCTTAAGCATACCAAGCAGAAAGGCACCATTGATATTTTTCTGCACTGAAATATACTGTGAACCATTGCTACATACTAGTGTATGGCACTTTACCTACAAGACATGAACACATTTGTACTTTTTTTTTTTTTTTATAAAACTCTTTGTTCACTACGTCACTAAAATAAAAGTTTCATTTTTCATTTATCTTTAAAAGTCTTTACACAGCAAATAATTTATAGAAAATAAAGGTTTAATATTGATTATTTCTTCTTTTCCTTAACATAAAGGACTCTCATCGATTTCTTTTACTTTAAACAGCAACTGGATCTTGTTTGTTGATGAAACTGGATGACTTGACTTGAATGTCATCATTTGATGATGCTGGGTTAGTCCTGCTGCTTGCCATAGCCGTGAGCAACAGGGCTGTAGTGATATCTGTGATAAGGAAGGGTGTGTGTTCCCCCTGAGGCTCCTCTGGTTCACTTAGCATGCTGTCAACACTGGACTCTACATTATGCAACACATGACCATTGGTGACTTCTGCTGTCTTGGTGCAGCAGCCACTGATGTTGATGTTTGTGTGAATGATCTTCTCAGGTGATTCTGAGAGCCTCTGGCTGTCAGCTGTGGTCTCAGGGTCACCTTCAACTTGGTAGTTGTTCTCCATAGTAAACAGTGGACTAGGTGGTAAGCTATGTGACACATGACCATGGTTGTAATGGGCAGAATTCCTCTTCTGTTCATTTCGGCTCGAGGACTTGTGGGACTGACATGTGTTTGACAACAGCAGAGGGCGCTCCTCCTCACCAGAGGGGCTTAAAGCCACTGAGGGGACAGAGACTGCCATGCTAGAGAGGGGCGCTGACATCTCTGATGGAGGAGACCCTGGAGTTGCAGGAAAGGTCGGGGACACCGGAGACAACTCTGTCGGAGTTGTCATTACAGATACAAACCTACAAAAGAAACACAATTACAACAGAAACACCTTTTACATTTTTTGTTTGAAAGATTTTCAAGCACAATGTTTATGTACCATATTTTTTTTAAAAAACTACACAGAATTGTCTGAATTATTGAAAATGTATTGAGTGAAACACAACAAAATACAGGTTGAAATACAGAGAGAGTTAAATTGCCTTGGATATGACACAACAAAAATGTAAAAGGTAGTATCACTGCAGGGATTTGGACTATAAGTGGACAAATAACTCATGCAGCTGCAGTGGACATAAACAGTTTCACAGAGAGCAAGCAGCATACCAGCCCAGTTTTTTAGTATTTTAGAGACAGAAATTGTGCCATGCCACAAAGACAGCCGTGCTTTATTCTGCTCACATGTATGCTGTTTGCAAAGACTAGTAACCTATACATTGGATGGTAACCACATGGACCAGGACAACTTCTCAAAGATGCTCAATCTCTTGGGAAAGTATGTCCTGAGTCTCAAAGGGCATCTCAGGTTTGTATACTGACAATGATAACTTTAAATAGATTGCACTTATCTAGTCTTTTCAACCACCCTAGCGCTTTACACTACTGTCACATTCACTCATTCCCACATACATTCATACAGCACTTTTTCTACATACAGCATTTTCTATATATGGACACACAGATACACACTCCAATGTTACATCAGGGGCAATTTGGGGTTCAGTATCTTGCCCAAGGACACTCTGACATGTGAACTGGAGGAGCCAGGGACCGAACCACTGACCTTCCAATTGAGGATGACCACTCTACCTCCTGTGCACAATAAAAGCAAACTTGCAAAAGTTCGGGTCTGTAATATTTTTTGCCACCATCCAGAGCATTATGCAGATCACTATAGCAAGTAAAAACCAGACAGCTCATATGTTTTCATTTAATGCCCCACATGTCATTATAGCACAAGTTCAGTGTTCCCACATAGTCAGGTACAAGCACCATTCATGAAAGGCTTGTGGCTGTGCTTAATTTGGAGGCGTCCACTGGACAATGCTCCGTCCAGGTACTGAGTGAAGTACTGTAAAACACGATGCTTGACATCAGCAAATGTACTGGCAGTGATTCACCAGTGATCAGAACAAGTGTAGTATGAGAGAGCCAAGGGGCTTAATCCCCCCAGAAGCGACAAAATTTCTAGTTTACAAGAAATATGTAAAATGTCTTGTCAAAGGTCATGTTAAATGTGTTTGTAGCTTTGTCTTGCTCAGTACAGTCCACTCTTACATCCTGTCAATAACATGATTGTCAGGACACGTGCAGACTGTCTGTTATGTGGCGAGGTTCATTAGCTGCTTTCCTGTGTTGTTGTGTATACCTGTGTGTGATGATTGTGTGTGAATTAGACCAGTGGAGCTTCAGATTCTGTGTCACACCTCCTGCACTTTCAGTTCAGCTGCATTAAAGCGGAGTCAGTGAGCAGTGAAGACTTAACTTCCTTTCCCCAAAACACACACTGTGAAGCAGGTTTCACTTTTATGTTGTCCAGAAAAACAAGATGAATAGAGTGGATGCAGGAAACATCCTGCCACAGGCCACAATGATTTTTCCACGCAGCGACAAATTAATTACTAAACAAATTATTTATGAAAATAGAAACAGGGCCGGAATTTCTGATTTTGTCATGTTGAGCTTTTTACTTTTCATTATATTATTTGGTGAATATGTGAAAATATATTTAAATTCTTTTTTCTCTGGATGTTTTATGCCCCAAACCATCACCAAGACCATATAGTGTTCATATAAGGTTTGATTGTAGACTTTGAAGACTAAAGATGAAAGCTGCTATTATTATTTGAAAAATGAATAACAGAATGGAGGAATGGTTGGTGTTTGGGCCATGTATAAAAGGTTAGTATTTAATATATAGTATTTAGGTTTGTATTGGGTATGGTCAAGTTAGGAACGATATTCCACACTTCTTGGTCTATTATGGATGTGTGCGGATTCATAGGATCCAGTTATTTAGTATAACCGAGACACTGTATTATAAAGAGCTGAGATTTGTCTGTTGCGGGGGCAATTAATGGAGAGCAGGTTCTGCTAGATGTACCTTCTGAGGAGAATTGATTTCACTGTCATTTGCTAATCTGTTAATTTGCTGTTTAATTTGCTTCAATTTGATTTTTTTAAATAAAACCTTATCTAATTATTTATGTATTCATTTGTTCTTCATATATTTAGGCCCCAGCTGTGTAGCATTCTGGTGAACAAAACACTGTAAACCAGAAACGGGCATCATAAATAACTGAATATTTAGCTTGCATATTATGGTTTTTAGATAGCCTATTTTAGGTGATTTAGTAGTTGCGTATTTTAGGCCACATTAATTCTAACTGTTGGATGTGTGTCTTCTGAAAAACTTTATTGTGTAGTTGTCAGTTTTATGTCTCTCTTGGTTCTTTGTTTGTGATACAAAGTTAAAATTATTCAATAAATTACCTTGTACTTTAAGGCAAGTCGCTGTCGGAGTTGAGTGTGTCTCGGCACATCTTTGAACGAGCACTTAAATCTCTGGTGCCACCAGTAGCATTCAGACGACCCCGGCTGCCCTGTGTGGCACTTTGGCTCTTCTCCACCAATGACATCACCGAGACAGACTCAGTGTCAGACAGCACACTGTTGCTCCAGTCATTACTCCAGCTGCAGAGACAGGGAGGAGGTCTATTACATGGGGACAGGTTGCAGACAGTCCTCTAGACCTTAATGACATAAAAATAATATATAAGCCAATAAGGACTGAGCCTGACATATTGTAGGAAAGTGGACCCAACAAAAATGTCTGATCCCATTCTGTTTTTACTTGTCTTCATTGTAGTAGTAATCCCCTTAGATTGTACAGTCAAGGATGGCTTGGTGCGCAGAAGGCACAGCAAAGACCCAGGATCAGTCTGTTTCCAGAAAACTTCTTGCTGCACTTTAAATTTGACAGAACTAAGATCCACAGTTTGCCCAATCTGAGAGTCTTCAGTTCTGTGATGTCTTCAGTTAAAGCACAGTTCCTGCTTCATCATATAGTCAAGCAGATGAAAGCAATGAAATGCTATTGTTGTGAATGGGTGAAATTCTTCAAATGAGCATATTCCTCTTGCTATACCACTGACATCTGCCTGTCAGATTTCAAGTGAGGCAAATAAGTGGAAAAGTAGATATTTCTTGCAGATAAATATTAATGTATGGATCGATGACAAATGATACTGTGTGGTGAGAGTTTAATCGGAGCACTTTGAGGGGGTTTTGACAGCTTTCAATCCAGGAGCAAACATCTGGATTTATTGCCCATATGTATTCAATCAAATTGTCTGTCACAGTCAATGAGGACCCCCTAACTTTCCTTTAATTTCAAGATGTAGATTTTTTTTTTAAATAATTTGAGGTTTTCCTATTGTTAAGTCTACTGACTTGCTACTTGACTACATCCCTACATGACTACTCACGTAGCTGTGCACATAGTAATCAAATCTCACATATGCTCTTGTTGCACAGTTTTATAAGAGGTGGAACCAGAAAAAAGTACATTATCACATATTATAGGTGGAGACTTGACAATCATGGTCCATCACAGTCAAGACTTCCATCCCCTTTAAACCCACCATGCTTGCCATTATGAGCCACTAATAGTTTGGAAATCCCTGTGTGTAGTTGAGAAAAATTTCCACAAGGACAACCAGCTCTGATTCTCCTGACATGACATTGGAATTGGGGTCACACAGGTCAATCTTGGGTTCATCACACCAGGAAATCTAGTTTCTTATGGTCTGGAAATCCTTCAAGGGCTTTTTTGAAAACTTTCACTGAGGCGAGGCTCCCATCTGGCCACTCCACCATAAAGCCCAGATCAGTGGAGTGTTGCAGTGATGGTTGTTTTTCTGGAAATTTCTCCCACCTCCACACAGGATCGCTTGAGTTCAGACAGAATGACCATTGAGTTCTTGGTCTGCTGCGCTCTGGAAACTTCAGCAGCAGAACATATATATATATATATATATATATATAATTTTTTTTTTTTTTTATTTATTATTTTTTTTTTTTGTATAGCCTTCCTCAGATCTGTTCCTTGACACAATCCCGTCTCTGAGCTCTGCAGGCAGTTCCTTGGACCTCATGGTTTGGTTTTTGCTCTGATGTACATTATCAGCTATCAGACCTTATATAGACACTGTTGTGTGTGTTTCCAAATCAGGTCCAATCAGTTGAATTTACCACAGGTGGACTCCAGTCAAGATGTAGAAACAGCTCAAAGATGAACAAGAGAAAATGTAGGCAGCTGAAATAAATTTAAAGTAAAGGGTTTGGATACTTTTGACAATGTCACATTTGTTTTACCTTTTTAATTAATTCGCACTACTTTCTAAAATTCTGTTTTTTCTTGGTCATTATGGGGTATTGAGTGTAGATTGATGGGGTAATTTTTTTTTTTTTTCGATTTTAGCATAAGACTGCTACATAACAAAAGGGTACTTGGTACATAACTGTAGAGATGATGTCACTGTCACAAAGAACATCACTACATGCGCCTGCGAAGAGCCCTACTCACTGGTGAGGTACACAACTTCTGAAATGTGAAATGCTGCCTTCAAGTCTGGCGACAAAGTGGCCCATACATTTGCTAGTGCCAACTTTAAACAGGCCATGAGGACAGCAAAGCATGCACATAGACAGAAAATCCAGAGTCCCTTCCTTAACTCCCTAGACTCAAGGCATATGTGGCAGGGCATCGAGTCCAGCATAGACTATGGGACCACTCCAACACCCAGCAATAGCAACACTGAGTTCTTCAACACACTCAGTGACCACTCTGTGCAATATGAAGAAAAGAACAACATGCCGACAAGGCAGGCCGGCCCTTGTAACTATGACCAGGTATTCTGTCCAGGCCAAGCTGACTTGCATTGGACTCTAAACAGAGTCAAACCCACAGAAAGCTGCATGTCTTAACAACATACCATTGTAGGTGCTAAGGAAATGTGCGGACCAATTAACACATATCCTCATAGACATCTTTAACACCTCCCTGAGCCAAGGCTACTGTCCCGTCATGTGTTAAAGTCACCACAATCATGCAAGTACTGAAAAAGTTGATAATAAAATGTAGTCAGGACAGCTATAAGTGAAAGTCTAGTATTAATCAACACCTGACTTCTTGTCTGTGATTTGAAGGAATCAAAGACACTTCTTCACAAATGAACTCTAAGCTGACAATGTTAGAACCCTACAGGTAAAAAAAAAAAAAAATCAGTTTCATTCTATAATATATTCTGAATATGGTTAAAACCAGGATAAGATTAAAATGTGCAAGTATTTTAATGGCCTCAGGGAGGCCAGTGGAACATCTTGCCAAGGGCATGGTAAATGGTAAATGGACTGTACTTTACTAGCACTTTTCTAGTCTTTTTGACCACTCAAAGCGCTTTTACACTACTGTCACATTCACCTATTCACACACACACACACACACACACACACACACACACACACACACACATTCAAAAGATACTTTTTCTACACATCTAAGTGCATTTCCACACACTTCCACACATTCAACCTCCGATGACACACATCAGGGGCAAAAAAACTATCAATTTCAACAACACAGCTCCATCTCTCTTGAAAAAACACAGTTAAATAGTAAAATGTATATGACTGTATATTCTTAATTCCTGTAACTTAATGAATAGGACCAATGTGTGTACCTGTCTGTGTCTGTGGGGAAGTTTTAGAATCGACTCCAAATTTAAGTAAGATGTATTCTTCATAATATCTCTTTTGGCTTGAACATCCTTGATGTGTTAAAATGAACAGCATGCACATTGTATCATATGTATTGATAGCCTGCTATGGTAGGCAATCTGTAACTAACTACTGAGTGTAAGAAATAAACTTTAATCTTGGTTTGTCTAACAAGCTTTACTTTAAATCAAATGTAATTTTAAAATGACAAATTCTCTGTTTTTGTGCCACTTCTTTTGTTTTTTTGTGTTAGGTAGCCTAGTTGCTAATGCTGTTTTAAACGCACAGATGTTGTATGATTTTTATTTCTCATACATGATGAGGTTCCCCCACCCATTTTCTCAAGAGTTAGGGACACATAAACTTTAATGGAAAAGACTGAATCAAATAAGGTGACCAGTTATGGAATTCATAATCAAAAGGTGCAAAGCTATGATTATGCATATATTCATTTTCTCGTGGTTTAAGCCTATTCTAAACTCTACCCAGCACCAGAGACACCTCTGCACTAAACAGTGTTCTTTGAAAGCAGGAAACAATACAAGATGAAACACTGAAACTGCAGCAGAACCAAGTGGATTACTTTAGTTTTGGAAAGTCAATCACAGCCAATGATGACCATCATTTAATGGCTGCCACCTGAGCTATCCATCTTACATCATCTTTCCCTGAGGAAGACTTACTTCTCACTGATTAAAAAAAAAAGTAATTTACCCAACTGCCAATATATTCGTATTCCTTCCTTACCTTTGGCTGGAGATGTGGGTGAGTGTTGTGGGTTCATGCGCAGATAAGGCATATTTGCTTGTTGAGAAGGTGGTTTCTGTCTCCTTCTCAGCTGCATGCTGTATAGTCATCCCATTACATTGCTATAAAAAGAGGAGCAGAAAACCGATTTGACAGCTGACGTGAACGTAGGGATTCAACAGGTTTTGAACCCTTTTATTTGATACCAACAAGGAACAGCATACATTGATAAGCTGCAAATCTTGAAGAGGCAAGTTAGAATTCTGACGTCCTCTGGCTGAACTTGCAAGCTTGGGGCCAGTACCAGTACCGGTATTGTTGTTCCTCTTATTCCTCAGGCTCTGCCTCAAACGGTCATGGAGCTTCTTCCTCTGCTTCCTGTTTGTGAAGGAACAAATTAGATTGTGAGGCAGCTCAGACCCTAACTGGACAGTATATCTGAGGGGAGAGTTCCAAATGTATCAAAAGGGATACATTTACCCCAGATTTCTTCTAATGTTATAATGTCTTGACTGTAGTATTGGTAATTAATATTTGTTTAATGTATTGAAGTCAGTACATAATACACTTCACAATATTGTTATTGTGTCCAATGGCCCCACCAAATCCCAAACCTTCTCTCAGCTCAAGTGACTTGGCTCTATCTCTCTCAAGCATTTGAAATGTTACACTGGGCCACCTAGCTACTAACTCAAAGTTGGTTTCAAGAAACCTCTGGGTAACTTTTGATACCCAGGTAAACTTTGACAACAAATTAGTGCAATTAACTAGTCCTGCAATTTCTGATCACAAACCTTGCCCAATCATTTCTCAAACTCTTTATTCCGAAAGTTATCTTGACTCTTGCAATGTCCTGTATTAATGTTTAAGCCAATAATCTCGGGAACAGTTACAACTAGTTCAAAGTTTTGATGAGCAATTATCAATTAAGACTCATCATATTAGTTATAAGACTTAACAGTGATATTACTGGCGTCACTACACTGCTTCCTCTTAGGCCTCTCAGGTGGACAGAAAAAAGGCTCCTGGTTGATTCCAGTAAAAATGTCTTGTCCCCAGTCCCAGGTTATGTGATCTCCCTCTGGGAATCAGGTCAGCAATCCGTGAGTATTTTAAATCTCATCCTAATACCTATTTTTTCTTAAAGATATTTTGTACATGCTTCTTTCCCCTGATTTTTTCTTTGATCAAAATTTTTTCACACACATGCTTTTGTGGTTGTCTTCTATTTGGAATGTACTGTGAAACCTAGCTTTTGAAAAGTGAAAAATACAAATCATTTTACTTAATTTATCAACTTTTGATAATTTGAAAACAAAACAGTGCACAGTGGGGGCAATTTGGTGATTTAGGGGCACTATTGGACACAATAATAAAATCAGGTAGTGTACCTTTAAGTTATAAATGAAACATAAAAATGTGACATGAATTACTTTGTTTTGCAGTAGGCAACCACACACATGATTCCAACGACTAGGAGTGCAATGCAGATTCCTGTTATTGTTAAAATACGTTTCTGATACAGCTCCTCAGCTTCTGAAAAAGAGGACAGTCCACTCTTAAAACTTGGTCTACAACACACACAGACACACACAAACACATACAGAGACCATTCCAACCATAAACCCAAACAGTAAGAAAGGGTTCTGTAAGGAGGTTATAACATTTACAAAAACCAACAGTCCAAATGCACTGTTGTATCAGAGGTTTGCTACTGTTGATATGAGTGAAATCCAAACCACTGGGCTGAGCGACACAGTGGCCTTATGACTGTCTGTCTACTGTCTACTTAGGGTTATTCTTTACCTCTAAATATGGTCAGTCTGACTGACTGACCAAAGCATGTGCATGAGTGCTTAAAGCAGTACTTCAGCAATTTAGTGGTGCAATTCCATAAGGTTGGTGGACTTGTGAGAGGCAGTTTTGAAAAGAATGGTCATAATCAAAGCAGCGACATCACATTATCTCTTCTAGGTGAGCTAACTTCCACTGGCCAGTCTCCCCTTACTTTTCTTTTTCGAGAAATCACCTTCATTGTTCATCAGGGTTTGAAACTTTTTTACACATGTTATCAGTTAGAACATGACCTCGCCCTCCATTTGATGTGTGGAGGCAAAAACTACACAGTAGCTATGAGGAGGGAAGGGATTTAAGGCACAGCTGAAAACATAAAGTGCATCTGATAGAGATCCTAACATGACAGCAGATGGCGGGAGATGGATGGAGGAGGACAGTGATGCTACTCTATTGTTTCATGCTGAACACCAGTTGCAATATAAAATGCAGGGAGGGAGAGCTGAAGGGATGTGAACATACAGCACCAGGAATGTAAAGCCTCTGTGGCTTTCATGGTGTACTCAGATAAATCAGCAGCGTTTAAACTGTTTACCTGAATCATAATGGTACCTGTGACGTCAAATGTCACATGCACCATTTTGTACCTATATATATATATATATATATATATATATATATATATATATATATATATATATATATATATATATATATATATATATATATGTGTGTGTGTGCGTGTGTGTGTGTGTGTGTGTGTGTGTGTGTGTGTGTGTAGAATGTGATATCCTGTTTGTGCTGATGGTCAAAGCCATATGATCCCTTCATCTGGCAAGAAAACGCTAGGTTTAGTAAGGTTTATCTTACAGTCTTACATCTGCAAACTAGGAGGAAGGAACAATCCATACCCATAAATTCAATCCCAAGATGTTCTGTCAGTGCATAAAGGTGACAAAAAAAGAAAATTGGATTTTACAGATGAGGTAGTATTTGTATTTCTCACATGTGTTTTTAAACTAAAAGAAATGTAGTCAGATTTTTGTAGATGGATTAAAGGTAACACACTACCAAAATTCATTATACACAAACATTAACACTGTCAATACACACAAACCTAAATACTTAATCCCCTCTACACACAGCAAGCACTTTTTTAGTAACACCATAGTAACACTGGGTAGAGTCTCCCTTTGCTCTCAGAACAGTTCAGTTCTTCATGGTGTGGATTCCACAAGATGTTGAAAACATTCTTTTGAGATTCTGGTCCATGATGATGTGATTACATCACAGTATTTCAGACTTTTGAGCTGCAATGTCATGCTGAATTTCTCTTGTTCTACCACATTCCAGAGGTCATCTATTGGTTTCACATCTGGGGCCTCATTTATAAACAGCGTAGGATCAATAATAAAAGTGTACATGTGCACATAAGCCATAGCAAATTCATGAATTAGATTATGTGCACATAATCAGATTCATGAAACTGTGCAACTGTACATTCACACCTCCACAGGCTTTCATGCACAGTAGTAAAGACTGGTTGTAAAGACCGGTTATCTGAGTTACTGTAGCCTTTGTGTCAGCTCCAACCAGTCTGGTCATTCTCCTCTGACCATCCAACTGCTCCTCACTGGATGTTTTTTGTTTTTTACACCATTCTGAGTAAACTCTAGTAAACTCAACACCCACTGCTTCAATTATTATGATTATCATTGTTATAATTATTATATATAGTCTTATAAGTATTATTAGCCCTATTATTATAATTAGTAGTAGTGTTACTATTAATCTCATTATTATTATACATCTTTATGTGGTACTTGTATTGTGCTATTTTGTGTTTACTCCCACTCCCCCCCAGGTTCTGTTCAAGGTTTCTACCTCTTAAAAAGGAGTTTTTCCTTGGCACTGTCGCCAAGTTCTTGCTCATGGAGGAATGTTGGGTCTCTGTAAATATTAATATAAAGAGTACGGTCTAGGCCGGCTCTATATGAAGCGTAGCCTTAGTTAACCTCTGTTATGATTAAAAAAAGAAAAACTGAGTTCAAGTGAATTGAATTGAGACCTTTTAGAAACACATGAACCAGCCAGTCTGGAACGAACAATCATGCCATGATCAAAATTACTGAGATCACATTTTTTTCCATTCTGATGTTTGATGCAAATATTATGTGACTTCTGACCTGTATCTGTTGGAATTTATGCATTACGCTGCTACAACATGATTGGCCGATTGAATAACTGCATGAATAAGAAGGTATACAGGTGTTCCTAATAAAGTGCTCAGTGAGTGTATACTTGTATAAAAATTAAGTATCTCAAGTCTATCCTAAAGGTACAGGAAACAAATAACACCTGAAAATCACCAGAAGTTATTTAACTTTTCTCAAAGATTTACAGACATCAGGATGGTATGTGCAGTTATATCAAATGCTATTAAAATCAGGAACAAAAAGCCAAGTGGCTTAGGTTGTTAGGGCAATACACTTACAAATGTTTTAGCTATGATATATTGTACATAAACAACCTAATGTATGACAAAACCTCAACTCTATCGCCAGATCTGCAAAACCCCAGTCTCCATTCAATGAAGTATTTTAACATCCAATGCTTTTTTAAAAATCATGCCATCTACAATATTGGATGTTAATTACAGGTCCACTCAAACTCCAGTCTCCTGCATGAAAGTCAGTCATGCTAAGCAACAATTCACTATCTTGACCCCAACACACTGACTTTCACCGCCTTTGAGGCAGAGAGAGAAATTAATTTACCAAAATGTCAACAAGCTGTTCAGCGTTACTCTACAACTCTGCCAAAAGCTACAGATGTAACTGTAAAACATACACTACACTGTGTCTACACTGTAGATAAAAAATACACTGCGGTCATTCCAACCTTAAACTCACTTATTGCTAGGCCTTACAATAGTCCAACAACAGAGCCCCTACCTCCTGCACAGAAACTGATGCAAAATATTTTTTTGACTAACTGTTTTAAATACCAGCATTTGAAATGGAAAAAAATAGACACAAAAAGACAAAATTAACAGCAAAATTTCTAAGTGTTACTTAAGAATTTCCTGATTTCAAGTTTCCTGTACCTTTAAAATACTGATGACAGCATTTACTCCCATCAATTTAAGGCACTACTACTGCAGTGATTTAGCTAGATGCATGCACTAACATCAGTATGCTTGTAATTCTAGACTGCCATGCCAAACAGTCAGTAGACACTTGTTAGCGGGGTAGGGATACACTCAACAGTCGACACTCTAAATGAATCATGCTGTAATCATCATGCATCATTCCCATCACATATATAGGCCTTATTATTTTCAGTTATATAATTCAAAATTATGATAAATATTCTGTGTTTATTTTGATTGTTTAAAAAAATAAATAATACAAATATTAAAGTAAAAATGTGATTGAAAAACAATTGCAGAGATAACATTGTCATTCAACAGTAGTCAAACTGGACAACTATAAAGTGAAGAATACTTGGATTGTTGCATAAATGGAAAAAAAATGGAAAAATCAGAGGTGGCACTTTTTTTTGCTGTACTGAGTTAGGAATGTGCTATGATGTCAAACACACAACATGCTGACTGTGGGCTTAGATGTTATTTGAACTTGTTTGTTTATGATGTGGTAACTTTTGTATCACATAGTTGTGGGTTGTCAGCAGAAATAACAACTGGAAATTTGGCCTTGTGGCACCAAACAATGCAGTTGAACATCAGTTAAAATAGATCAGTACAATTATTAATGAGAATATAATAACAAACAAAAATCTTCCAAATCTTGATAATTTAAAGTATTTAGATGTTCATACTGATTATGAAAATATCTCATATATCTGTTCACTCTTAATGTTGCAAATCATAAGTTTAAGTTTTGAATTGTTGAAAAAAAATTTTTGTGTGTGTTTATTTTGATATAACGATACTCAAAAAAAAACTATCAATACAGTAGATGATTACAAACAGTAAAAGGGAAACTGCCTTTTTGTCTCGTTTAATTTTTCTGTCTATAATTAATTCTGTCATTCTTTCTTTCAAGAGCAAAGTCAAGTGAATAAGCACTTTTCACAGATCCAAAACAGAAGTCAACTTAACTAATATTTCTTATGATATTAACCTTATCTTTGGGTTGGTAAAAAGCTTGTACACTTTTGTCCAAAGTGTATTCAACCTCTATAGGAACAAGACCCTGATGTCAACAAAATGTGTATTATGGGTGCATCTCTCCTAGAAAAGCAACAGAGATCACGAAACAAAAGGCTTTCCTTGCAAATGTGTTAAGACTTTGAACGATTAGATCCCTCCGCCCCCCTGACTTAATAGTGATCATTAATGTCAAGGATGGAGACAACAAAATCAACAGGGACCGCCAGAGGTATCCCAGTGTGACTCCCTGACATGGCTAGACTGTACATCATCCGGCCAGAGTCTTCAAGTCATAAAGACTCAGCATTGACCACAAACTATTCATCACTTTAACATCTCTGCTGCTACACCCTCAAGACAGGACCCCTCTGAGAAGAAGACTGAAATGGTGAATGACATCATGATTACATCACATGTCAGCTGTTGGACACACTACATCCAGCAAGTACTCTGGACAAGGTACTGAATGAAGACCAGAAATGGGTGGAACCAGCTTTCTGTGAACAAAAGACCAAAACCAGAACTGCATTCACTGGGAACAGGTAAAAGGTCATTGAACATGAGTTAGTTGGAAGCTCAAGGAGATCATCCACATCCAGAGGCTACATTGAAACAGAGACAGGAGTGAGAGCTTCACCAAAAATACAGTAAAACTGCTGAATATCGGCCTGATATGATCATCTTCCACACTCCAACTGTCAATTATAACAGGTGAGCCATCTATATGACAAATGAGCAAACTCACGCAACTCAAGACAGGCAGAGAGGCACACTGGTTGCTCTTGAATTTGGTAGATACTGGGTCTTCCATGAAGAGGGAGTTGCAGTAGTCAAGGAGGGAGATGACACACACTTGGATAAGCATAAGGGGACACATTCTTCCGATGTTGTGCATGAGGCATCTTTTGGAGAGGATCATTGCTGCAGTGATTGTAGAGAATGAGTTTGTCTCCCAATCTCACATCCAGGTTTACTCACCATTTATGGATCTGGCATCAGCACAGTACTGATGCAGGTATACTTTCCCCTCGAAGGAACACAAGCTCAGTTTTGCCCAAGTTAAGATCCATAGTAAGCCACAGGAATGGGATCTCTGTGGTTGAGATCCCACAATGTTGCATCTTGGCCCCTTGCCCCATGCTGTGTGACAGGTGTAAGAATTGTCTTTCTCACCTGTTCTCCCACAGGTGGACAGCAATTACATTAAAATTGCTGGAGACACTCTGGGCAGCCTTTGCAGCTGCTTTCACAGTTGAGATTTTGATCTGATTAAACTCCGCATCAAAATCCGCATCTCTTATGTATGAATTCGACTTGAATCCAGAAAATATGGTGTCCACTCCAATGAAGGTTTCTAAAGCATCCAAGCCCTGAAGAAGTCCTTGCCTCCTTTCACCAGTTTACTTAGGAGTTTATTCACCAATTTTGTTACATACTCATCTGACACCAGATATATGGGCCACCTGCTATATCAGATACCACTGTACATAGTAATGGCCTTCATCCATTTGGGCAGGGAGGAATCCTCTCCATCTCACTGCCGAGGGTCTCAGTCCAAAACACTGGCAATAATGTCAAAAGGAACTTTACCATGATAACCCAGTTCAAATCGGTGGAATTGGATCCTGTTTGTAAGACATGATTCACTTTTGTAGGTGGATAGACACACCATAGCCAAAAAGGCTGGTCTATTCCTTTTTTCTGTAATGCTGCTGATCCTCTTGCTGTTGGAGAGATTCTAACAAGAAGAACTAACCAAACAAAATGGTGGCTCCTCTGTTACTCAGTTGACTATTCTGCCCCCAGTTCTGGCCAGTGCTGTTTGCATTAAAGACGTTGGCTCAAGTAAGCCAGCCCCTTGTTGAGCCTGAGTTGGCTGATGAACATTCAGCTGTTCCCTTATATGGTGCTCATCATTTAGAGAGCAAATGATAAATACATCATTTTCCTTTTTACAGTGTAGTGGTTTGGTTTTCCCAGGAGTGGTCTGAGGAAATGGAGTTGAATCCACTTTGCATTCTATTCAAGTTTAACATATTAGTAATCAGAGCTGGTGTTGCAGTGAAGTTCAGTGCATCCATTGTCTTACTGAAAATCCAATCCTTGCTCAGGTGGTCACTTCCACAAGTAGATGGTAACTATAGAGTTAGCCTAGAGTTAGCCCTTTAGGTCTGATGGTTGTGGACACGGATGGGGTATAAGTGCATCTAGCCTCTGCAGCTTCTCATTATACTTAAATTACACTCTCAATATTTAGAAGGAAATGGTCCTGAAAAAATGAATTGAAAGTTGACTGTGCCTCAACAACCAGAATGGCCAACATGGCTTCTACAGCATCCTCTTTTCTAGTAGAGTCATCTCATCATAGTGAAATGGAGCATATGTATGGCAAAAGATATGCATGTGGACAGAGAGAGACCAACTGAGTGCACAATCCTGAAAAAAGTGAAACTATACAACATAGAAAATGCAGTAAAACGCAATTTTTTGCTTAATTAAAGGACACAATTTCCAGAAGAGTTTCCCAGAGGAGCCTCTCTGGCTTCATTAAGTAGATTTTACTGTTAATGTGAAACTACCTTGTCCCTCATTTCCTTATTGCAATTACTGAAGAAAATGACACAGCCCATGGCCATATGCATATGCACATAAAACTGGATGCAGAAAAAGGTCAAGAGCTCCGAACATCTTTTAAAAGTCCCTTACTCTGACTAACTCACTTGTGCTCATGGAAGGCTTCAGTGCCAAAGCAAGGCGATATGAATGCTTTGCTAAGTTACACTGCATTCACCAAAGTTGCTCTGAATGTGAGAGGAATATTTAGTGAAATGGAAACTGTCCATGAAACACCTTCTTCTGTATATATGATGATTTTTCTCAGCTCATGAAAATAGCAGGCCTGAGATTCATTACATGGCAAAGCTGGTTAGTCATTGTCAATTGTTACGATGCCAACCTGTGGCACTTAAAGGAGAGATACGGAAAGCAGGGTAAAAACAGCAGTCACTAAGATCTGCAGATGCAGACATGCCAAGTGTTTGTCAAAGAATTAGTCACAAAGAAAATAATAGCTGCTGTAATTTTAACACTTGTGTCACCTTTAGCCGCTGAATATACAGCAGATGTTTTCCTTTTTTTCTGTGTGTGAGTGTCTGAAAATGGTAAACACTGGCATGTCTACACCTGCAGCTCTAAACTGCTGCTGCTGCTGCTGCTGTTAGATTTCTCACTGACAGGTTGGACTGTAACTGTATATTGAGAAGTAAGGTCCAGTCAGGGACACAGTTTTTGTCATTATTGGGAATTTTTTTGATTACTAATACAAAACAGGCAATTATTCAAATACTGTATACAGTTGGATCACTGCTCAGCCTATTTGCTTATCTGGTGATCAAAGCAACTTGGTCTACTGCCAAACTGATTGTGTTCTAATAGAAATAAAGAGAAGTCAATCTGTGTAGGCCTACTGTTTGAAACCTTATAGAGGATTTGGCATGCCCTAAATAAATTTCTTTGATTATTTGAACTACGCTGTAGATGGGCAGGTATATATAAAGGCAATATTTAAGCATATTGACAGTAAAGTTAGGAACACCGACAATGTGGAAATCTTTCATTTCAAAAATGTAAATGTGTAAACTTGTAAGGTTTTGGTCATTTGAAATGGAAGTAAAATTTCCATAACTTCTATAGAATCCCATGCAGCTTTATCACACAGAAATAAAATAAATTAAAATAATGCAGAGAAACAAACTTCCACATGCAAAAACTTTGGGGCTGCATAAATCACAGATCTAAAGGGGAAAAACAATGAAACAGGTACACTGCACAAGACCTGTTAGTTGAGCATGCTCAAGTCCACACAGACTGAAGAGTAAATAGACATACTGTAAAAGCTGGCCATTACATAGTTTTGGCAGCGATCACCAGTAAATTCATTTGGACACCTGAGTAGGAAATAAAAGAAACAGACAAGAAAAGAGAGGGAGTTAATTTATACAAGAGCTGTGCAAAACCCACAACAGTCATCACTGGTGTTGGCAGGAAGGGCCAGCTAGACCAATATGTCTAGCTATTGTCTGTGAGGCTGAGGTCTATTAATCATCTCATACTGAATTATGAACTCCAATTAGGGGGATGTTATGAGAAACCCTTCTATTTTGCAACATCCCCCTACAAGATCTGTAGGTTTTAATACTGTCTTAACAGCAGACTGAAATTTGCATGTATGAACAGGTCAATTAGGATAAGCCTAGTCTTTGCCTGTAATATAAAAGGGCTGTGATGACCACACCCAAAACCCAACAGAGGCCCAGATGCATGGTAGTCATACACCATGGCAATCAAAAGAGCACTGAGGACTCCCAGTGATGGCTCACTTAGATCTGATGATGCAGCAGCCCAACCAGTGAGCCCCTGGGTCCTTATATGTACGAAGTGTTATTTTAATAACTGACTTTAACTTGAAAAATCAAAAATCATTGGGGCTTTCCCAACCACACAGTAGACTAGCACTGCACCATTGGGAATAAGTTTGGATGCAGGATTACCCATTACCAGAGTGTTCTCCTACATTTTGGTTTCTTACTGGATGGGGATGAGGCTGAATGGGAAGAGCAGTAGGTAGTCAGTCTTAACACCAGACAAGACACACCACTGCTCTGAACAGCATGGATGGGGTGTAATGAGATGTGAAATACATGCAAATTTCAGTGCACTACTCCACAGAGGAGAATGTGCTTAAGACTCATTTTGGGGGCTCAGGAACAATGCTTACTTTATCACCAGATTTTATCACTGTATATATGGGAAACATGGATTTCTCACCCATTTCTTGGATAAAACATGAGAGAGATGAAACACCAGCAATGACATGTGGGATTGAATACAGTTGTGTTCACATACGTTTTGGATCTGAGACTTTCTTAAGCACAGCTTGTTCACATCGGTGCCCAGTGAATCCTGCCAAGCATCTGGTTGATGGGTAGAAAGGAAAAGAGATAAACAGCACTGACATGTTAACCACAGGACTTGAACGCATATGGACAAACACAAAGACATCCAGGGTACAGTTACAAAACATGGCACGGTCCAGGATTCACCACTATCGCCAAACAACAATACTAATACTGGACAATTCTGCAAAACTCTGTAATTTGTTAAGTATCAATTTTTTTTAAATGTCCCATTCCAATGTTTTAAAATTCTCATGAATTTATATTATCTGAAAAAGGTGTTTTAAGGTCAGGGAAAGATCATGGACATAAAAAATAAATTATGTTTTAGGTCAACTAAAACACTTGCCTATGGTAAGGGTTTGTGTTTACAAGTAGTAAAATGGTAAATATTAATTGCAATTCTGTAACAGGGCATAAAGAACAGTTTCTTGCTAAAATCAGACTTGCTGCACCACAATTCACCACCAGGGGCCCACATCCTTACTAAACTTTCCAATTTGCTACATTAAGTGCAAACTAAATTCTGCACTGGCACTGAATAGTAGTATTGGAGTTTAATTATGAGGTGAAAAATCATCCAATATAAACATAATTCTTAGGGATATTGGGTTGGACTATTATAGATATCCAAATTTAAATGATTAAAGATTCAATTTCAAATGTTTTTTCTGGCTGGACTGCAACAGTAAGACCAGCTCTATGATGCCAATTTTTTCATTGATCAGCCAAATTCCGTGCCTATATAGGGGGATATTATAGCCAATGTTGCAAACTTAGTTCCTTTGTCACTAGTTTTACTGACTTTTTACACCCTTTTAGGGACAGTTCTTCCTAAAAACACCTAGTGACAAATCTAGTGACTTTTTGGACTAACCTCAGCTACTTTCCATAGAAGACAGTCTCCAGTATTACCCCAAGAGCATGATTTTGGGCTTTCCCTCTGCAGACACACTTCTCTATGTGACTAAATGATACTGACATGAATGAACTTTAATTTCTCTCTGACAAAACATAGCTTAAATCAGAGTACGTTTATTGTCATGGTGATGATGTCATGGTTATGAAATCAGGATTTTAGCAGCAGAGCAGCAGCTTGGACATAGCTTGGATTTAACTGCTGGTTAAACTGTTGTCTTACTGGGCCTTATTTCAGTCAATATTTCACACTTGTTCAGTTGTCTGATGACAGATGCAGAAGAAAAAATTGAATGCCAACAGCTTTATTGGGAATTTGGTTATATTAAATTATGTATATTTAACCACAGAGAGTAGGAGTGAAGAAACAGATAAAGGGTGGAACCAGCCACATACTAGATTTTGACTTGGTGTTGTTCAATATCCGAATGAGGCTTTGCGAATATCTTTAGTGCCTCACAGTCTGGCAGACAGAGGTAGCAAAACTAGTGTTTGTTATACAGGGCTAATCTGCTAGTGTCATTCTGCTGGCTGAATATCATTAGCTATGGGCTTGACTCAGTGTTATTTCATGAATTTGTAGAAAACAAATTTATATGGATCTTAAGCTGTTAATGGTAGCCTTTGCTGAGCATCCCATATGTTAATTGTCAAAGTTTTGAGATATTCTCTAACACTGATTTAGCAAGACAGAGTTGGATGTTCTGGGGAAAATGAGTGATTCTCACAATCCTACACTGTGGATGGATGCTTTTATATTCCAGCTACCTATCTACAGCATTCAGAAGGACATCTGTGGCATTATTCAAGTGGCTATATAGTGCACAAGTGCCTCATGGTCTCTGACATTGATACTGTTACAGTTTGGGTAGCCCTGAGAACTCCTATGATGCCAAAACCCATTATCCAAACCTCAAATTTCCAGTAAATGGCTACTTTCTGTCGCCTTTACTCCAGGAAAGGAAAGGAAAGGTTTAGGTGATAGGTCTTCCATTAGGGGAAAAGGGTAATATTCAGAGTAACAAGGCTCCATCCTCTGTAAAAGGAGAAAGGAATCTATCTCTGGCGGCAATCTGAACATTTGCTGTGCAAACTTTGTTCTATCCTAACAACTGTGACATTTGGTGAGAGCACAGTTTCGGTGCTCAGTACCTTAGCTAAGCTAGGGAATGATGGATGTTCCCTTCCCTCTCTGTCTTGCATCATGGTTGAGGACAAATGCAGATTTGTCAATTTTTGGCTAAACCCTAAAATCATAACCAGTTTGTTTGGATCCAGATTTGTCTCCCTTCCACAAAATAGTAAGAGATGACGAATTTCAACTTATCTATCATTTTCAGGAGGATTTTCTTCCTCGACTCCTCAGCTCTCCTCAGAGAAACTGCAGTGGCAAACCCGTGCATGGTGGTGTCATGGACCGACCCATGGCTCCCCTTTTTTGTTTTTACCTGCATGGTCCTTTTGAGATTTTGACTGAGTCAATGTGACTCGTGCATTGCCAATCATACAAACAGCTGCAATTTTAAATGGCACATATGGGTGACTGAAGAGAACTTGTAGCAGTCACCACAAATTTTCACAAGTTTGTTTGAGAGAGTTAAGACAGTTTGCTGAATCTGACTCCTGCATGAGGCTCAGGCATTTGATGATCACCTGACTATGCATACCACATGTAGGGTTCGACTCCAAGAGCCAGTTCCAACTGGAAGCTGATTTGAGATTAATAAAAAAAACAGATCTGTTAAAAGGTTGCTTTAGTAAGTGGTTCCTTGTACTATAATCAATGTAAAAATCATTCAGGTAGCAGTTTAAACAATGAATACAGTAAGAGATCATATAAGCTATAATAAGTTAACATCAACACCCTGGTGTGTTTTATGGTTAATGTGCTCTCTGAAGCTAGTGTCTAAATGTCTTACATCAGTTTTAAGAGTCAGAATCCTAAATTATTGACTAAAAACATGTTTTAGCTTTGGACTGTTTGGATAATGCTGTTGTGCTAGCCACTGATTAAAAACTCTTCTGATAACAAATAACATTTACTTCATGAGTAAAACATTATAGACCTATAATAAATTAGTGTATACATATGCAAGGGAATATGTTCTACATTTGTAAGAGGGTGAGGTTACTGGTATAGCTGCTCTGTTGAGGCCATCTTCATTCAACCACATTGATACTTACTTCCTCACCGCCATCAGTGTTATAGTTCAGAAATAATTTCATTCAGAC
This sequence comes from Istiophorus platypterus, assembly GCA_016859345.1. Lineage (NCBI taxonomy): Eukaryota > Metazoa > Chordata > Actinopteri > Istiophoriformes > Istiophoridae > Istiophorus > Istiophorus platypterus. Next base: position 22,000,958 of record CM029128.1, on the reverse strand, counting down.
TCAAGAAGTACAAAAAAACACAAGAAGTGGCCTTTTACACAACTTATGTATCTTATTAACACCATTGTGTTGCTTTTTTCTAAGCATTTCTACTCTTTGATTGCTCTCATACTATGAAATATTATTTACATCATATTTTTTAACGTTTTGGTTGTTTATGTTTACTCATGATCGTGTGGCTCAGTAAAATAATTAGTAGCTGAGTTTGTAGAGTATATCGTAAATCACGACAGCACCTGATTTGAAACGTACTCAGACTGATGCAAGCTTTAATCAAAATCAGTATTGAAACCTACTGTTCATGTCATACCTGCAGAGAAACTTCGTGCTGCCTGGCATGATTTCAAGGGTAAAGCACTCCCCTCCATTAACACAGTAGTTCTTCTGGCTGTCACTGCAGCGTGTCACATGACTGGAGGTCTTGGCCGTAGTGGTGGTGCTGGTGGCAGCTACAGAAGACAACAACACAGGCACACAGGTCACACTGAGTCTCAGTTTAAAACCATTCTCTCTGCATGTTTTTTGTGTGGAGAAAACCTCCCATGCTTCAATCCTATGTAAAGGAATACTCCACCAAAAACCTGTTTCAGACAGTTTCAATAACTTTCCAACAGGGATGTAGTTTTGAAAGGTGGATCTGAAATGGCAGCTACACTTAGAGTGGATTTAGAGTGAACTTGAATGGAGATGCAGTTTGACTGCAAAGAGAAAAAATCCAAATGACCATAGAAGCATCTCAGACAACTATTTCACTATTAAACTCTCCATTCATATGTTTAGTATGTTCCAAACACTCATATTTCAGCCACTATATGGCTAAACTCACTTGTCAATTGCAAAAACCTTTTTTATTTGTCATTGAAGACCATCAGTGGAAACATACAAATTTAGTTATTTTTTGGTGAAACTGTATTTGGAATATGATTGCATGGTCTAATAGTGCATTATGCTGCAAAAGTGAGTGGAGCCTGACTAAAGCTCCACCAAGAGCCAGGTTGATATTAACAATCAAAACATATGATTTTTTGGAGTATTTGTTTATAATCACATTCTAATTTTACAATAGGCAAAAATCTGGTAGAAACACTATTTTCAAAAGATGTAGATGTCTAGAGGAGATATCGTCCCTACAGCAAACTGTCATTTGGCAGTTACAGTGTGCACATGTTGGTACTCTTCAGACACTGCATTAATGCAAAAGAAGCCCTGCTACACTGTGCATCATGTTCAGTTTCATTCATTTCCAAGGTAAACAAAGTGCTGAGTCATGTGGAAGTTAGCAGTGATATATGGAAGAACATTTTCAGCATTTGACTCATCTCAGGTTAGCATCATTAAACGAAAACACTTTTTCCTCTTTCTCTAAAGTGTTCCAAATACCCGAATAACGACTATAGTTCAAAAGACTGTTCAAAGATTTAGGTATGTGACAATACACAGTTTCACGGCTTGGATTCATACAAATACATGATATATACATGTATAAAAAAGAAAAATATACATAAATGTACACAGAAATGTGACCATGCATCTTGGAGCAGTGTGTGTGTTTACAGGAAGCCTGGAAACCACTGACATCACCAAGTGCTGAGTTTCCTCCCTTGAGATGCTTTGCCAGACCTTTACTGTAGCTGCCTTCAGTTGCTGCTTGGTTTTGGGTCTTTTTGCCCTCAGTTTTGTCTTCAGGAGGTGAAAATCATGCTAAGCTGGGTTGAGGTCAAGTCACTGACTTAGCCATTGAAGACTAATCCAGTTCTTTTCCTTGAGAAGCTCTTATGTTGCTTTCACAGTATTTTTTGGATCATTATCCCTCTGTACTGTGAAGCACCATCCTATCAGTTTTGCTGCATTGGCTGAATCTGAGCAGATAGTAAAGACCTATACACTTTGGAATTCATCCTGCTGCTTCTACCATCAGTCACATCATGAATAAACACCAGTGACCCAGGTCCACAGGCAGCCATACATGACCATGTCATAACACTGTCTCCATGATGGTTGACAGATGATGCGATGCCTTTGGATCATGAGCTGTTTCTTTCCTTCTCCAGACTCTTCTCTTCCCATCTTTCTGGTTCAAGTTCATCTTAGTTTCGTTTGTCCAAAGGATCTTGTTCCAGAGCTGTTCAAGCTTTTTCAAATGTTTTCTGGCAAAGTCTAATCTTACCTTTTTGTTCTTAAGTGTTACCAGTGGTTTGCATCTTGCAGTAAACCCTCTGTATTTACTTTCATGAAGCATCTCTTGATTTTAGACTTTAACAATGATAGAACTTCCTCATGGAGACTGTTATTGATGTGGTTAGATGTTGTGAGGTGTTTTATGAGGAGTACAGTCTAGAACTGCTCTTTATAAAAAGTGCCCTAAAATAATCTATTATGATATTGTACTATATAAATAAAATTGAATTTAGATAGAATTTTTCTTCAGCAATGGAAAAAATTCTGCAATCCTCCATTTTAGTTGTCTTCCATGATCTCTCAGCTCTTTTGGGATTGCTGAGCTCATCAGTTCATTCCTTCTGCTTAAGAATGAACCAAAATTGTTGATGTGGCAACTGCTAACATTTTTACCATCTGTCTGGTTGATTTGTTGTATTTTTTCAGCCTAATGATGCCTCCTTCATTTGCATCAACACTCTGGAATACATATTAAAAGATCCCATGAACAGCTACCATGAATGCTTGGAATCAACTCCAGATCTTTCATCTGCTTCATTTGTCATGAAATGAAAGGAGAACAGGCCACACCTGGATATGAATCAGATTGCCAGTCAATTGTCCAATGGCAAAACTTTTGAGCCCCTGACAATGAGGGATAAATACCAAGGTTTATAGAGTACTACTTTTCTCATTTAACTAAGGCAGGAGCCTATCCTAACCACTGGGCAAGTACACTCAGAACAGGACTCCAGTCTATTTGACATATAGAGACAGACAATCATTCACAGTCACCTTCACACCAACGGGCAATTCAGAGTTTCCAGTTCACCCAACCTACATCTCTTTAGACAGCATTGGACTGATGAATAGACAGTCAAATCACTTAAATCTGACTTGGTCATTGTCTGTAAACAGTGAGGAAACAGATCTGACTTGTTTCTATTGTATTTGAAATATTTTCTAATAAACCATAATCACAGTTCAAGAGCAATATTGCATATATCAACACTCTGTGCCCCTCTTTTCATTCTTCCTTGAAGTGTACTCACTTTCATGTGTGCACATGATTAGAGAGTATCTTTTCTTAAAGGAAAAAGGAAGAAAGCCTCAAGGGGGTGACTGGCTGCAGTGAGCACAGCAATGCCTATATGCACTGCCCTTATCAAAGTATTACACAGCAGTTTTGAGCACTGCAACAAATAGCTACCTCAGATTACTATCCCTGATAAAAGAATGAATGAGATATGAAAAGATATAATGCAGCTGAATAAATATGCACATCAGTGTGGCTGCGGGCCATATGCAGTGGTTCCGCCTCACTTGGCAGAGCTGGGGTTATATTTGCAGAGAAATCTGCTGCAGTGGATGGTGTTTATATCAAGTGTTGTCAAGGACAAACCGATGCACTGCACCAGCAGAAATCTCCTTCTGCATGATTAGCTGGACTCATACCAATCACATCTGTGAAGGTGAAAAGGATTTTGGCAAAGTATTTTATGTACATGTGAATCAAATATGTACATATACTATGAACACCCAAACAAAACCACCACCAAAAATATTCTGCTGTGAAATTGTAAAAAAAAAATGAAAACATCACCATTTTAAATCCAAGACACTGACGCCACAGATGGAACAAAATTTGGGATTTTATTTTTGAAAATCTTTTTGGCATCTGAACATGCATGCCTGGTTGCCAGCTCCAGTAGAGTTAAAAAAAAGCTTGGTAAAATCTTTGCATTATTTATTCATTCATTTATTTATTAGAACATACTCTCAGCAACCTCTGTAAAAAATAGATATCAGGCAACAATTAATCTGTTTCAGCATTTGACACATTTTGAAAAAAGTAAGAGGATGCATGTTGGAAAGGCAGGATTGAGCAACTAGGGTTGCCTGGCATAAAAAGGGAAGAAAACCCCAAATGGATTATCTAGCACACACAACATTTCCTAGGTAGTCTCTGGTACAAAACTGTGACAGATGCCAAATGACCATGGCATCAAGTCCACAGAGAGGGTTTCCCCAAGTAAGAAGGAAAGCATCAAAACCACTAACTGAAACACAGTGTGTAGTAAACTTCTTGTGGATAATATAATTTTGTCAGCATCATCGCAAATACAGTGTTTCACCACAGCTTATAATTACTTTAGTCATTCAGTGACTCAATGACATGGCCTTTTCATGGCAGAAGCTACATTTTTTTTCTGTCCTGCTCCTTTTATTTAGTGGTGAGCTAATGTTGTGTAATGCTAATATTAATACTAACTCATTACTTCCTGCATGAATTTCACAATAAATACATTCTATTGGGACAGTCACAAGCCTGTGTTGTGAAAAAACTACAGGTCTTGACAATCCTATCAAGTTACTAAATACTTGTCAGATGAAGAAGTAGTGTAGCCTCAAACTTTCATCACACAATGAAGATTTATCCCCTTCACAGCTGTGCTGAGGACATACAGAGGACAGTGTGCCCACAGAGTGGACTCTGAGCAGCTGAGAGACAAGTAGAATACACTGACAGAGACGAGAAAATACCCCGGGAAAGACAAAATCCGATCGCAAGACAGTTAACAAAAACTTTTGCTCCTTTGTAATGTGTTTATAAAACTCCTCAGTAAAACCTTTCTGTAATTATTTCATCACGTTAAATGTTCTTTTACTTTTAGCCCTCTCAATCTGAAGGGAGAACACATTATAGACTATCACTACTCATTTATGTTTTCATTAGTCATAAAAGTGATATGAACCACGAACAAAATCTTGATGACACTTCAACAGTGTGAAGCTTTTATTGTTTGAAAAAAGGCATCTGTTGACTTGGGTGAGACACACACCCTTATCCTCCTGTGCCCTAATGGTTGAAACTACCACTAAAAGGACAAAAGCTCAAGTCTACTGTGCCATGACTGTTGTCCTGCAGTGGGCCGCCTCAGTTTTCACAGACAACAATGCAAAGATGATGACCCACTCAACACAAGCTGTGTTTCAATTGCAGTAAACAGTAAGATGTCTCCATGGCAATTTCCTAATATCAGGATAATGAAATGTCCTACCACCCTAGCTGTGGTTGGCCTCTCTTATTAGCCAGAAAGGAAAGGGCAGCACTGTAAAAAGAAAAAAATTCAACAACACCCCTCACTTCTGAGGAGAAAAGAAATCATTTTGAGTAGGAAAATCTCACACGCTGACTCTAGAGTTGGAGCTGAAGATTTACTAGACCTACTGCACAGTACATTTGCATGCCTTAAAGTGCTTTGTTGATTAATTATAAATGCATTTTAAATTTCTAAAAATTCTGAATTTATAGATTATAAAAAGAACAAATTCTGCAATTCATTTGATACATGGACATACATATGCACACACACAACTAAAAAGCACATGGTTTGGGGGAAACATCCTCTTTGAAAAGCTTATGTCCATCCTTCAGATGAAGTTTTGTTTAGTCTTTTTTTCTTCCATTTTTGGCTGTGACAAAATATCAAGATAGTATGGACTTAGACACAGTTACCTTAGTGTAGGTGCACTCCACGCCCAGGAAACTGTGTAGGTGTATTAATGATTTCAACAAAAAGCTTAAAATCTATATGTATTACTTATAGCTTAGGTATATTATAAATTTATATGATATATCTGATGCAGTTTAGTCCAATGGGTTACAACATACGGGTTGGGCACCACAAAGAGTCACCAGATAAATCTGAAGGGTTGTGATTAATGGGACAAAGAAGAAAAACAAAGTTTTGATACACAAAACTTTTTTTTTTTTAATTTTGGATAAATTAACCTCTTTAGGCCTCAAACTATTCTTTAATGAAACCATCTCAAAAGTTAACATCGGGAATATCTGTTTTATAGAACCGATAGGAGCTCACAGACATTGGAGATATGACAAGGGGCTGCAGATTATAATCTGCTTTTTTGGTGAGTGTTACAAGCAAAAAAGTTTGGAAAACACTGCTGTAATCTTTAAAAATATATTGTATTTTATACTTTATCACATAAAGTAGCATAAATGGAAATATTGAAATAAAGCACAAAAGCTACAACTGTAAATACAGTACTCGAATGAAGAGACATATTTACTACTACTAATATGAATATGATTATTTATAATAAATTCATATAGCTCTATATTGAAATATTCATATATAATATCAAGTGACATGTGACTTCAAAATCATTGAAAGATTTCAGGGTTAGCCCTGCATTGCCGCTGACCCTGGAATCAACCCTGGACTACAAATCATCAGTATTATACAACATCTTTAATAGTCTTCAACAAATAAATCTTAAAATATATCATGTCAATAAGCTATGTGCCTGCTTTATCATATTCCATACAGTTCTCTTCAATTTGTACCAACCCTGCATGACGATGTCATGAAATTATAAAATCTCTCTATATATAAATATATTTTTAAAAACAGTACCCCTTTAAAAGTGCTATATGAAAGTTTTCTCTGCCTCTGAACAATGTTAAAAATAGTTTTACTGGTTTTTCAAGTTTTTATACAAACAATTAAGCACAATAGTCAGTTTTTGGATTTATTTGAAATCCTAATTCTTGACACCAGCTATCCTTTTCCCGGTTGAAGAGACTAGCTCTTAAATAAAATGTACTATTTATTTCAGTTGTGTCAGGTTTATTTAAAGACAGTTAACATGTTGGCATTGACTTAATTCAGAGGTTATTTTATTTTCATGCATCTTTTAACCAACTATTATTATTGCTCATACTGTAATTACATCCTGGTGGACAGTGACAAATGGTTTGCTGGGACAGGGGTGCTCGAAGAATCAAACCACAGAACTACTCATAGTACTCACAACAGAAATTTGGAAAAGAGCTTTGGAATACAGGCAAGAATAGATGGACAACAAACAATGATCTGTGCTGCTCATTTGACGGCTATAAGATGATGTATAAACGCGATGTTTTCTAAAATTTCCTACACACACAAATACACATGAGTGTAAAGGCAGCTGGTTAAATAGGAAGCTACAAATGTGAGATCATTTTCAAGTAGACTGAATGTGAATCATAAATGAGTAATGCTCCGATAGGCTCATTACAACTATTAAGATTAATTTATCCAGGTTATAAATTCTTACCATCAGTATGGTCAGAAGTTCTCACTCCAAAGCAAAATGGACTGAACTAAAGATGAACCACTGACAAGCTGTTTTTATCTTCCTCCAGCAAAAATAATACGAATAAAATCATATGGACGTGTTGCAACATAATAATCTGTATGGATTTTATTCTGTGGAATTACTTTATCCTCCTCAGAGACACAGGGGTATGGAGCATTTTACCCAGCATTGCACAAGAGGAAGAATGCACCTTGACAGGTCACCAGTCAATGACAGGGGTAACCACAAATATATATACAGTGGAACACAGCCACAATTAGTCTAATGAAACTTGTACAGCTACCAGATCACCTTATCTGCATTCTTTTGGGCTGTTGGATGAAACCAAGAGAAAGCCATGCAGATAGAGGGAGATGGTACAAAACCAGATATAAATTCAGGGCAGGAACAAGGCTACTTCAACAATTGTTTATTATGTCGAAGTTGATTGCACATTTATAAAAGGACTAAAGTATTGACATTTTTGTATTTTTCAACTGTGACATTATTGATGAGGTATGATATGAATGTTTGAAGAAAAAAACACAAAAAAAAAAAGGATTTTGCTTATGTTTCTGAGGTAAATATCGGCCTATGTAAGCTTATCAGGGATATATCAGTATCAACCTATATTTTTATGGATAAGCGTCAAGAAATTTGGACCAAAAATGTAAAAAATTTAGGTATTTTGGAAATAGTGTATCCATGAACTAGTTTGTCCATCCTAGGGCACTGGCTTAGTCCCTATCTTGGTCACAATTCTTTATGAACTGAATTCAAGGATCCTTAAAAAAAGCGAAACATTTCTTTATGTTATGTTTATGTTGAAAAATTTGCAATTGTATTTGCCTACTATAAATCATGCTGATAATGTTGAATACAGTCCATGTAACAATCTTCACAGTGCAACACTAAATTTAGTTTATAGGAAATTAATATATAGTACAGTTTTATGCACAAAAGAATGTCTTACAAGATGCAGTTTTTGAACTGAACTTTACAGATGTGATTATAACACCACCACCAACACCAAATCCTATTATAGCCATTCTAACAGACAGCATTTGGTCATACAATATTAAGAGAAACACTTACATCATTCATCATGCAATCTGTGCTTCAACACTATCACCAGTTGTCCCAAACTTAAGCAGGATGATTGAGGAGAATCTCAGCCTCTACTCATTAATGTTACAAATCCATCAGAAAAGCTCCCAGCATCTGCAACTCAATTCAAAAGATTAATTTATTTTTTAAAGGTTGTAGCGCTTACAGAATTAAAGTGGATGGCAGGGGATCCCACACTGGATTGCGGAAGAGGTCTAAAGAGAGGCTCCTGTAAAATCTCAGTACCAGCGAGGGCCTACAGACCCTGCAGATGCCTGGCTGACTGGGCTGACCTTACTCGACAAATACTGGGGCATGCCTTTACACTACTTCAGATCTGATCTGCCACTGCAATGTACTCATCATTGTTTTAATCCTTTTTAAGAGATATTAGTAAAGTGAATTACTCTTTCATTGGTTGATCTCAAGGACAGAGGCATAGCCAGAACACAATGTGATCCTGAATTCCAGTGGATAGGGAAACACAACCAGATTCAGCATTCCAAGAGTTATGAGTGCAACAGTAACACTGCTGTCTAGCAATCATAGGATGTAGCCTAATTCCTGAAATGACACAATTGTTGAAGATAATAACAGTTTGGTAATTTGTAGTTCATGAGGGAAAGACTTTTGAGAAGTTTCAGGATACTATATACACTCACGGGTGTTGGGGCCACCTAAAGAAAACTAATGCAGTCTGATCCATTAGTCCTGCATAAGTCCCATCTACATCAAAGTACTAATGTGTAGTGTGTATTGGGACTATTTTGGAGAGGTGTTGATCTAACTTTACAGTCATTTTGAAGGGTGTAGTTTGTGATGCAATTCAAATGTGTTGTGTTATACTGAAAGGTCTTTCTAATATTTTGTTTACTCCATTTAGATCTGTGAGGTTAGGAGGGAAACTGGGAATATATGTGCACCATCTAATGTCCACAATGTCCAGTTCAGACTAAAAGGTTGAGACTAAAACACCCTGGTCATTTTTGACAAATGGCTTGCAGAGCTAAGCTAGGCTAAACACACTTTGGACATTTGTATCTATTGCTGCCATTATTGGAATTCAGGTTTGATGGCATAGTAAATTATTTCCAAAAATGCTGCACAGGCTCCCCTGACATCCACTGTATGGATCGAAAAATAATGCATGTATTATTTACACAAATTTTAAATGATTTAAAAATAAGGTTTGGTAATTGAAAAAAAAATTGACACTTGTATTTTAATATTTGTGCGCAACAAACTAAATACACGTTTCCCTGCCCCAATTCATTCTGTTGTCTCAGGTACCAAACTGGGGTTTTGAGTAAAGATCTTCATTTTTCTTTTTGATGATGTATTGTGCATTTGTCAGCATCATCCCGTGGAGACACTTATATGTACTGTACTAATTTGCCTTGGAAAGTGCTGAATGCGTAAGAATGTATTTTAAAAAGTATAAACTGTTGTTTTTCACAAACCTCTGATGTGCATCAGAGATTTTAGTTTGTGCAATTGTCAGTTTCATCCTGTGGATACAAACCACATACAGATCTTTTTTGCACTGGTTTCCCATGGGAGGTGTGTAAAAACAGCACATCACTGTTCCTATAGCTTGTCACTGACCTTTGACCATTCACAGTAAACAAATACCGATGGGGCCAGGAGATGCTAACAGGGCCTCCTGTCAGCCATCATGGCTAACATTCTTGATGGTTATTAACAATGATTAACATGTCATTTATTTCAATTTGATTTATTTTTCATCTTTCACAGATGAAATCCCACCAGCTAAGCAGCTATTGCAATTTAAATTAGCTTGCCAGTGTTAGCTACCAAAGCATGAGGTGAGTTAGTGTGACCTATAGGTAAAATTACAGTGTTAAATAATTAAGTAAGTTCAGTAACGTTATGGGTGACCCGATGATGAGGTCCCTGCTTCTGGATAGCCTTGGCGCCTGGGTGAGGGTGAGTGAGTCTGGGTATGTCCAGAGGAACTAGTTCTCCATTTTCTCCTAAAAAAACCCCTCTCAATCTTGGTGAGCAACATCAGCACTAACACCAGTCTCACTGCTGTAGCGTTCACAGCAAATGTCTCACCATCAGTGCTAACGCTATTCACTGGGGTACGAAGACCCATTACCATGAGGATTTAAGCAAAAACAGGAAACTAACAAATGCACAGTTGAAGATCTGATCTGATAACATCAGGAAGGCACTTGAGAGACACAAAGGTTAATTTAGTTTGTTGTGCATAAATACTCATTTACAAGTGTTTACTTCATAAAACCTTGTTGACGTTTATAAATCTTGTAAAACTGATGAAATAGTATAGTGTTTGATTCCTAATGTGACCTTCCTGTACTGTGATTTTACTATTCCCCTTTCACAAGCATGTGCAAAAGATTTAGGATGTATACATCAAAACAACAGTGTTATTTAGTACTGATTTGAAATCAGTGGCCCTGGCTCTCATTTGTTTCAAAACGCTAAAATAGAATTGCTGGAATAAATATATGTTGACTTGTCCTGTGCTACATTTTTTTTCCCTCTGTAATGTGGAATTCATGTCCTATCACAACAGTTAACTCCACTTTTAAACCGTACCCCAAAGTTTCCCTAATATTAAATGTGCTCTGTGACAAACAAAAAATCAAAAAGTTATTTTCACAGTTAGTGTTTACACACAAAAAACCCATTATGACTACCTTTGAGGTCCAGCAATGTGTTGAGTGCATTTCCTTCCTCATTAAACATCTGGAAAGCCAAATTTTTAAAATATTTTAAAAATTTCCAATCCTGCACTGTTTATATCCATGTTTACTAGCTGATAACTAACAGTCTCTTTCTCCCTTGCATCCCTTGTAGACATAGCTCCATAACCCCACTAGTGTTGAAAATCTCCACAAGGTACCTTTAACCATGTCTTTAATGTCTAATGTCCATTTTATTTATCATAGCCACAAGATTTCCATCCTTAACCATACCATGGTTGTCATGTACAGATAATGCAGAAATAAATTTTAGAAATGGCTGGCAATTGAACTTAAAACATGTCATTAAACATCCCTCGGGTTTTCAGAGAATCTTCCTTTATCTGGAAACAGCTTTTGTTTGATTGCCTGTAGAGGGACTTGAGAATCATGTGCTCCCTCTCTGACATGTAGTGTCAACAAATGCTTCTTTACACATTCCAGCCAGGCCCTTCTTCAATGCTTCATGCTTCAAACAAAGTCCCTTTCAGATTGTCTACAGTGCCTGAAACCCACTTTCCAGTAGCAGAATTGGAGGAGGCAGCATCCTATAATTTCCTACCTTACAGAAACAGACAATCTGACCTTTGAACCCACTTCATGCAGTAATTGGCTATGTTGTCTGGACATATGAAGGTAGGTGGATTTTGGAACTTCTCTCTCTCTCAAGTTCTCTTTTTTTATTTTCTCACCCAACTACTTGTATCTCTTGCTTTTGAGGAGAGATTGTCTGAAATTGTGAGCCATACACATACAAATTTGTGCATTTGAATCTTAAAACAGCCTTCACACTCATAAGTTCCCCAACTACAAGGATTCACTACAGCAGAAGCACAACAGTGGATCTTGTATGAAGCAACTGTACAAACAGATTTGCTCTTAAGAAGCAAGTGCAGGTGATTTGAGAATTTTTTTTTAGCATTCACCATTTTCTCCTATTTAGAGTTTTTTTTCCTATATACAAACAAATTCATGAGGGGTTAATACTAGAGATGGGAATTAAGAATCAAAATTGTCCAAACCCTTGAAATCATGAGCCTCCGAGCTTATCAGTTCCTTTTATTGATGGCAGTATTTTTTCGAACAGTTGCACATTGCTAAACAATGACGTCAAATTCGTATGTCTATGCTGCGGGACACTTGCAACAAGGAGTCATGGCGGAGTGGGAGAAACGGGGAAGAGAGGAAGTGTGGCTTCATTTCATGAAGAAAGTTAACAGTGCTAGTTGTATTGTCTGTAAAAATCGCCATTTTGAGTAGGGGTGGAAACATAACATGGGCTTAAAATCCAGGAAAGCCACATATTTGACATTCTACGCACAAGTGTCATTGCCTCCCAAACAAGCAGCCCGTCTGTTAGGGAGGGCAAATATCCCGTGTTATAATAACATTAGTTAAACACGGGCAGGCTTAGCAGGTTTTTTTCTTCAACTTAGGAAACCTAAGTCAGTGTTTCCCATCGACAGGCTCTACTTGCACGGGCTGCCCGGGTAGATTAAGATCTGCTCATGTAGATAAAATCACTGAGGTGTTGCTCACATTAAAGCCCCTTTTTTTCCACTTTTTTCACTAACTAATTTTTGGTCATAAAAATTTAGGGGGCATATGTATATTGTAGCTACAGGAAACAAACTGGGTTACTCTGTCCCCATCTAAACTACATGTCTCTGCATGCACATTGGTCACACATGCTCTATCCACAAATAAAATATAAAAAAATGATATTCTGTTCACTCACTATTCACTTACCTTCCTCGTCATGGCTGCCAATTAAATGAGAGGTATTTTTTACATTTTATGATTTTACTGGCACATTTCAGCACAGAAACATCTACATCACAGTAGTTGGGGAATTTTCTCACTCAAATAGCTGATTCCTCATCTTTATGCAGATTTCTGTCCAGGATCATCCTCTATTAGTCCTAACTTAACCTTTCATAGGCTTAAGTTTTTCCTCATCTAAAAAATCTCCATGACAGTCACATGACCACCTGTCATATTAACCATGGTCTGCTTTGTAGCATTTCTTCATCTACCACCATCACTGACACTGTTACATCTGTTATCTTTAGTCTGCTGATTTCTGGCAGCGGGACTTGAATCTCTGCACTGTGAAAATCTTCTGTTCACTCTTTGGCAACATTTTTGTGAATGAAACCTGCCAACAAACAGGGCAATTTTAAGAGCATAGATTTAATAATGATCAGATATTCATGAACTGACATTCATCAGGCTGACAAGAGCGTTATAACTAGTTTGTTCAGTTAAAAGAGTTTGATGAAACTGTTTTGGAACACTCCAAGTCAGGAAAGGTTTAGGACAAGAATACGAAGATGTTCTTACATGAGGCTTCCCACCAACAGACATAACCATTTGAAATTGTTGGAATGCAAAGCCAGGTACTAAAGCTGGGAAATCAACACTAGCAATAGGCTACAGGCAGTTAACTAAACAGAGATAATCTATCTGCTAATTAGGTGAAGCTAATCCTTCACTGAGGCATTAGTTGGAAACTGACCCTCCACACACCACCATAACCCTTCAATTAGCTAACCCAGATAATGTGTACTAAATCACTCAGTGATGTGACTACAACAGAAACGTCATGGTGGTGAACCACTGGCAGGCAGACAGTATTAGTGGGTTGTTTTTCCCTGTGGCGGAGGGATGGAAGGGGCATCAATTAGCCTCCAGCAGGCTCTGACCTTGAAATGGAGCATAGGCAGAATACAGGAAGTCTCCCCATAACAGCCTGGAGTTTCAGTTTGTGTCATGCATCATTTATTGATTTTCATTCTTTCATATGCATGGAAATGTGCATCCACACATTTCAGTAACCTTTCATATTTTTATGCTGTCCACCAGCTAAAATATTCAAAAATAACCGATTTTGTTAAATAACTTCCATCATTGAAGTGTGCATAAATTATTGTTGTATAATTCAATCGATTGTTAATGCTTAAAGAGGAAGGAGTAAAGGTTAGAAATTATACATCCACTCACTGCAGGGATTAAGTGGGTTTGAATAGAACTGTTGTTTCCTGCACACCTATCTGTGTAGCAATATTTCAGAGGCTTAGTCATGGGCCTCTATGCTACACTGTGCAAGTCACAACGTGTCTGCTTTCAGGCAAAGTCCTGAAAGCAGACTCTTCCTGGCACAGTTGATAGAACACAGCATTCACAAAATCAATGATAAAAACATTTAGAAAAAAAAACCCAACAATAAAACATAATTTTTTTTTTTTAAACAACACTAAGTTTGTCTTTACAATGATGAAAATCACAGTCCAAGGTTAAGCAGGAATCCAGCTTGGATCCCCTGCCCATTATTACATACTGTCTGAACGGAAAACCTAATCCCAGTGCTTTCATTGAACAAGAAGTGTTGGGTACTTACAGATCGTTGGGATGATGAATTCCTCTGTTGACTGAGGGTGGGGAGTCTGCTTTGGGATGGTTGTACGTTCAGCGTTGGATTTCAGTGTAACAGGGGGGTCAGACTGAGACACTCGTGGAGAGTGAGGCATGTATGGGCCTCGTGTAGATTTCTCTTCAACTAAAACCTCAGGATGTCCTGAGGTAATGGCGATGGCGGGGGTTAGTGAGACAGTCGAGGGAGATGAATGAGGAATCGACACAGTTAGTCCCAGCGTGGGGTCAACTGATATAACAATCGGGTCCTGTCCAATGCGTTTAGGATCTAAGTGTGTAGGTGGTTTGTACTCAAATATCTTATCCACAAAGACCCATTTAAGGCCAGCTGTACAGAGGGCTAAGCTAAGCAGACAGGCCAGGATAGGCAGAATGCAGATTTTCTCAGAATGCAGGCAATTGTTAATCTGTTCCATCTCTATGCACACACAGCAGGTCCTTGGCAAGGCCACAATTCCCAAAGCCCCCAAATGTTCCCCATCACCATCACCGCCTCCCTCTGCAGTTCCCTCAGCACCCTCCTCCCCACTCTCACCAGCTGCCTCTGTCTCCTCAGGTTTCTCCTTAGGGACTTGTCCAGTATCAACAGTAGAGCCAGTGGGGGAGGCCGATCCAGGAGGGGGAGCTGGCCCTGCAGAGAAGTCCTCCATTCCCTCAGTCATACTGTCCAACTGCTGGATGAAGGGTCTCTGAACACCTCAAATATTAACTCAGAGCATCACACAGTGGCTGTTTGCCACCAGTCTCCTCAAATACGTTTTCCATCATGAGGCTGCAGAGTCAGAGCTGAGATTTCAGAGAGAGGTGAAAATGCTCTTCAAAGTGAGTCCAACCTTGTTAACAGTCTGGCAGGCGTGTAGACAGCCTTCTGCGCATGAGGATCAGGAGTTCCTTACTAATGCGTTGTTAGAAGAAGCACAGTCATGAGTCTATAAATAGAATCATTAAATTTGCTGCAGGCAAAAATAAAAAAGATTGCCAGAGAATGAGATTCCTTAAATGTTTTGTTTGGTCTGGTAGTGAGCAGTGCTGGAATAGTAGCGCTCACTCACCTGAGCACTTGGGCAGAAGAGGCGGTGTCGACGTGATGGGACGGCTGCAGCTGCAGTAGCTGTAGTGGAGTAGACAGGACGGCCAGGCACTGCAGTGGCAGGAGGGACATGCTGTCTTGTCTGTGAGCTCCAGGCAGCTGAAAGGCTGAATCATCAGGGAGCGGCAGGTGCCCTTCCTCTCAGAACAGCCACAGAAACAGATGAGTAAGGGGAAAGAGAGAGAAAGAGAATCAGAGAGAGAAGGAGGGGGAGGGGGGGCTGCAGTAGCACAGAAGGGCACCGAAGACGGGATACTCCCCTTTTTCTTCTTTCACCCCTCCTCTCTCAATTTTCCTCTCCAAGTGGTGACTAGGGCAGGCCCTGGCCTCCTCCCTCTCTTCCTCTCTTCCTGTCTGGTGGTGTGTCCGTGCTCTCTGTGCAGGCTGCTCCCAATCCAAGCACAAAGCATCAAGCCAAGCAAGTTCCTACTTGATCCAATTAGAGCACATGTCAGCGAATCACAGGCAGGCAAACTGCTGTGGCCACCCCCTCCAGCACCACTCCCCATTGATTATGCTGATACTAGAGGGTGTGTTTTTTGTCAAGGGGATGGAGCCAGGGAAGCAGACTTATAATCCACCCCAAGAGGATGAAGCCATTGTGTTCTACTCTTCTCAAGTATCTGCATTCAGTAGTGCAATAAGATAATAACACAGTTGATAATGATAATGAATTCATTGCAAGTCAGTTGTGCTGACAGGGCAAACACACACACACAAGCACCCCCCCCCACACACACACACACGTATATTCAATATAAAATGAATTTTAGTTCAGTTTTTACAATTCTACAATTCTACTATTCATTTGAAAGACACTTTTATCCAAAGCGATGTACATTTGAGAGCTGGAGCAACACAAGCAAGGATCTAGTCAGGAGACAACAACAAGAGTAGGCGCCATGAAGCAAGTTCAAGTCTGATAGTATGTAGGTGCCTACAGGCCGTGTGTAAAGTGCGTAGGATGCATCATTTTTTTTAGTCTATTAAAGCCTTGTTTTTAATACCAAAAACACGAATGCTGTGGAGGAACATCTAACCACTAAGCCCTTTTTATGAAAGGCATTTGGCATGTCACAGTGGGAAAACCAAAGGTATAAATAATAAAACTAATGATGTCATAATTCAGCTTTGCTGCTTCAGTTACAATAGTGCATAACTGTTAAATAGACTTATTTTGATTATATTCTAATTAACAAGAAATGAAGAATTAACTCTTAATTTGGTACCAAGTTGGTCTGATATGAATAAAGGGTAAACTGATGATAATAATCACAATATCCACACTACCTCTGACAGTGTGCAAGAGTGACAGAGAGCCCCCAGACCGCCAGTAAAACTATTAATTCCACAACCCCCAGCCGTGTTGGCTTATAGGCAAGCAGGACAAAGTCGTCTTGAATAGTCAGGGCTTAAACAAGATAAAGACAGTCAGAAAGGTCAGGTCACCACCACACTGAACACTGACACAGCTGTGACCCTTTCAAATCCTCAGACAGAATTAATATCAGTAATGGCATCTGTGGAAGAGGACTTCCTTTCAGGCGCCTGAATTAGGAACCTCCATATTGATTCACTTCTCAACATTTCCATACTCTTTGTATCAGGGAAAAAAGTGACACAGGAAATGAATAAATCAGCATGATAAATTAATACTAAATAAATAGATGGAACATTTGATTAAAATAATCATTAAATAGATCCATAGATCAATATATGACGAATATTATTTTTTGTATTCAAATAAATTTAAAAATAATTATAAGTAGAACAAAATGAAAATGTGGAAATATATAAATTAATGTATGAATGCAAAATAATATCATTTCCTTCATTATTTGATAATCAGTTTAGTAGTTCAATCTGCTTCTGAATCAGAACCAGAAATCTAGATTATCCTCTGCCCCAAGACTTTGTCTAAATCACGTGTGCTGTGATAGTTGCCTTAGGTTGGGAGAATGTGCCGAACAGTCCATCAGCAGTGATGTCCAAATGTACTGTTTGAGGACAGACCAGCAGTCTGGGTCTGAAACAGCTTGGAAACCTTTTTATCAAAGCATTTTAATTGTAGCGATTGATGGGACCATATCATACTGTGCTGTCTGAGGAATTTACTGTTTATACATTTCCTGACACATTGTTCTTGTAGTTCTTGGCCACTTAAGGGTCTCCAATATTAAGGGATTATCCATCCATCCATCCATCCATCCATCCATCCATCCATCCATCCATCCATCCATCCGTCCATCCATCAATTTCTCTGGAATCAAATCATGGTGGCAGTAGTTTAAGCAAACCCAACAACATTTCCAGTTCCACCTGAGGGACCCCGAGGTATTTCCATGCCAGATGATATATATAAACTCTCCAGTGTGTTCTGGTTCTATCCCAGGGGCTCCTACCAGAAGGAGCAGAGGCTCTACTCCTACGTCCATCTAGATGTCTGAACTCTTTACTATACCTATAAGGGTGAGCCCAGCCATCTTACAGGGAAAGTTACTTTATGCTGTGCCACAAACTAAATTAGTTTTACCTCCATTGTAATGGTGGAATTTTAGAGAAAGACATCTCCAAATATGAAAAACTATCTAAAAGGAGAGATACCAGTATGGAAGAGTGAGAATGTTTTAATTTTCATTTTCTTATATTTACCTATTCTTTGGTGATTTTGTGAAGTGACTTTAAATGGATTTGAGGGGGAAAAATTTCCAAGAAGCAATGTGAAGTCCCAGAAGACAATGATGCAACCCCCAAAATATAAAGGCCATAACCAAAATACACTGATATTGGAAAACAAATTTTTTTCATTGAATTTATGGGACACAAAACACAACCACTGCTATAAATATTGTTTCACATAAGAAGCAAAACTGAAAACTCCTTGTGATAATCCATTGATACACAAGAAAAAAATAATATGACTCTAAAGATGAAACCATATTTGGCTTGGCTGAAAATAAAAATGTAGCGGCAGCTTTGAAGTTGCCGGACTTATCCTGAACACAACTGCTTTGTTCCCAATGATTTCCCTATAGAAACTGTGTGTAATAGTTCTCCTGTGTGCTGTACAGAAAACTTACACATTATTTAGCTAATAATGAAGTTACCACTGCTGTGCAATCAACAGTCAAATTTTGCTGACTGAGGATTGAACTCATCAGTCAGAAAACTCCTCACCTTTCTGGTCATCTATTTGATGCACTTAAAACTCCAACTAATTCCCTTTTTGCGCCAAAGATCTTCCAATGAGGTTCTTATCCAACAAAGCTTTATGATGATTCATCTTATCTGGTTACTAACGCAACCATTGTAGAACCATCAGCACATTTAAATATTTCAAGTGAGTTGTTATGAGCAGAACAGTCATTTGTGAAAGTAAGTGAACCCTTTGGCTTTATCTGCATTTATGTATAAATTTGTCTGAAAACATAATGAGATCTAAGTTACAATTATTAACAAACACAATCTACTTCAACTAATAACACACATCATTGTATTATTCTTGTCCATATTGAACACATCATTCAAACATTCACAGTGTAGGTTGGAAGTATGTGAAGTTCTCAGCTAATGACGTCAACAAAAGCTAACCGGAGTCAGGAGTTAGCAAACAATGAAAGCAGATCGGAGGTGTGGGTTAGAGCTACTTTGACCTACTATAAAAAAGACTCAAATATTCTGAGTTCACAAGAGGCATCTACTGATGTGAACCATGTCTCACAAAAAGAAGTCTCAGAAGACTTACAATGAAGAATTGTTGATTTGCATAAAGCAGTCATCTCAAAGAGTTTTTTAGAGTAACAAAGGATTATATTGTTTGTATGTTATTAGCTTAAGCACATTGTGTTTGTCTATACTTGTGACATCGATGAAGATCAGATCAAATTTTATGAACAATTAACATAGAAAACCAGGAAATTTCAAAGGATCCTTGCACTTGTTCATGCCACTGCACGCATGTAGCACATATGAGGAAAGACACTCCAGATGTTTTAACAAATAAAACACAGGAACACTGCATCCTTCGTGAATCAGCCACCTGAAAGCAAACTGGTTTTGATGAAGGTGAATGCAAGACAGAATCAATATTATCACATAATCATTCTAAGTAAACATTGTGGTACTGAACTCTGAGATGGAAAATTGAGGGCAAGTGACAGAAAAATCCTCAAAGGCTTTGGAGGCTGAGCTGACAATCCCACAATGATGATATGACACAGTGTCTGCCTTTATTTACCATCTGACCATGACAGCTACATATAACTCTATGATCACTTAATTAAAGAAATTCCAGTTGATCACAACCTGGGTCATTTTTAAATTTTTTTTTTGACCATTTCTATCAGTAATAACATTGTATTCACCAATTTAATAATTGACATTGGACATGGATGATGATTTTATTGTTAATATTCATTTTGTCCTCAACAATGTTTTAAAAAAAACAAAAAAACATAGTCTGGCAGCAAAAGAAACACTGTAAAATGAAAGCAAGACAAAAGTTATTCTACAGACATTCTCTGTTTTTATAGTCTAAGTGATTTAGAATTTAATTTTAACATTATTGTATATCCTCATCATTATAAAATATCTCTAGAGTGTTAAACAAATGTGTACATTTTCATGATAAATGTTGCAAAAATACCTTCAAATTACATAATTTTAATTAATTAATAATTACCCAGAATTACCCAATCCATCCACATGATCTCCCCATTAAGGAGTGGACAAGCAAGTCTCAAGTCTTCACCTTCAAGTCTCAAGCAAGCCCCAAGTCACGGAGCTTAGTCTCAAGTAATTCAACACAAGTAACTACTAAATGAGTCAAGTCATTGCTCTGGTCAAGCAAGTCACAAGTCAAGTCACAATGAAAGAAATGCTTAAAATAATAGAGACAGGGGTACAGTGGCAAGCCATGTCAGGAGAAAACCGCACCAACAACTTACTTAGTGTCTACAACTAGGGATGGATAAGGTTAGATTTTATTGATAACAATATCACTATTGATACTCCTTATTGATACCAATGTTTATCAATACTCTTTTGAGTGCAAAATAGGTGGTGTTTTTACATTTTTACAGTCAAAATATTTCAATAAAATGTCCAGGGCTAATGAACAAAAGAAAAAATGCATACAAGTGAAATAATACAAACACAAAATGTACCCTAGACACAATTAGTGGCACCCATCACTGATAGTTAGTTGCAGAGGCTTTGGCATCAATGGCGGCCAATCCTTCACTGAGGCATTAGTTGGAAACTGACCCTCCACACACCAACATAACCCTTCAATTAGCTAACCCAGATAATGTGTACTAAATCACTCAGTGATGTGACTACAACAGAAACATCATGGTGTATACACACACACACACACACACACACACACACACACACACACACACACACACACACACACACACACACACACATATATACATATACACATACATGTATACATATATAAAGAATAATAAAATGAATTGTTGGTGTATTAAATTGCACAACATATTTTACTTTTTTTCTAATAAAAATATCAAAATTCCTTTCCTGCTCATATTTATCTTCTACGGATTTTTTGGACTTTTCACTTTTCAGCTATCTACTTTTCCCTCCCAATTTGTTGATAGACTTTAAATTAATTTTAATAATCAAACAAGAAAAAAATGAATTGCTACAAAATTTATGGTAACCCCTTTGGCAAAGCTTTCCCTAAATCAGATATATGTTGCAGGAATGATCACTCAAAGGCTTATAATTTGAACCTTTCATAATTTCACATTTTTGTGCAACTGCTTCCATATCAAACCATATAATTTTTTTTGTAAATTATATATCATAACATAATTATTACACTTTCAAAATGATGCTGCCAAATGTTATCCACAGTTTGATGGCTGACCACATGCTTCACATAAAAAAAAGAATTAAAACAAATAAGAATTTGTATATAAAAGCAGGTTGCCAGGAAAGCAAACCACTAATTAAAGTGACCTACGAATATGTTAATGTCAAAACAGTACATTTTAATACTATCACAGTTATTTCCTTAATCAGAGTAGTGGCTGGACATTTTTGAATAAGAAAAATGCAGACATGATGAATGTGACGGGACTTGACAGGATACCAGTGACCTGTAGGTATCTGAAGAGCAGGAGAGTGACCTCATCTCTGCCGATACTCATCTGTACTCAGCAAGCACACACCTAGCCTGCAAAACCGAGAGAGAGAGTGGGAGAGAGAGATCCATCAGTGAAGAGAAATACTAACCATTAACACTGACCATTGACCAAAGTACACTGATCGTCACTGAGCGTCAGCAGTTTTCCTCTGCCTAAAGGGGGGGGCTTTTTAAAACCCTTTTAATTTTCAGCCAAGTTAAATGGCCACTGTAGTGACTGTAATGACTGTCGAAATAGAAACAGTTCTTGTAATTTAAGGTTGACTAAGTAGTTTAGGTTGGAGCACAAACGCACTGCTATTCGTGACTTTACCCCCATTTTTTTTTTTTTTTTTTGCCTTTCAATTTGCATCTGAAAGTGGAGCTTTTGCAGTTACTCCTGAAGCTCCTTCCTTTCACAGCATTTGCTCAAAGCCAGCAACAAGAGCTGTTCCTTGACTGTATGAGGCTTATTAGCTTCAGCGATTTGAAACATCATAAATGATTCACAGTGGGTTGTGTCTTTGCTGTTGCTTGTTCTCTTAATTAGTCTTGTCTCCCTGATCCTCCTGCTGTGACTCAGCATGTCTCAACCCAGAGTTTAAAACCCAATGGCTGAGCAGCTACTGCAGTATAAAAGCAAAAGAGGAAGAAAGTGATAGAGATAGAAAGGAATTCAAGTGAAACAGATCCGAATTATTGTGGCGTGAAACTTTGATGTTGTTAACTTAGGTGCCATTTGATTTCTCATGAAACAGTATCTAACACTGTGCTTTATTAAAAGAAATATGATAATAATCATTGTCACACCCATATACACAAATTCACTCAGAGGTTTAAAGTGCAATGACTTAAAGAGTTGATTAGATATACATTAGTACCAATAATTCCCTTAAGATTTTTGAATCCTTTTGCAAAAAATAAACCTTTTGTTGATTTCTTCTCTTTATGGTTTCTGTGGGTTTAGTTTCTTACCTAGAAACAGATACCTAGTTATACAAACATGGAACGATTTATACTTCACAATTCTAATGCAGCAGCCAAGCTAATGCAGTCTAATCCGATGTTATAAACTTTATGAAGTTTATGATGTTTCATTTTGTTGAAACAGTTTGCTGATGCATTAATTCAAATTAATGGATATTTTTGAAGTTATAGATTGTGGGGATGTTATACTGTATTGTGCTATTCTGAGAGTATATCTAGTCACTCTCATTGATAAAAGTTGAGTGTAGCAAGGTGCAGTATGACCTAAAATTCAAATCTATCAAACACGAACATAAAACAAGTGCACAACTGCACCATGTTTTACACACCAAATATTTCATTAAAGCAAAGGCAGCTGAAATGTTTGGATTTTGGCTGTCATAGCATCAGTAATGTTTTTCAACAAACCGCAAGATGGATTGTTACCTTGTGGAGAGGCCTTGAAATCAAATCGGCTTTACACACAGGGCAAACCTGTAGTTTGTGTGTTAGCAATCTTATTTTTGCTCATTAGTATTAAATAAAGTTATGTGTATTAGTTTTGCAGGTGTCAAATCATAAGCCAAACCATTAGACAAATAGAAAATTTGACCTGATGATGGCACCAAAGGAGCATTCAGGGAAATTAATGACAATACATTTAGCAGCTGTTGGAACATTTTAGGTTGAGTTAAGTCTAATGTTAACCTGTTGTTGGTACTGGATTGTTTTGAGTTTCATGTTTGCTTTTATAATGAAACAACATTGTCATTATTTAAGAGTAGGATTACATGCTTTAAAAACATTATTCACATGTTTTGTTATAACAGTCTTAAATCATTATGCCATGGTCCTTAAGTTAAAGGTTTATCAAAACATTAAAATGTTTTGTAACATTATTAGAACCTTACTTGATGTTAAGATTAAGTTTGTTACAAACATTCTTAACATTTTTTGCAGTAATACTCTAACTAGCATATGCCCTCCATTGTTGCTGCCCCACTGGCTTGCACCGGGGGAATTTTGGTGTTATGTAGTGGAGGAAATGTGGTTTGCAAATATTGGCCTTGGGGTGGCACTCCAGGAGAGTTAAATGGATCAAAAAGTGGACATTGCTGAACCAAAGGGTAGAAGGATTGCGTTTCCCATATTACATAGCAATCTGCCCAATATTTATAATATGAAATTTGATATTTTTGGCCTGAGCATGGCCTAGAACCAAAGTGATGGTGTCACCAAAACCAAACCAAAAACCAAATAAAAAACCAATAATAATCAAAAAACACAGCCTACAAAAAAATTAAAATCATCTAAAATTTTAACTTTTAGTTTTTTTTTTTATTTGATTTTTAAATATGTAATGTTAAAAACTTATAGAACTGCAATCTAACTACAATATTTAAAGATTCAGTTTTTGTAGAATTACAGTATAAGCCTTGAATGAAATACAACATTTAGTATTTAAACTACTGCACTGATTATTGGTAGAAACATGTCTTCCAATTCTTATAAAATTTAAGCGTTAAGATTACTGTGCAATATTTGCAAGTGAAAATATACCAATGATGAAATACAAATTAAATTGATAAATCAAAAATGTTTTCACTGTTTCAATTAAGGAGGGTTGGAAACTTAATGACAAAAAAAGTACACAACTATTGATTCTAAAACAGTTATTTATTTAATGTATTCAGATTTGAAAAGAATTTACAATATCAACCAATAATTGACAAACAGTTCCTCTGAGCCCTACCCCCAGGAGGAACTGGAAAACTACAAGTTGCATTTTTCCCTGTTAATCTTGACTTTTAGGGTTACTATCAGGATGTATTCATGCTTTCACCTTTGAAATGGCTAGAGAAAGCGACAAATTGAGCTGCTGAGCTGCGGGGTTGTAGTCTGCAATTTTTTTTAAACTTGTGAAGAATATTGTCAATTATGTCTCTTTAGGGGTCAACTGATTATCAGTCTGGCCAGTTATGGATAAATTGATAAATTTCCGATACAATGCAGCCACCCCTCTCTGTGTAGTCACCACTCTGTGATTTTGAGGAACGTCTCGCCCACAGCACTATCTGATTGGTTACACATCATGAGCAGTAGCCTATCAACACTGACGGCACAGACACGCACAGAGGAAGGTGTTTCCAGACTGTAGCAGCTCTGGTGACTGAACCAGCTGTGTGTTGAATGTAAAGCAGCAAATACTGCAGAAGTTGCAATATACATCACAATCCTCTACTCTCAAGTTGTAAAAACACCTCAATCTTACAAACGAGTTCATCTGTTGATCCACGACACACCAAGCAAGAGAAGAGAGTGAGAGGAAGAGAGAGAAGCCACCGCTAACTAAGTAGAGTGTAAATAGCTTTGAAGTAGTCAGAAAGTTGCGGAAGAAGGAGGGAGCTAAAAGTGCTTGAGCAGAGCTAATATAAGTTTATTTATACAGCAGGTAATAATTGGCTGTAACAAGGAAATAGCAAAATAGGCTGGGTTGAAATAGAGCATTAAAAAATGCTACCAGTTTACTGTTATTAAATGAAATTTATATGAATATTTATATGAATTATATGTGCAAAAATTCACTCAATTAAGCATAAAAAGTTGGTCAGTTAAAATTTACTCTGAATAAACCTTACTGTTACATTTTTAAATGGGGGAAACTCAAAGCTGTTAGACTGGATAATCTGACATGCTTGTGATTAATCAATAATTTCCACACTATTGTGAAATCAGTAACTGCATACCATACCCTTAATGTTATTTTTTTTTCCCTAGTCTGATATATAAAATAGTACTCCTAGATAATTAAATGTGTATGCTTAATTTAGCTGTGCTACAATCAGTTTACAGATGCAATGACTGTAAATTTATTATACCACCAATAACTGTAACAGCGTTTGGCTGCTAACCAAAATTTTTGTTTGGTTGGACGTCAGTAGACAGCTCACTTTCCCGGTGCCTACTAGCCAGCTACCTGAGGTACTGTAGCAAGTCTCATTTCGCTCACATAATTAATTTCTTTAACATTGATCATTTGACAATCAAGTTTTTTTGGAGCTCATCATCTTTGATAGACATAATACTTGGGTGTTTTAGAGATTTTCTCCCTGGTTCATTTCTGTACTAACAATGTCAGGAAACACTAAGAACTTGTTTTCCCCTGGTATGCATTTATTTTCTCTGTGGCAGCAGAACATTTTACATCAGTCTTCAGGAATTCCTGCAGATCTACCTGGACTAAGAAAACACTTTTAAGGCTTATTAACTCTAAAAGTTAATCATTGACTTAAATTGACACATTTCACTTGCTTAGCAACATTAAGGCTTCGACCAAACCATAATGCAACACTTATCTGTTGTAATGAATGAAAATGTAATTGTCTAGTCCAGAAACAGGAAAAGTCCCTTCTTTTTAAAGACCTATGTTTCAGAAAAAAAATAAAATAACAAAACAAAAAAACATCTTATGTTGGGGGTAATGCGATCATCTTTGTTTCCGAAGCAGGGGAGAACAGCATAGTTTTGCATTCATTCATTTTCAGCTCTGCAAAAACGCTTAGGCGATGTTTGTTTTCCGAAAAACCCCCAAAAAACGACTTCTTCACATTTACCCTGTGAGGAGCAACCTGTAGTATGCCCCCCCCCCACTTAGTCTTACTTTGTCTCTCTCTCTCTCTCATGCACATTGTAAACATAAAAGCAAGTCAGGAAACATGACAACATCTTAATGAACATTTACAGATTTGTGTTGTTACTGGCTTAAAAATCGGAGGCCATAGCAATTTCACCTCTCACCAAAACTTTTAACGTTATAGCACAAGCAAGTAAACATTAATCTTACTTTGCCTCTCAA
Source organism: Istiophorus platypterus (assembly GCA_016859345.1). Classification (NCBI taxonomy): domain Eukaryota; kingdom Metazoa; phylum Chordata; class Actinopteri; order Istiophoriformes; family Istiophoridae; genus Istiophorus; species Istiophorus platypterus. Next base: position 21,974,310 of record CM029128.1, on the reverse strand, counting down.
ACAGAGTTTGGCTACAGCAGTATATTATAACATTATAATTTCATTATGACAGAGACACATTACAGCTGAGCTGTAAACTAGGATAGTTCAAGGTTAGTTCTTTACATCCTATTTAATCCACTAAGAACTAAATTATACACTAATTAACTGATTTTAATCTAATATTTTTTTAAAGATTTAAAGTTATGTATTCTTTTTTATTTGTTTAGATATTTATTTGTGTAAGATGCAGTATTTTTAGATTGGGCTGGATAAATTAAGGACATGAAATAGGATGCCACTTCAGCTCTATGAGTACCTGTACTTGTACCACTTGTACTCGTCGCCCAGTCAGGGGTTAGCAAACACACATTACCTTATAAAATCCCAGTGAAGGCTCTGCTTGTCTCCTTTTCAAACTAAGCAATATATATCCAAAACTGTCCCAGCTGGGCCTGCAGTTCAAGGGCTACACACATACTCAGAGCTGGAGCTTTGGTGATTAGCTAGTATTTCTATTTGGTACTGCTTTTCCCTCTAATAGGCTTCACAATTGGTTAACAGTGAAGGCGAAGGCCCTTGCGGATTGATGTGCTCCTAGCTTTACTCCAGCCTTGAGCACTAAAGGCTAACAACTGAGTGAGTGAGAGGAAAAAAACAACAAAAAAACAGCCTCGTTCCCGGGCACCACCCACCAAAGGGTCCCAAGAACAACAACCTATCAGGACAGGAGACAAAGACATTTCTGCAGCGCCAATCTCCCTGAGACAGCGTCGTAAGCACCAAATGAGACCCCAAACCAATGATCGGGACTCTGAGGAATGACTGTACAAAGATGGAAGTGGTAGACCAAGATGCAGCCAAGCAGATATCTGCCACTGACACATTCCTAAACAGGGAAGTTGAAGCTTTTACCCCCCTGCACACACACACATCCTACTTTAGCCTACTCATCTAGATATTATATAGATTATTAGTGTTAATATAATTTCAACCAACAATGGCATTTTCCCCTCTACAGTGTTCCAGTATTACCAAGCCTATTGGTTTAGGTTCAAGCCTCTGCCCACAACAACACTCATTTGCCAACATTGCCATAATTCCATAAAAATTATATTTGTCTTCTGACTGTTATTTAACTGCATGAGTCAGTGCATTGGAAAGTCTTTTTCCCTTATTCTCTTTAATGTTCAGCCCAGCTCCACGCGAGCCAGGTCCAAGGTGTTGACAGCAGTTGCTAGGCCATTAGTTTTCCATTCCTGATATGGAACAATGTAAATTGAAATTGTTGAACTTCCTACTGTAGACAGTGAGTGTCTTTATTGGATTTTAGTTATTAATGGAAGCACAGATAATGTTTGTATGGTTTGACCCCAAGGCAGAGCTATGTTCCGCAAATAACCTTGGTTGGCCTTGTTGGCTCAAGGTCAATTCAGCAGCAATTGTGCAATTTGATAATGCATGCATTATCATTCAAGTAAACACTGTAGTAATGTAGTACTGGAACGTTTGCGGTGGAATGATGGCTTCATGGTTAGAAATATCATTACAATTTCATTATGACATTTGGCAAGATGGATCTAGGTTTGGGGATATTTTGGGATGTCTGTATCCATAGATTTAAATCTGTGTGTTTGTGTGTATGTTAGCTTTGTGATGGATCATTTCTCTGCATTCCACCAAGTGCATGCTGGGATATGTTTCTGGACTTCGAAACCTTTGTTTCCATGTACTGCTTTTTCTAGTTTCAAATGTCTCAGTGGCAAAAAGTTACTGCTACAGTGCTCTCTTGAGGTTGAAACGCTAAAGCATGTTGCTACTCTAAAGGAATTAATGCCTATAATTCTTGCTTCTACATATCAATTAATAATAGTAGGGTTGATATTTTACAGGAAATACCCATAATTTTACTAATTTGTGTGTATAATAAAAAAAAACAAAACTAATTTAAAAATTAGTTAATTATCCATTTTTGTTAACTGCAAATAAGTTTCTCTAAGCAGTTGATTTGTGTCCTAGCTGTGTGATTGTCTCACTTTATGTGTGTCTTGACCTCTTAAGACAACTTTTAAAGATGTCCCCATGTTTCCTGACATCATGTCTACCTGGGAGAAAACAATGTTATCAATGATAGGACTAATAGACAAAAATTACTATAATAAGACACAAATATAATAAACAATATTATTCTTTATACTGGTATGACTATATTAAATGCAAACATGAAATATAAGTTTAAACCTAGTAAGGTTTATTTTGTTGCACACATTCCCTTTGTCTATCCTATCATTAATAGAAAACAACACACTGAGTAAAGTATCTATGTCATAGGCATCATATTAACATGACAAACATGTAACTCAATTCTGCTCATAAAAATCAAAAAGTTTTGCCAAACATTTCTTCAAAAAAAAATAGACACAACATGGTTTCACTCGAACATATATACATACAGTATACATAGTCACAGTTTACATAATCACAAAGTTAGTAATAACACAAAGTTTCCCTGGTGTCACTAAGACAGAAACCTGAAGGATTGTAAAATTATGTATAACAAATTAATACCTGCAGTAACTGATTGTTTTGGTGTATTGGGGTGGCAAAAACAAGTTGTAAGACACTAATATATCATTACCTTTTAAACTGCTATGGTGAAATCATTCGGTTATTTCCATGCCCATCAGTTATGGAACGACACAACCATTCATTTGGAGTGGTGTTTGTGTCCACCTGATGGATATACAGTGACACAGTTTTCGTAATTCTGCCTCTGTACACCATCATGATGGATTTGAAACAAAACCATCAAGAGGTGACTGAGGTGTAGACTTTCGGCTTTAATTCAAGGGGTTAAGCATAATATAAATTTAACATAAACTGTTTAGGAATTACAGCCATTTTTATACATAGATCCTCATTTTCGGGGCTCAGGAGTAATGTGAAAATTAACAATTGATCTGTGTCATGAACAGGTGTGGCCTGTTTCTTCATTAATTCATGACAATTTTAAGAGATAAAAGGTCTGGAGTTGATTCCAAGTGATTACTGTGTTTTGTAGTTGTTCATGGGAACTTCTAATATATGTTGTTAATGCAAATGAAAGAGGCATCATTAGGCTGCCCCCCCGCAAAAAAAAACCCAAAAACTATTTGACAGATGCAGAAACTTTAGGAATGGCCTAATCAACAATATGGTACATTTTTGGAAAGAAGGAATGAATTGGTGAGCTCATCCACACCGAAAGGCCTGGAAGATAACAGAAGATGACTAAAGTGGATGATTGAAGAATTTTTTCCTTAGTGAAGAAAAACCCTTCACAACATCTGGTCAGGCCAAGAAAACTCTCAAGGAGGAAGTTCTATCATTGTTAAAGTCTAAAATCAAGAGATGCTTTCATGAATGTAAATACAGAGGGTTTACTACAAGGTGCAAACCACTGGTAACACTCAAGAACAGAAAGGTCAGATTAGACTTTACCAGAAAACGTCTGAAAAAGCCTGAACAGTTCTGGAACAAGATTCTTTGGACAGATGAAACTAAGATAAACTTGTACCAGAATGATATGAAGAGAAGACTATGGAGGAGGAAAGATACAGCTCATGAGCCAAAGCCACCACATCATCTGTCAACCATCATGGAGACAGTGTTAAGACATGGTCATGTATGGCTGCCTGTGGAACTGGGTCACTGGTGTTTACTGATGATGTGACTGATGATAGAAGCAGCAGGATGAACTCTGAAGTGTAAAGGTCTTTACTATCTGCTCAGATTCAGCCATCGCTGCAAAACTGATAGGATAGTGCTTCACAGTAGAGATGAACAATGATCCAAAACATACTGTGGAAGCAACAGAAGAGCTTCTCAAAGCAAATAAATGGAATATTCTTCGATGGCCAAGTCAATCACCTGACATAAACCCAACTGAGAATGCTTTTCCCTTACTAAAGACAAAACTGAGGGCAAAAAGACCCAAAACCAAGCAGCCACTGAAGGCGGCTGCAGTAAAGGCCTGGCAAAGCATCTCAAGGGGGGAAACTCAGCATTTGGTGATTCCATGGGTTCCAGACTTCAGACAGTCATTTAGTGAAAAGGATTTTCATCCTACTATTAGGTATAATGCTTATATATTTAATTATGATGGTTGATTGAATTACTTCTGAGCCACAGAAAATTTGGTACAACAGGATTTTTAAATGGTTAATCTGATATTTATGTGAAACCCACTGAAAAAAAAGCTGAGTCTACTCTTCAATCATATCTTGATTAATTCAGTTCTAATACACCATGGTTGTGTGCAGAGGCACAATTACAAAAAATACTCAATACTTATGCACTTAAGTATAAGCCCAGTATACCCTCTTTTCACCTGCAGATTCACCTGATAATATCTGTAGGTTCATAAGAGTGAAGCCTCCCACATTACACATAGTCATTTGACCCATTGTTATTATAAAGAAGATATCGATTGCATCTGCTTTAAAGTTCACTCAGTATGGCAGAATTAAAGCTTGATTGAGATGTTGTTTAAATCTACATAAAAACATACCATTAATTCAACAGTTTAAAAAGGCACTCCACATTTTGTATTAGCTCTCAATAGTGAACCAAATATTCCTGCCAGCTTGCTGCTGATGTTATTAAAGTAACAGACTGTTCATCATATGTCCCTACTTTTTGGCTGGACAGTGAAGATTTGATCATAGAAATATCACTGGCTAAACTGCATGAAGAAAATAAAATAATAATGTTATTAAACCAACCCATAATAGATTCCTCTTATTCCCCTGAAACAAAATCTTTTACAAATGACATCATTCTTACTTACATAAGACTGTGATATTCAATCTTCACAGACATTAAATCTGACTGGCTGGAGGCTGCTGTGGTGGTTATTTGGGCATAATTTTGGTAGCCATAATCTAACTGTGATAAAACACACATTGTAGTTATGTATGACGTTATTCTACATCTACTTACAAAGATTCTCGTCTGAGATCTCTATTATGTCTTTTAATATTGCCTCTGAATGGTTAAGAGTGTCTATGTCTCATTGCTTCTCTACATGAAGAACTGAGCCAGCAGGTTAGCCAAGCCTAGCAGGATAAGAAAACTGTGGAAGAGGGCTGATGGCCAGTAGAGAGTCCCTTGCCGTTTCAGGGAGATCATGTGGACTAAAGCAGGAAAGACAAACACTAAGGCCAAGCCACATGTAGCTCCAGAAAACCTGTGAGGGGAGACAGAGTAAACATCAGTACACAAAATTACCTGGTCAACTAGTGTAATTAAGACATAACTTTGGGTGCATCCTACAGACCAGGTGAAATGCAAAGTCTGTAATGAAGAACTAACATTTTAGTCTACAATAATGACCATAGCATACCACTTCAAACACTCAAGTTTAGATTATTTTGTTACATAAAGATGACTTTGTTATATCAAGAATGAACTTCCGTGCTCAATCACATGAAACAAGTATGTTATTTATTTAAAACACATTAATTAAAGAAAAGACTATTTCACCAAGTGCTAGATTTATCTTTGAGCACTTATTTCTGGAGTCATGGAGCAAGTTTTAAAGTGCTGTAAGGGAAACTTTTGCTATTTGCGTTTCTACAGAATCTGTGTTAGGGGCTGACAGCGCCCAAATCACACAGTTCCTTTAAAAGCAGTCCTCTAAAATGAATGGGAAGATAAAATATTTTAGGGGGACATGCATTCTAAAGATTTCAACAACTAAGGGATTACTACAAGAGGGAAATCAAAATACATTCCTCCATGGCACAAAAGGGTAAGATCCAACTCATAATTGGCACAAACACGTAAAGTAAGATAAGAGTTACTTCAACATTATATCCAAGATTGTTCCTAATGAGAACTATGTAATTCAACTAGATCAATAAAAGAAATAGATAATGTGCTCAGTAGAGAACCGCCAAGGCCAATGTCAAACATTATACACTAGGCTTGGGAGGAAAAACTTCAAATTCATACCCCTCCATCCTTCCACTAAGTTCGGAGCAAATTAGTTCATTATTTTTGCACAATCCTGCTGAAAAACAAACAGACACTGGTGATAACATAACCTCCTTGACAGAAGTAATAAAAGGGTTAGAGAGCTAAAAATTGAGATATTGGATGGCAGTTGGCTGAATACACATAGAAAATACCTCACACATCCACCAATTCACAGATATAAAGGGAATTATAATGTAGAAATTAGATCTCTGATCTAAAACTCAAATAAAATGGTAGTTACAAGGACATAAGGCACGGTCAAGAAAGTGAGAATATTTTTAACATAAATAACTTATACAATCTAGATCACTACTTCATCTCAGCAATTACTCAGAAGAACTATTATCGCTTGTACTAGCAATAGATACATGTGTGTTCAGTACTATTATTGGGCAAGTAAACACAGCTAGTACAAGAAATTTGGGGACAAAAGACCACCTTCTGGTAATTCAAATTATTTTTTAGGGCATTTTATGTCTTTATGTCTAAATCAATGACATTACAGAAATGACATGAAACAAGGGAGAGAAATATAGGAAATGAATGCACTAAAAGCAATTTATGGCAGGCACCATCATCCCCTTGGCCAATAGAACACCCATAGTTTAAGAAATCCTAAACTGGATTTATACCTAAGAGCTATCCTGTAGCCTAGAGTGACTACATGTGTAGGGGTCCAAGGTTATGCTGTAGCTGACATGCACCTCTTCCTTTCAAAAATGTAATCACAGAAATACCTCATAAGTAAGGCAAGGGCTGTGATTGGCTGCTTCTCGTTATCCAACAAGTTTCTGGTGCTGTTGGAGTTTGTTAGGATTGATGACAACATTCAAGAGGCTCGAGAAAGACTCACTAGTCTTTTAGTTAATGAACATCTAACCAAGCCATTACACTACAATCTATCTGCTCACAAAGATCAGAGCTCTGTGTGAATGAATCAACATAAACACAGCAAAAGCATGGAAGTCGTTTCTTATTTCTGTTACCTGGACTAAACTCCAGTTCTATAAATCTGTGTGTGTAGCTTGCCCTGTATCATAAAGTAAATTAAACAAAGTAAACACAGTTACTGAGGGAAATAGAAACTATGGTTAAGCCTGACGACAAAGGGGTGTAGCATTGTGGTGATGATATCAATGTCTGCAATCTGATCAGCACGCTGGGCATGGACATTCTCATAATGGCATAATTGAAAATGAAACAAGTGAATCCACCAACAGAAGTGCCTTATGTGATGAAAATGATGAAAAAGTTTTTTTTTTTTTTTTTAACCATTAATATGAAAAATCTCTTGCTAAAATGTGCCCCCCTTACAGCGCTTTACTGATGGTAAATGTAAATATAATGTGGTAATGTAATGGAGTCTGAGGAAGCTTTTCTTGAAAAGGAAGACAGGCAAATTTGTGATTCACATTAACAGGTATTAAAAGGATTTTTTTCATGCATAATGATGTATGATTTTAATTGGAATCACTGTGATTGTAATCAGACTTATGATTAATATACAGTTGATAACAGACATAATTTCAGTGCATTCTGATTTACACTCAGGTACAGAAGTATTTGGAAAGTTAAGATTTTTTTTTAGAGTTGTGCCTCTGTAGACAGCCACAATGGATTTAAAATGAATGAATCAAGATGTGATTTAAGTGTAAACTTTCAGCTTTGACTTAATGGGTTTAACAAAATATCCCTTAAACCGTTTAGGAATTAAAGACATTTGTATATATTAGTCCCTCATTTTCGGAGGCTCAAAAGTAATTGGACAAACCAACATAATTTTCAATACTTGGATGACAATCCTTTGCAGTCAATGACTGCCTGAAGTCTGGAACTAATGGACGTCACCAAATGCTGAGTTTCCTCCCTTCAGATGCTTTGTAAGGACTTTACTGCAGATGCCTTCAGTGGCTGCTTGTGAGTCTTTCTGCCTTCATTTTTGTCTTCAGTGAGTAAAAAAAAAAAAACTGCCTAGTTGGGTTGAGGTCAAGTCCTTGGCCATTATAGAATATTCCTTTCATTTGCCAAGTGAAGCTCTTTGGTTGCTTTCACAGTGTCTTTTGGGTCATTATCCATCAGTAGTGTTGAGCATTGTTTCTTTCCTTCTCCATAGTCTTCCCTTCCCATCATTCTGGTACAACTTCATCTTGGTTTCATCTGTCCAAAGAATCTTGTTCCAGAACTGTTCAGGCTTTTTCAGATGTTTTCTGGTCTAATCTGAACTTTCTGTTCTCGAGTGTTGCCGGTGGTTTGCACCTTGTGATAAGCCCTCTGTATTTACATACATGAAGACGTCTCTTGATTCTAGACTTTGATGATGATACAACGTCCCCCTTGAGAGTTTTCTTGGCCTGACTAGATGTTGTGAAGGGTTTTTCTTCACTAAGGAAAAAAATCTTTGATCATCCACTTTAGTCATCTTCCGTGATCTTCCAGGCCTTTTGGTGTTGATGAGCTCACCAGTTCATTCCTTCTTTTTAAGAATTTACCAAAATGTTGATTAGGCCACACCTAAAGTTATTGCATCTGTCCAATAGTTTTTGTTTTTTTTTTGCTTAATGAAGCCTACTTCATTTGCATCAACACCTCTTTGAAACGCATAATAAAGTTCCCATGAACAACTACCAAATGCAAAGTCAACACTTTGAATCAACTCCAGATCTTTTATCGGCTTGGTTTAATCATGTAATAAACAAAGGAACAAACCTGGCCATATAATGGCCATGATTGTCAGTCAATTGTCAATTGTCAATCTGAAAATGAGGGACTATGTATAAAAATGGCTGTAATTCTTAAACGTTTAGTATATTTTTGTCTAATCCCTTTAATTAAAGGTGAGAGTCTCAATTCAACCACATCTTGATGGCTTCATTTCAAACTCACTGTGGTGGTGTACAGAGGCAAAATTACAAAATACTTGTGTACCTGACTGTATTTGGCTGTATTAGATTTCTTATTTATGCATTTTATTACCCCTCATTCATTTCATTTAGGGAGAGGTATGCATATTTCTTGTTATTCATTGAAATTTTACCCATCTAGTCCTTAACTTCTATGGAAGTGGAACACTGAAATGCTAGAGTTATTTTTACTTATGATTATTGAGATCATGTTCAGTTGTTTTCAGTTGGCTGTATTGTCACCACTGCCAAACTTGGAGAGGCAAGACTGTACAGGTGTAGGTGAACAATTTCAATAATACCATTCACAATCACAATACTTAACCTACTTATTTTTTTCCACACTAGTCTGAAATTCAACTGAGTCTTTTACTGAGAGTCAATATTATGTTGTCTTGTGTGCTGCAGTCACAACACAGGTTTCCTCCTTTGTACAGATGTCAGACACCAGCTTATTTAAGCATGTAAAATTTATTATTGGACTCATTCTGTCTGATAAATTGTTAGCTATCATATAGGGTTAGTGAATAGGAAAACAAATTTAAACATACCGTATGATGGATCCAATATTGGGATAAAACTTGGCCATCAGGACACCAGCTCCAACAATTAAGATGTTCAATGCCAGCACATGGAAGAAACTAATGAGAGACAATGTGAAAATTTATGATGAGCTAAAAGATTGCAGACTTACTGCAAGGGAGACTGAAAAAACTGTTAAAGATTATATCTGTAATCATTTAAAATACTCATCTGAGTTCCAACAAAATGCTGTTTGTTTGTTTTTTTTTTTTTTTTACTTTTTTATTTTTTGATATTTAATGTCTTTGGTGTCAGGCTCTTTGTAACTTTGTTTTTGAAAGTTACCTGAAGAATTATCAATAGTTCTTTTTCCCATAAATAACTAAGTTATAACTGGGTTGTTGTAAGCAATCAAACTAAAAAAACATTACTGTATTATTTTAATTGCACAAGTATTAGAATAATGAATATTGGAGTGACAACATGTACTAACATAACAATGTTTAATCTGCTCCAGAGTGGTCAAAAAATTCAGTCACTGCAGGTTTAAATATCAGCTACTTAGAGCTTAACAAAAATATTCATTTAATGAGTTAAAAATGACTAGCGACAATTTTCTTTAATTTGTATCTGTGACAACTCACATTGGTGGGGCTATATTAAAGACCCCTGAATCTGGATACTTCAGCAGCTGGTTGGCAAAGAGTATATGATAAAGACGAAGATGCAGTCAAGAAAAATCTTTGACAATTTTCTTGAAAAGTCCAGATGAAATGTAGAATATGAGAAAAAACCAAGACACTGAATAATCCATTAGAGTTCAGTATTAAAAAAGAAAAAAAAATTAAAAGAATCTAACATTGTTAATGCAACACATTAACTTGAGTCTGTCCAGAGCACAACATCCTTAAATCTAAGGTCCAGATAGACTAATGATTGTGGGATGCATTCTAGCACCCTCTCTCCTTATGACATTATGTATTTGAACGAGGAAACATGATAAGTCAGAATGTTTGCACATTGCACTAAATCTACCAAATTTTACACAAATTTCAAGATGCAGTTTTATGGGGAAAAAGGTCTTTCACATAAATCTGTCAAAGTCAGTCCTGCAATCTAGTCATGCAATGGGACACAGCTGGGGTCAGAATGAATAAAGTGGTACTTAAATGGAAAGGTGATGAAATTGCCATTCATAAAGGTTTTCATTAAAATGAAAACATCTTGTTAAAATTATCAATTGTCAAATAAGTCTTCTGCTTCCATAGAAATGACAAGACAAGGACATTAATGATAATATCAATCAATGTTACCTGGGGTAATGATTGCCAAAGATCTGGCCCATTATCTGGACCCGCACCAAGTATCCCAGCAGGGGGTAGACTGTGATCATCTGGAACAACAGGAAGGTCCGAGCCACAAACACCATCACATCGCTGCTGGGGAAGTTATCTAAGAAGTTCTGTAGGACAGAAGAAAGAAGTGTAGAATTTGCGATATGAGATTTGTCTGACAAATCTTTAGCAAATCTCAAGTCACTGTAGATAATAATATGTGCAGTATCTCTGTAAAGCCATATCTGTAACCGGTTCTGCCGTTCAGTTTGTAGTTGTTCACTAATCATGATTTTTGCAGTAAATCCCCAGATCTTTGTCTCTTCATCCTTCCTTCACTCTCTTTTTCCTCACTAAATTGCTAATAAATATCAACAGATGCCTAGGGATGGTTCTTATGAAGGAGCTATGTGGAGCTACAAATTTGGAAAATTAATGGAGATTAAGTACACATGCTGGGGCTTTGTGTCTTTCACTTTAATATGATCACAAACAGAAGAGATTTCTGAAATTTCCTGAACAAAAGAAAATTTACAAAAAATGTTCTTTCTTTGTTAAGAAAATTACATTTTCAAAGCTGCAAAAATAAGTTGGTGTAAAATAATTTTCATCCATTAATAGTGAAATCTGAAATCATGGCAAGTGTTTAAAATATTTTTTTATTTTAACTACCACTACTGTAAAGGCTAATAATCAAACTAGTTGATAGGTTTTAAGTCAGTATCTGGATCCAGATGTGCATCCAAAGACACAGAGACAAAATATAATGCTGATTGACTCATCATAGTTATGATTTTTAGAGAGTACCGATATCCTGCCTGGTAATATTAGGGCTTTCTTTGCCCTTTTCAAGGATCAACTGGTCAAAATGTTAAGTCAAACTCAAGTCCACTGAGTTTTTTTTTATTCAAAACCAAATGTGTCAGAGCGTCACATTTGGCAAACAATTTGGTGAACAAGTACTGTTTTAACGTTCTAAAAAAAATTGCAGAAAATTTGTTGATGGAAAAAATATGGCTTATATGAACAGATATATCTTGGATTATAAAATAAAGGTCTAAAAAAATTGTTTGCTTCTTCACTTCAAACAACTTATGTAAAAGTTGAAACGGTGATACTATATGATCTGGATCTGCACTAAAAGCTAAATTTGTTCTTGGCCTAATGTTTAACATCCCAAAGTCAATTTAGAGTTCAAGTTCAAGTTTGTATGAGAAAAACATGAGCACCTTGGCAGCGGGTAAGAAGAGGAACTTCCTTTATGTCCCATCATCATCTACTTGACATAAGAACACTTAGGCTCACAGTACCATGCATTCAGTCCGAGAAAGAAAGGTTACAGAAGCTAAAAAATAAAAATCAAATTTTCCTCACTTATATGCAACTTTATGCATTAAGGTGTTCCAAAGCTAATCAGATCATCTACTCCATATTGGCTAATATTGGTGCCAGTAGAAGTTTTTACTATGTATGTTCTAGAGTTACCATGTTCACGAAACTGTTTCTGCTGTGTCACAGAGTAAACCAGCCTACATGTTTCTTGTGGTGGCCTCCGCCAACACCTGTGCATGCCCACAAACATCCGTGCTGCGTTACTGCGGCTGGTCCATGTACCCAACACGTGCCTTTCTATATATGAAACATCAAGGTTGGTGATGCTGACTTGTTTGGGTTGATGGTTTGTGTGAACAATTACCCATTCACCTTCTTTGCCACCTCCTTCCAAAATGCATTGAAAATCAGTTAACAAAAATATTTATAAAGACCAGAAGAATATAAAAAAAAGTAGATCCCAGCACACATGCTAGAAAATGTCATACACAAACTGTAACATTCGGCTTTTCCTACTTTATTCTTCTACAGCAGCTATGCTGTGTACTTGATATAGTCTGCTCCACAGTGCGTGATACAGTTTTAGAGAGCAAAAGCAATGCTCGCGGCTTGGGTGAGTATATACAGTAGCTTCAGAGAGTAATCAGACCCCTTTACTTTTTGCACACTTTATTATAGTCTGACCTCACCACTATTTGGAGTGCCACAGCAAAGGGTTGAAAAACTTTTGTAAATGAGAGATTTCAGGTTTGATTTGTAAAAAAAAAAAAAAAAAGTATGAAATTTTTTTAAAAGCACTTTTTTCACTTTGTTATTATGAGTTATTGTGTGTATTGATGGATAAAAAAGGGCAAATCTATCAATTAAAAATTAAATCTACCACATGTAGCTCATTGGAGTCCTAACAGAATAGCAGTGTAAGAGAGCCAAAGATTAACATAGTCACAGATAGCAGCATTATGACATAATGTCCCACATGCTATCTACTATGGTGGCAGGATATTAAACAAGACCAGGTCAAAATTCAGTATGTGGCTGTTTAGGTCTCTCCTACTCTCTGTGCTCATATATACAGTAATAAAATGCAGCAGAATTTCCAGTGAAGCTGTTCTCATTTTCATGTTTTTTCTGTTTCTGTTGTCAGACAATGGCTAGTATATATAATGGATATTATTTTATTATAAAATAGTGGCTCAAATTTGGAACATTAAGATGACATGATTTTGAAAACCGACATGTTTTCTAACAAATTCCAAACATACATAAGTTAAAGCCAATGGCTGTGCTGTGATTTCATCTGTGTCAGATACTGTCCAGTCAATTAAATGAGACTCAGAGATATGTGCCTGTGGAGGGAAAGTCTGAGCTCGTAATATTGGAGACGCTCTTCTATGGAAAGTAGCTAAGGTTTGTTAAAAAAGTCACCAGATTTGTCACTAGGTGCTCTTGTGAAGAGAAGGCACAAAAGTTGTGTGAAGTAGTGTCAGTAAATTTTGTGACAAAGACTCTAAGTTGGCGACACTGCCTGTAAAAAACCCTCTGATGATGCAATAAAAACTGTTTGTGCCAATTCCTTGTGAAAGGGAAACAACAAATGGGGAAGATCCAGTACTCAGCCGGCTGACCAATGGTGTATTAATGTCATCCCTCACTCAATCATTCACAGATGGATGTTTATAGGGGCTGGACCAACTGTTGTGGTCCAGCCAAAAATACTGAAAATAAAAAGATAAGATCTTACTGGTTCAATGCAGTCTTTGGAGAGAGGGGGTGAAGGAAAGGCAGCAAAGATCAACACTCCCACATACAAATAGGTCAGCCCTACTAGGACATAGGCCACGGACAGGTCCCGCACCTGAAAACACCAAAACATTTAACTTAAAAACAGCATCACTTTACTTACTGTTTTTCCTGAGGTCAATAAACTGTGATAGGGGAATGAAGGTGGAGGTTTGTTTTGAGGAAATTTAATTGATCAATTATGTAAAGACTCTACTTCCCATTTCTGAATTTCACATTACAGGCAATGTCATCACTGATGATGACTCACATAATTCTCACAGAAAAGTAATAAGAAAAAATCTGTGAGACTGAACTGTAATATTTAAAATAGGTCAACGGAGACCAGATTAGGTGACTGTAACACATATGTACATTTACAGTGTGTGAGGCTGTGCAGGTACATGGGTAAACAAGGCTCACATTGTTCTCCTGATTCCTGTTGCTCTTCATTAATGTGATGATGCAGTTGTGAATGAAAAAGGCCAGAGTGAGGACACCGGTCAGCTGAGGGAATAGTAGTCTGAACTCTGAAACAACAAGACAAAAACTATAAATTTGTGACTGCACAGACACAAAAAAAACCAAACAAAAATATCTAAATCCATACTAGTGCTCTTCTAGTTGGTGTGCTGTTCATGACTTCACACAGTCAAAGGTGTTGATCCCTTTGAGGTTATGAATGTGTTCAAATTTCATGGTCAGAATTTCAGTCTGGCAAACTGCTCAGTAATAGTTGAGCAGTTAGTTAGACATCAACCAAAGTGCTGACCAACATCACCCACCAATTACAGCAACATATACAGTAATAAACTCACCAATGTAAACTCTGATCAGCCAAAAACAGTATCTCTATTTATATGACAATATTAAAATATATGATATTATAGAACTATTTCTAAGAAGTCAACTGAGAAATAAATAATGGATAATAAATACCTAGACAGGAATACCTTTTTCTGGCTAATTCACAAAATTTAATACTTATCTGATAAAGGTCATCACACTGATGCAGAAATCTCAACAATAAATATAAACTATAAATATCAAATAAGAGCATAAAGTAGATTTGATCACTGTGCAGAACAACTTTGTGTGCAGGAATCAGTATCCTGGGGCTACAGCTAGTTAGAATATTGCTACTGGGTTCACCTACATTGCTACAGGAAAAAAAACACACTAAAGCAGCATAAAAATCTGCAGGAAGTTTACCTGGAACATAGAAGTCAGTTGTGTCGAACCAGTGGAATTCCAGGTGGAAGCCAAGGCGGACAGCTTTAACAGTGACCAGCGCAATCAGGTAGACCACGGATATAGTTCCTGGACATAAAAAAACAATTCAACATTAATTGGATGCAAGTTGCAAAACAAGTCGCATTCATAAGAAAAATCCACAAATTGAGGTCTGTTCTAGCTTAACAAGCTCTAACTCTGAACTCTGAATTGATGCACACTGAAATGGGAAACTCTGACTTTTTTTTTCCAGACCAGCTGATTGGAGTTAGTTAGTGAAAAACACCATCATCAGCTGAGGTCTAATATGACAATTCACAATGGAAAAGGAGAAATAAAAGGCAGAGACTCCATTTTAATCCACTGGAGGTAGAAATATTAATGTTGCATATGAGGACTATGCACATTTATCTCGGAACCTGAGCTAGAGAAAAGAGTCTACTCATTCATTATTTACCAGTCTTATGGTCATGAATGGACATCTTACTGGAATCTTACCGTATATTATACAATGAAACTTTATAAACTTTATATTTATTTAGCTAGGACAAAATACAGAAATGAAGATGAAATACAAAAACATAGCTGAAACAGACTAGACAAACTTTACCTGAAGACATAGGACTGGAATCTCATGGAAAATCTATTACATACAGAATACATCTTGGTTTAATGCCTATTTCATGTAGTAAATATAAAGACAGTAACTGAAAGGCTGTTAAAACAAGTTCAGATTGTATGCAGCCCATATACAAAAACTCACTTATAAACTACAGTTTTTAAATGTTAAAGTGTTTTCAGCTGCACTACAATCATCTTCACTCAGAATGTATGATTACTATGATAGGAATATATCATCAGTAAAGCCAATCACAGCATGAGAAATCTGTGTCATGTGTGTAAAGCTTCACACAGATTTGTTAATTAAGAGTGATCACTACAGTAATATCTACTAAATGTTTCAATGCAAAGGAACTGACTGACAACCTGAAAGATGTCTTCATGTCCATAGAGTCATGGTTTGATTAGAATTTAATCTGAACTGAGGATAAAACCACCAAGTTTTCAGTCCGGAACCAAGTTATCAATAAACCAACTCTCTGGAACAGACCCCAGGACATAAAACTTGTTTACCATGTATACTTGACATGCTGGCAGATTTAGCTATTTGATTACCACATACATCTGCAGTCAGAAATGAGGTCTCTCTAAAATGAAACAACTCCAATCTGAAGTAAAGGTTATTTCAGTCATAAATCCAAAACACTGGCAACCAACCTGGCTGCTAATCTTTCAGTAGGATTCAAAGACAATCTAAGACCTAAAAAAGGCACACTGTCATTGTTTCTGTGCTCTTTCTCCAGGTCTCTGGCGATATTTCAAACCTCAGCTGTTAAATGTGCTGAGGATCAAAACACCGACAGTGAGCTGGAAGGAAATTCTGGCGGCACACTGTTTTTTTTTGGGTTGTTCTTTTTTTCAAATCCTCTGACTTATTCCAAACACCGCCACCTACTTTTCAAATCATTGCTCATGCTCTATCTTACCCAAGAAGGTGAACCTTGCGAAGAAGGAGGCTGAACGAAAGCAGAGCAGTGGCAGCAGTAGGATGATGAGATAGAGAGGGATGGTGTTGGTTTTGCTCCACCAATGTTCAAAAGAGCTGACATCAGAAGTATGATTTCCGCTGTTACTGAAGTAAAGCATGCTGATGGTGTTGTTCCCTTTAGGGTCACTCTTTGGGTATGGACAGATGACTGGTGAACAAATCAATAAAGTATCCATGCAGTCAGTCTATTAACAAAACTGATTTTCTTCCTGCTTGAGACTTAGGGAACAATTTGTTCATCTTTCCCAATAGGAACTATGCAGTTAGAGTACAAAATCATACACATTTATCTGCATAAAATTCAAAAAAAGGTGACAATATCTTCCAAAATGTACTTAGTTAACCTGAAAAGACAGCATTGATATTTCAATGGCAAAGAAACAAAGTATAATAGTATAATAGACAACAGGACCTCTACAAAAAAATGTAGAAATATTAGGATTGGCCTATGGTTAGAAAAACATTCCAAGTTATACGTTTTTACTAAATATAAAGGCTCTAAAACTCTACAGTAAAATTTTGTTTTCTGATGAATCCTATTCCAGTCTTTGTTTGTTTTGAATTCTGCCAACAGCCAATTCAGCATTGCATAAAGGCATCTCTACACTGTGATTAAGACATCCCGGACCATTGTTGACAGCTGTGAGAGAAATCTACTGAAGTCTTTGGCTGTCACTCCAAAATGATGGTCCTGTATCTGTGCCATATGTCTCAGATCAATTTAGAGCTTTGGAGGACGAGACAGTGTGTGTCGGTTTGACAGTGTCAGAAATTTAAGACCAAATTTTTGATACGTGACAACTGCTAAAATAAAAATTTACAATAAAGTCAGATATGAAAGCTGGTTAGGGTAATTCACTTACCTTTATCTGAGCCGTTGGTTCCAAACTCTGAATCTGACATGCTGATATTGTGGGCATAGTCTGTAGACAGGCAAGGAAACCATTATATCACAGCAAAAGCTCTTTTTGCACATTTTAGAAGTGCAGTCACTGATAATTCCCCACAGAATAACCATTGTCTACAAGCAGGTGCTCTGATGTTTATTTTTCAACAGACAGAGCCACCCATCAACACTCCTAACCACTGCCTGACCACCTGCTCTTTTGAATTAACAATCAAACAAATCGTCATAATGCTATACATAATTACAGAACTACTTTCTAGGGCTGACAAGAGCATTGCGACTTACTGTAGATAAACTCTCCAGTGTTGTAGAGGAAGTTCGACATGAGGACCCAGTAAACCACCATGGCTCCAATAAGTGACACCATCGAGAAGACCAAGCTGGACCACTGGCCAAATTTGCCAAAGTAGTACCTACATACATCAGGGAATTCCCAGTCGGATGTGTCCACATAGGCTGGACAGAACACAGAGAGGGAATAGAGCAGTAAATATTTGATTTGTCGCTTAAAGGTCAAGGCTGTGGACATATATTTCAGAGTTGCATTTCAGAGAGAAACATCTGTTAAGTAAGCTAAAACTCTCCAGTTATGGGATCCATTTAATTAATGAAGTAGTTTAAATCATTCTACTTTCAGATTCAGGTCAAATTTTGGATGTATACACCAGCTTTGGTGCAGTGTTTTGTTCCTGTTGAATCATTTTAAATTTATTACAGCTTTCGCGGATTTGGCATGAGTTTTGAACCCCTGGTTGTTGTCTTGAAATACAGGCTGCTGTCTTAGGCATCTCAACTACCTCCTCATGGATGGATGGACATAGCATTCAGGGCCCTTTTTAAATAACAAAAAGAAGAATGTGAAGAAAATTTAAGTGGAGATCTCCCAGGAAAGTGATATATTATATTACAGTACAGTATTACAGTATATATTATACTGTAATATACCAAGGACTGTGTGTCTGTGTGTGGGTGGGGGTGTCTATTGCCACATGAAAATATATATAGCACAACACAATTTAGGAGGTTTCAAGGCCTTTCTGCTAAAGAACACTGAGATTTACCCCTACAGAAAACATATCTATGTGAATTCAGCGGAGAAGTACTACTTCAGCAACCTGCAGATCCTCCAACTTTGCTACTCTATTTGTAGAACACAGTTCCCATGCATATTTGTTTGCATCATTTATATGTGCCAGGGAGGGAGGAAAATCAAGAGTTCCGTTACAATGAAATCTCATCCTAAAAACTGTGAGCTGACGTGTCCGCCTGACTTGGTCAATGTCAGTGTGCATGTGCTGTGAGGTGTGAAGGCTGGCAAGGGCATCCTATAGGAGCCACTCCTCCATCAAACATCTAGACTAAAGACATTCATCACTCAAAACTTCCTGGAAGTTATTAAGGAAACATTTTTTTGCTGAAAGAATAATTTCCATTGGTAGAGTCGGAAAATTAGTAATCGCCAACAACTTAACTTGCGAGCAAGTTTGCATCCGACATAACTCAGAAACAAATCTCACACCAAATAATTCTTGATGAGGCTTCCTTCACACACAGGACACAATAAAAACAGCAAATACAATAGAGTTCCAACACAATTGCTGCTTGGGCCCCTAAAAATTATACAGCACTCAGCAGATGGCAGACTTAGGAAACACTAATTTTGGGTTTGCAAAAAACCCTGTGGGGAAAATAAATCTGCACTGCAAATATACAGTATTATTCTGCTGATTTTTTCTGGAAATTAATGACTCTCAAGGAGGTTAAAAAAAACCACACGCAAAATATAAAGGGAAGATTACTGCTGTAGTATCCAGAAAATAATAGTTCTATAAAATTATCCACATTAGAAAGATAAACTAATTCAAAAGTAGATTTTAAGGGATAATTCCAGTATATTACATTTTTAAATATTTTTCTATCAGTTATGATAACTGATTTAGTTGTGAAAAAAAGGCAATGGATTGTTAGCAGAGTAATACATTTTAAACCAGTGTTGCTTGACTTACGTATTGCCTTTGGTGATTTGAGGACAACGTAACAACAGTAGAGCATCAGCAGGCCTATGAAGATGAGGATAAGGATTCCCAGAGTGAAACCAGCCTAAAGGGACAAAGACAACACAGTTTTCAGTTTCTGTCCTGTGAGGCAGATTCCATGTGGACACATACTGCACCTCAGCATTTCAAGAAAAACTGAGGTAAGTAGAAAATCATTTTAGATATGCCTTTGAATGAAATAGGACTTGAACAATTTGGAATAAAGGAAACCACCTGCTTTATACCCCAGGGTATGCTGAGTATAGATGTGCCCATCATCGTGTTCCATATAGCAAATCTGTGGAGAGAAACAAAGGGTAGTAATCAAAGCAGTCAAACACATTCACGTAATTTTGAAGAGAAGGCTGACTGATGCCGGCAGGGCTTACATGGTGATGATACTGGGGTTTTTAGGGGAATGGTCACTGCCTGCCACCTTGAAAGCTGTCCCCAGTGGGCTGTAGATGTAGATCTCCTCTGGCCGGGGGATAACATGGTTTGGAGGACTCTGGGGGCAAAAACAGACAGATACTGAAGATGAAGTTCTCACCATATAGACATCATAGTTGTACAACATTTAATAATGTAACTGAGACAAGAAAACGGACCTGAGGAAATATATCAACACAACTTAAAAACTATAGCACTAAACACATTTACCTGATCTCATGAGATCAAAATGTACAAGACTTCAACCCATGTGGTTATAAAGGAAAGTAAGTCATTAGTTATTGTATAGTGGATTGTTATTTGTCTTTTATTATTATCATTATTATTATGTGACCGCAGGTTAATAATAGTATTGGGGAGTATGTTCTCTAAATTGAAATTTTATCCCCAATATATTTGCACACCTTGCTTTACTAGAAAATTAACAAATAATTTTTTTTTTTTCCACAATAAATCAAACCATGAAGACAGTTTTGTATTACATTTTTGAGTTGTAGACAGAAATATAAATAAAGTTCCCACAATCCAATTCAGTCATACAACATTGTCCTAACTTCAGTATCCCAGTATGATCATATAATAGCTAAACTTCTATTTCGCTATTGTACATAAGGGGCAATATCTCAGTACAGCTTACAATTCCTTTGACACACAACTTTCATGGAAACAATCATGTAATTATCAGAATTGTTTATAAGTCATATTCCTCTATTTGTGACTGTAGTTATTTAGTGATTTATATTAAGTACAGTAGATAACATATATTAGTGTTTTTTATGATTTTAATTTTTATATTTTTTAAATATATTATTAGTACTGTGCATCACAAAAAGAACTTCCCAATCCAACCCCACCCCCAAAAGACAAAAAAAAACAAAACAAAACAACAAAAAACAGACCAAAAAATCTTGAGAAAAAATATGCATATTTGTAAAATTTGTAACAACTATATGCCTCTGTCCCATCGTATATCCTTCATAGCATTCTTTATATAAAGCAACATTTTCTGACTCTGTCACATAGTCCTTAAAAACAAGGCTCAAGAGTTGCCTTCCAACTTCTAAGATAAAATTGTCGTCTGGGTCCAGTCATTCATGGATTTGGGGGTTATGTCCACAGTTCATGTACAATCATAACATCATGTCCCCTAAATATCCAGCAGCTTCTTAATCATTTAAACTTAGTCTATAGAACCTGCTAGGAGTCCAGCAGTAACAATGTTGAGGGTTGAACTGCATGAGCCTTACCCTAAAATCTTTTGATATTAAACACTCATTTTAAATTCGAGGATTTGTTGCTGCTGTTCAAAAGACATTCTATTGTCTTTCACAAACTCATTTAGGAACTACAGAAGTTTTATTCCCCCTTATATTCCAATAGAATTAACTTCAACAGGTGACTGCAGTTTTGTCAGAGGAATCCATGGTCGCTTCCCATTCCAAAAGAATTCCTTAATATGCTATCAAATATCTTAAAATTGAGATGTTTTCATGAGTGAGATGATAAAGCAAATACAGTTAGGCAGAGAAGCTATAGACATTGTAGATAATAATATGTACAGTTAGGTGCATCCGTATATGGACAGCGACACAATTTTCGGAATTTTGCCCCTGTACATCACCCCAATGGATTTGAAATGAAGCACCAAAATGAGATTAAGTGTGGACTCTCTTTTGTCTTGAGAAAAACCTGGCTTGCTTTCACACTATGTTTTGGGTCGTTATCCATTTGCACTATGAAGCATCATTCTATCAGTTTTACAGCATTTGGCTGAATCTGAGCAGATAATAAAGCCCTATTAACCTCAGAATCCATCCTGCTGCTTCTACCAGCAGTCACATCATCCATAAACACCAGTGACCCAGTTCCACAGGCAGCCATACATGACCATGTCATAACACTGTCTCCATGATGGTTGATAGATGATGTCTTGGCTTTGGATCATGAGCAGTTTCTTTCCTCTGCTCTTGAGAGTTACCAGTGGTTTGCACCTTGTAGTAAACCCTCTGTATTTGAATCAATGAATTCTGCAATCATCAATTTTGGTTGTCTTCCGTGATCTAAGAGGCTTTCTGGTGTTGCTGTGCTCATCAGTTCATTCCTTCTTTTAAGAAAGAACCAAATTGTTGATTTGGTCACTTCTAAAGTTTCTGCCATCCGTCTGATAGATGCGTTTAGTTTTTACAGCCTAATGATGCCTCCTTCATTTGCATCAACTCCTCTGCAAATATATATATATATATATATAGTTTTTGTAATATTTTGCATTATACTTTTGCTTCTTTAGTACAAATTAATAAGTTTGTTTCTGATTAGTTGGGTATCTCAGTTTCAAAGTAGTGCTTGCATGTTAGCAGCTTTTAGGTGCATATGTCAGCCTTTCCAGGTTGTCAAGTCTAGGCAACTTCACAACCTATTTAGCTGTTAACAGTTGTTGCTTCAGTATTTTTCCTGGAGGATCAACACAACATATTAAAAGTTCCCATGAACAGCTACTGAATGCAGTCAACACTCTGGAATCAACTCCAGACTTTTTATCTGTTCAGTTTCTCGTGAAAAAGAAAGGAACAGACCTAGCCATGAAACTGACTGTCAGTCATTTTTCCAATTACTTTTGAGCCACTGAAAATGAGGGACTGTGTATAAAAATGTCTATAATTCCTAAACAGATGTTTTTTTATGTAAAACTCTTTGAATTGAAGCTTAAAGTCGACACTTCAATCACATCTTGTTGGCTTTGTTTCACATTCACTGTGATGTGTATAAAGGCAAAAAAAAATAAAATAAATAATGCACCTACATGTCATTGATTCGCAATTCATCTTATTAATGTTAACTTTTCCCCACAAAAATTGATGACATGAAGATCATTGATTCATATGACTAAAAGTTCAATTCTAAGGTTCATCAATAAAGTTTCCTTTCAAGTCTGTCTCAACCCTCTTAATGTTTATTTTCAATTCTGCTTGATTTATAACACTCATTTTTTTCTTATACTGAACGACGAAGACAATCCCTGTGGAGGGCGCTGTGGATACATTTGACTGAAGAAATGAGACTGACTTCTTAGGACCTACTTAAACTCAGACTCCTGTAAAACAGATTAGCTATATGTCCATCCAGGAGTTCATGTATTATCACATAAGGTAACATCTCTGGGTTTACTTAAACATGATCTGACAATAAAATACTCTAATCCGACCTGACCACTCAAGTAGAAAAGAAGAAGAAAAAAAAAAAGTCTACCTTATTTATATATTGTGGGAAAAAAAAAAAAAAAAAAATTATTTTCTTTTTTTTTTTTTTCAAACTTTCCCTTTTTTTTTTTTTCTCAAGACACAATATAATAATATAAAATATTGTTGTGTGCTGTGATGTGAAGCCTTTTTTCTCTCCTTGAATTGGTGGTCTCTAACTGGTTCTAAAAAAAAAAAAAAAAAAAAAAAAAAAAAGTTCCCTTCCACTCCAGCTCTCCTGTGTAGCTCCTTTGAACTTAGAACTTAGAAAAAGAACCAAAAACAGCCCCTGCCCTGCCTGCCCTGAGAGCCTCGTGTGGCATGGCCTTATGGATTTATTCAAAAATGACAACAGACATTTCATGAAAATTCCCCAATATTCCCCAGGGACCCCTTTATCTTCTTGTCACTGTAATTACCTTCTTTTTGTGGCTGCAATGACTGCAAAAGGCTTCTTTGTCTATGGTACACACCAACTATTGGGAAGCCCATTGAAAAAAGAGTATATATATCTATATATCATTTTGAATGCGGAAGCCAATGGCCACGACAACTGACTTTTCCCCCAAACAAATACTGAGAGCCTTTACATCGTTGAGTTAGCGCCAAGAGCTCTACAGCTAACACTCGTGCTTATGTTCCCCAATGTAATTAAGAGATGCATGATAGGTTGTGCCCATGCTGTCACTCTTGCATGTCAGAGGAAATCTGCATATAGTCAAACCGCTCTAGACTTGTCCTGGTTGCAAAACTGGGAGACTTCAGGTTGCCAGGGTGAGCTTTGGAAGTTCCATTTAATATGTGTCAGCCTGTCACACAAGTACAGTATAAGCAGATGGTGATTTTCTGAAGTGTAAAAGCGAACAACATAGCAATGTTTGAAATTGCTCATGGCCCTGAACATGCTTACTGGATATGAACTATTGAGGAGTTTGATTTTAATGACTTGATGACTTCTCTTTAAAGCTAGCCATAAGCAAGCTGCTTTTCAATGCTGTTTTGTGAATTTTAGCTATGTAGTCATAGCTGTGGCACTGACCTACATTTGATTCTACATTTGAGATAATTGGAATAGGATATACATCATATGGACTAAAACAAAACAGAACTCTGTGGTTAATGCTATTATGTGTTGCATGTAGGTATGGGCCTATAGCCGATTTGTACCCAGTTGCCATGACCATGATAATCTACCCATGGCTATAACAACTAACTAGGTAGTGACTGTACCTACCAGCAGTCTGTCAGAAGAGCCTGTCAGTCTGCTGTAGTAATGGACTCTGCTATTGAGGATGGCAGCCTCAGCAGAGACTCTCTCCTGTGGGTCATCATCTACGATGTTCCTGGGCTCTACATGGAAAGGCCTAGAAGATGCAGACAAAAAAACAAGTAATTTCTAGCAATACTGAATCTATACAGCCATTTTTCATAAAACAATATTGTTAAAGCTATGCAAAATACCAAACATTCTCTGATTACAGCTTTTTAAGTGTGAGGAAGTGCTGCTAATATCATATATATCATATCATTCTAAACTGAAAATCTGTTTATTTCACCTTGGGCTCTGGTCACTACTGATTTTTTCACTATTTTTTCACATTGTACAGACATGGAATTGATCAAAAAAATAATTCAAAGATTGAAAAGTAAAATGGTTAACTGCAAGGAGTTCATACACACTAAAACACACATGTATGTGACTTGCTGGAAGGGAGTGTTTGTAATGCTTTATGTGCTAGAAAGTTAGTTGGTTACTGTGAAATACCTAACTGAATGAAACTCCACACAAACTGCTCGATCAGTTAGGAATGATGCTACAGTGCTGCCAAAGACAGACAGACAGACAGACAGACAGCTTACGTCTTAGTGTTTGCTTGTCAAGTAAGTTCCAGGAAGCCTAACTTGTTTATTAGAACAGCCATGGTCCAGCTGAGCTCAGCTGACTTGGGCCCATGTTGGATCCAGAGCTGCTGTATTTGTCGGTTTTGTTTGTTACACACTCACATGGGAATTTAAGGGAAACTGCAATGCAGTTCACCAAAATATGTACCAAACATTAAATCATCCATGTGCTTGATCAAGTCATTTTCTGAAGCGACATGATTCATTATTAAAAGATTTTCATTGTTAGTACATATGCATACACGGTACAACTCGGAAAAAAATAATCCTAATCTACTTTATACATTGTCAGTATAGAATATTATGATGCAAATCTTTCAGAGTTCATAGACATAGACCACCTCATCATATACATACACAGTGAACACACACGGGGACAACGCAAAGCTATATTGCTACCATCTGAATCTACAAAACAAAAGACATTACATTAAATAACACAGAAGATAAAAGGAAAAAAAAACATAAATCCACATGTCAAAAGCACAAAATAGGTCTAAAAGGAGAAATCTCATTTGGGTATTGTTCCATCTTTATAAGCCCTCATTCTCTTAGAACATCTTAATGATACAAATCATACAATCACATTTGTGTAAAATATGGGTCAAAGGAGGGGGCACTTGCATACTGTATGTGGAAGTGTCACGAGATACCATAATTCTGGGTAAAAAAATAATTCAGATCTTATCTGATATTGTTTCATTAGCAAACAGGATGCACCATGTCTTTGCATCTTGGTTCTCTCTCCTGATGATATGAAACTATCAAAATGTAGGGCAAAATAAATTAGCATTTGTATCCTCTAGGAAAAATAATGAAGCAATAACTATTAACAACTGAGTAGGTTGTCAAGTTGGCTAGACATGGAAAAGCAGACATATGCACCTAAAAGCCACTTACATACAAACACTAGTTGGAAACTGAGATGCCGAACTAACTATATTTTTGATAAAGAAACAAACATATAATGCACAATATTACATAAAAAAAATACTTTTGTTTTAATTCTGAGTGGGTTTTTTTGTGTGTGCGTTTATATATTTGAAAAAAAGAAGAATATATTCACCTAAAAGGTGGGAAAAAAACATAATGATGAGCAGATATGAGCAGATAAATATTAATAAAAATATCGGAAATCTTCAAAAGTTTATTCTAACTAGATTAGACAGACAGCCCTTATGGAGAAGTTTATTACTTAGGCTAGCATTACTTAATTTTTTTCTTATTATTAACAATTCCTACCTGCTGGCTAAAACCAACAATGAACTGATCATTGTATAAATTATCTGTATATAGACAACCTGAATGATTGAATGAATTCAAGATTTCAAAATGTATTTGTCACATACTCATATTTCTCTATATTTGCAGGGAAATTCTTTGGGACATGTTACTGTGGGATAATAATATGTATGATAGACTTCGCTTAGCACCTTTGACTTGAACGTCAGCCTGTGGAGAGAGGCCTCTTGTTCCTTCACATTTCCGACGCAAAGTTCTGAGCTGCAAACAGAGCTTATTCGGAACATATATTGGTCAGCATCACTTAGCACGTCCTCCAGCGTAGCTCTGGAAGTACAGCTCAAAACCTAACCTCTCTTGTCACCACAGCTTCCTTTCTTTATATCCTGGTATGAGTGGTGGGAGAGGATTAGCTTTGTACCCTCCTTTTATTGGAGAATAGCAATGATCCAGAGGACACCATGCATCACTACTGCATTGGCATCTGCATGCGGTGGTAAGCACACTGCAGATGTTAATGACCAAGGTGAACTCCAAAGAAGGCAGAATGGATGGCATGAGGTCATCAGATGTTCAAAGCAGGAGGAGCAGGAGAGAGTTTTAATATCAGTTGGATCATTCAATTGCTGTTTGTCACTAGCCTCCATCACCAGTAGAATTGCAAGACTTTACTCGTCTGTCCACACAGAAAGTAGAGAAGAACTCTCATGTTTTGTTTTGTTTTTTTTCAATATTTTATCCTCTTTTCCATAGAGCTACATTGTTGCCCTAAAACTATTTAAAACACATCATTGAGCCACACTGCTGCAGTAGGCTCCTTCATTACCATGAACACACATGCAAACTGTAGTTAATTTGGATTAAGTCTAACATACAATGTCCTGCTGCACAAAAACACTCGCTAAAGCATCAAATGTGGATTAATTCACCACTAAATATGAAGTCCCAAATAAGTGCAATACTTCCTCCTGGTGGATTAATGTTTTATCAAAACTTCAGTGACCAGGTGTTTTAGGAAATTACTAAGCCTTTTGTCAAAATGAAACTATATATAAGAGATCTATTTTGTTAAGACCAAATGTTCACTAGAAACTAATGGACATGGGGTTTTACCAATTTATTCATACATCGCTTCTTTTTACAGATGCAGTGCTTTAAAACGGGCATACTCACACCCAATGGGACGCTAGGGGTTCAGTATCCTTCCCAAGGAAAATTTGCATGTGGAATGGAGGGACTGGGGATCGGGCTGCCGACCCCAAAGTTGGTTGATGACCCGCTCTAACTCCTGAGCCACAGCCACCCAACAGTATGAAAATCAGGAAGTACTGAGGGATGGACTAACATATTGTTGGTTTTGTTAAGGTCATTTTTGGTGCGATTGATATTAACCTGGGTTTTTGTTTATCAAACATGATGTTGAGAAATCATAATTATGATGAAATATAAGCCACTGTGTGGCTTTTTGTGTACTGGTATTAACTTATTTATCATGGCTCTGCAGTTACTTTTGAGTTTGCCAGTAAATCTCTTTCATGCTATGTATTGAACAACGTGAACCTCTGAACAGCAGTATCTCCCAGGAGAGACTTGTTATTCTTTGTCATATGCATGCAAGCACGGGGCTGATAAGTGCTGCATATTGATTGGTGTAGTATTTCAGTGTAATTTACCTTTTAGCCTTGAAGTCCAGGGAGTCTGCCGAGCCTCTTTTTGAGTAGCTTTCTCCAGTTTGCTCTGAGGTCAGCAGAGGCCTGCAGTCGTCCTCCATGATATCTCTTGAGTTTCAGCTAAAGCTTCTCAACTCTCATCACCTGACTGGGAGGGAAAATATCATAAAATCTAATCAGAGGAAGTCACAGAGTAACCATAAAAAAAAAATAAAATTGTGTAGGGCAGTTGTGTACTGCAATCACATGTTGTTGCCATTACGGAAAAACTTTTTCCAAATCATGTTGTGTTGTTTCTGATTCATGAATGCATTGGTCTACCTTACAGGTAGTTATAGTCTCCGCTCACTTCAATCCTTTATAGTGAATATTGTGTCTGTTGGATTATCTGACACAAGCAAGTTTCAAATCCCTAAAAGCTGATTTTCATACATTTAAAAAAAGACTTAGCCAAAGTAAGCTGCTAGCTGGCCCACAGGAAAAACTGCCTGCTGGCCCCAATTAATACCCATTCCTCCATAGAATATCACATGGCCCAAGGTTTGGTGTGAGGAAATTTGTTTAAACACAAATTAATCTATGCGTACAAACCATAAAGGATTAATATCATCTGTAAAAACAGTATAAAACTTATTCAAATAAGATTTGGGTTCTCAAGGCCCTCAAGATCATATAATCATATAATAATCATGTAAGTTCATATTGTGCTTAAGTAGAGTATGTTCTCAAATAACATGGCAGGTAATCAGTAAGTAAATAGGTAATCCACAAAGTTGCCACACAGTGAACATCAGAATTTTGCCCATTTGGTAATCCAGCATCAGTAAAAACTATTGGCACAAACCATTGGCTGCTTAGAATGAAGACATGACTGAGTTGTGACATAAAATATATTAAATATCAATAAAAATAAAATACTCCTTTAAGTATCGATGACCTCATCCTTAGAGGCTAGTAAATGAAAAAGGACCAAAAACTTACAATATCAAAATGGCAATATTACAGAATTTCTTAATACAATCACATTACATTTTATAGAGACACATTGAAATGGATATTATATCATGCCTAATAGAATGAGAGTAAGCAGAGCAAAGCAGCTTATTTATTTAAATGAACAATGTTTCTGTTCCAGTTAGCTATGTGTTTTAGCTTGTGGTCAGGAATTTGGCCCTAATCAGATGCCTCCCCGATGGTACTGTGTGATGAATAAGACATTTTTATGTTGGTATTTCGTATGTGCCATTTTAATAACTTGACAACAATGTGTGCTAAACCTCAGCCTTCTGTACATACCAGTGCAGTATGTGGCTCAGTGCAAACCTGGCAAACTTTGATTTAGAGTTCCCTTTACTGCATTCTGGATTTAATTTTAGGGAAAATTAAATCTACAAAACTGAAGAGAGATAATTTGCCATTTTTGCCCTTTAATCTACACTCAATAACCCATAATGACAATTAATTGAAAATCAAAAACTAATCTCTCATTCAAAAAAGTATTCAGACCCTTTGCTGTGGTCACTCCAAATTTTAAATGCTCTTTGCTTAGAGAATACATTTAACAAAGTATTATATAAGAAACTTAATTTGTCTTTGTCATACCCCCTTGTACTACTCGAGGACTATCGTAATACTAAATTCAATTATGTAAGAATATCTGTTTTTTTCTGTGATAGAAAAAGAAGCAAAATAAGATTTGAACTTGGCGTTGCTTTCAACCGCTGGAGACAGCTCTTGGCAAGTTAAGTAATGAAACTTGATGCTGAATGAACGTTTCTTCCAGACTGGTAAGTAAACAGCTGGTAATGCTAGAGTTGGTTATGTAGCAATAGAAAAAAAAACTTTCATAAAAGCACTTTATAAGCTAATTTTTTTTTTTTTTAACAAAACTTAAAAAAAAAGATTTTAAAAATGTTCAAACAAAAAAATCAAGAATTCTTAGTCTATAATGTTTGTCTTTTTTGTTAAACCATTTCTCTTAGTTAAATTTAAGTTCATTACATAGTTTGATTTTGTTGCTATTTATTTTGGCTCTTTATATTTATTTCAGTTGTTTGTACACATATATTCTCAACTTCAGAGGTAGGTTCACATATAAGCGATCAAGAATTTTTGCCTACCTCTGCTCATTGTCTGTTTATTACCAGCTGTGGCGGTTACTGTTTTCACCTTGCAACTCTATGTGTGTCATCTTGGCAAAATGTTGTTCTGGGGACACCTTCTGTAGCGGGAAATACTTCAGAGGCAGTTTGAGTACTTTGACAGGTCTTTCTATTTCTGTCTGTCTGTCTGTCTGTCTGTCTGCAGACAGATTTTATTACCACACTAGCGCTGCAAGGTGCAGTGAATGGAACCTTACAGGTGGAGATCAAAATGAAGGCAGTGTTCCAAGATCTGAGCAAGGGCCCCGGAAGTAGGGCCCCTGGCCCACGTTCGTTTGAAGTCCCAGATTACTGTATCCCAGCTTCAATAAATTCCGTCCACTCTAAAACATTAAGCAGAATTACAGTCCAGCTTGCGATGTGATCACACCGGCTATGACTTCAGTGGTATAGTAATGACTACCGAGTACTCAAGGGTCGAAATGTCAGCATGTTTAGGGGCGTTTTTGATGGTGTAATCCCATCGCAAGACGATCTCTAATTTTATTCGTACCTCTTATTTTATTTTAAAACTAAACTAAGGTGAGTATCATCCAGTGGGGATTTAGGGAAGCAAGGTTCAAACCCCTGTCCGGGGCAGCGTTGATACACAAGTCCACCTGCTATTTCACCGCATTGACATTAGGCAGGCTGAAGAGTCTGACTCACACACTGACATGTCACACAAAATGAAGCCTGTCTTCTTCCTTCTCCCCCATTTCCCCTCTACATCAGCGGGCCACAGTGATGGACTCAGGCTGGCATCGACGCACCAGCTGCTCCTGACACCAGATAACCTCACACACAGGCGGCACGTGACAACACAAACACACCTCGGCGCAGAGTAGTAAATCCCGTGGAAAAAAATAATAAAAAAGAAGAGGTCTTGAGGCATTATCACCTCACACAGCCCCACGGAGGCGTCCTCCATTTACAGCAACGTCCGTTTTAAACAAGCGTACAGAGACACGGGTCACCTGAAATGCGGGCTGCGCCGTCAGGCTGGATTTCTGTGGAGACAAAGTGCTGAGTCTGCAGTAGACACTTCGCTAACTTAATCAAAACATGTTCCCCTTCTTTTCTCTCCCCGCTGCTCTCTGCCCACTGTTGCCCAACATCAGGCCCCATTAAGTGAGAGTAACCCCCCGCACCTCGGTGCTGGCTCTAACCTCGGTCAACGTTACTGCACAGAGGCTCACATCGGTAACGAGGGGTCCCCTCCCGGCGTCTTCAGCTCATCCCGGGCTCGCTGTGTCAGCAGTGTTGACAGTTGGACCAAAATCAGACGCCTGCGCGCTTTACGACTCCGTCTCCCCGGCTGTGGACAGCGACGGTAAAAAAAAAAAAAGTGACAGTCACAGTGAAGTCTTCGACCGCAGGAGAAGTGAAATGATTAGCGGAGGCTCCCGGGTCCCGGCGGAGCGGCGGCGGAGCGGCGGCGGAGCGGCGGCGGCGGAGCTCGGCTCGTCGTGGTCGCTGATGAGCGGCTTCTCTTCCTTCCTCTCCGGGTGGTCGCTCCGCTTCTTCTGGGCGTCGCTCGGACAGCGCTGCCGCTCTACCGCCACCTCCTGGACCGGAGGGTGAGCGTACAAACGTTCCGTAACGCACACGGTGTTTACTGAGCGATAAAACCACCGTGGTGATTATTCTAATGTTCCTGATCAGCTGTAATCGGTGAATTTATTTCACCGAGCTGATGATAGTGACATAAAAACAGACAGTTCGCCTCTGCCTCTCCACAAGTCCCGTTATAGAGAAGCTCATTGCTTTCACAAAAAAGAGAGAAAAATACACACACACACACACACACATATGTATATATATATATATATATATATATATATATATATATATATATATATATATATATATATACACACACATAGCTAGATAGATAGATAGATAGATAGATAGATGATGGATTTTCAAAAAGACAGAGGCATTATGGCGTTACCTGATTTAATGTCTGTCCTATATAGGGTCTAATAATTTTGAGATTAAATCTCAAGGTATTGTCAACAAAATATTTCGGAAGGATGTCACGTTAAACATTTTAATTCTTTACTTATGTTTAACATTGACATCTTCCAAAATATTTTGTTGACAAAAAGACGTAAACTTAAAACGTAAACCTTTTTCTTTAAGACACAGTAAATATAATGTAGCTGTGGACAGTGAATCGCACTGTGGGCTCCAAATTGAGTCCTCTGTTTTTATCATATATTTGTTTAGATTTTGGAACAATGAAGTACGCCAATTAAATAGTTCCTTTTTGCTATGTACCACTGAATGTACTGACAACCATCAACAAATTACCTTGATACTGAAGTCATCTTTAAACACCGCATGACTCTGATTTTATTTCTGACGGCGGACACCAGTCAGTATGGAAGCCGCTGATGAGTGAGTGTCGGGGCATTGCGACTTTAATCTGACTAGAATAATGCAGACTGAATGGGGCAAAGCAAGAGAGAGGGAAACAGATGAAGTGAATATTCAGTTAAATGCATGCTTTATGACAGGCCATTCAGAAATACGTAGGTCATAATTGTGATAATCTTCCATTCCCACAGATCATTTTGAGGAGAACATAGGCACTGCCACTTTATATTTTATTTTAGTTCTTTCATTGGTCTATTATACTGCTGCTGTGTCCTGTGAGAGGGCTGCTCAGCTTCATGGTAGCCACTAATTCTCACAGCTGATAAAATTGATCAAATGCCTGTTGATAAGACCTGATTCAGGGGCCCAGGTGAACTTCCAGAGTACACTTCCAGGTTTGGGGGGAGGGTTGGGAGTCATGACCTAAGCATTTCTAAAATCCACACTGTCTGTATGTAAGTATTAAAAACTTGAGGGAATTTACATTTTCTTTTTTTCACGAAGAAACTTACTTCTTTTTTATGAACAGTAACAAATCCGTTTTTTATTGTTTCAGTTCAATAAATAAGCCCAGCTGGGGAAACGAGAGATTGATACATTAACATTTAAAAGCTTATTCCTAAACCTTTATTGTTTTCCACAGTAAATAAACCAAAGCTGGTAGTTGTTTTTCACTTTCTCCTTAAAAAGAATCTGAAACTTCATTCTTCTCAAGTCTAATGATGTTCTTCCCATCTCCCATCCCTGCTGTTTTTTTCTTTACTCAATCAAATAAATAAACTTTATAGTAGTTTATATTACTTGATACTTATATAGGTCAAGTAAATGCAGAATTGGTTGACTAAAAACAATGAATATACCAAAAAAATTGATGACTGACTCAGCATAGTGTTGACCTGCACACAAAATTTGAGGTGGATCGCTAAAATAGTTAGAAATAAAATGAGGAAAAAAAATATCTAATACTAATAAGAGAAATTTCAGGGAAGTATTTTATGGTACACTGTTTCTACCTAGCCTTGAATTGCAGTATAATTACAAATCCAACAGATCTTCCGCATCATTTTTGTATAGCGGGGTAAATGAGGTGTAAAGATACATATTGAGTAATCTAAGAGGGACTGATATACACCTCTTTTTTACTAACTTTATGAATGTAGATAGGATAATAGAGAAAATCATTCCTTTTTATCTATGGTTTACAAACCTTTTAAACTGTATAACAGTTGATTACTGAACACAGAAGGCAATCCAATAAAAAAATGTTTTTGTAATATAATAATTATTTTACATGTTGACAATCCATTCATAATTATTCTTGGGTTACTCACTTTATAATATTTTAAGTGTAAGTAAGGAATGAATAAATCATTCATTACTAAATCTCTCTTCCAAAAAGTCTGATATCTGCAAGCAGCAACACACTAATATAATAATGTGTTTTTTGCTTTAAGTAACAATGAAACAGCATGTCACTGTCCAAATGCAGTCAGAGTGGATATGATTCACCCTCAACATCTGTATGTTACCAGGGGTGGTCAGACCCTTCTGTTAGGCAAAAGTAGAAATACCACACTGTAAAACTCTTATAAAGTCCTGTATCTAAAGTTTAAACAAAGTAAAAGTTCATAATTATATTCAGCAAAACACATGTAAAGTACCAAAACTAAAAGAAAATTGCCCCTAGGGAGGCAATCTATAACATATATGTATTATATTAATGGATTATTAGTCTATATATGTGTGTATACACATACATATCCTCTTTATGGGTTAACGATCAGTCTATTCTATATTTTTCTTATTGGCAACAAATCTCATGAGAAGACCAAAGCCAAAAAAAATGTGTCACTGACCTATCGACCCTGTCTGAGGCTATCAGCTCCAAACCCACTGGCCCTTGATTAGGACTAATCATCATTTGTTTCGGACTACCTTTCAGCAGCAGATTAATCCACATTAGATGTTCTAGTTTGTGTTTTGAGCAGCAGGATGGTGTATGTGGGATTGACTTAAAATAAACTAGTGTGTGTGTTCATGGTGCTAAACTCTGACTCAGTGCAACAGTGTGGTTCATTGATGTGTCTGTAATAGTTTTTGGACAAGAATGGAGCTCTATGGTAAAAATATATATCAGGCTTTAATACACAGTGTTGGTATGTCACTGCAAATGAGATTTGTTGACAAGCAGAAAAATATGAAATACCAACAAACTCTTCCATTAAGTTTGACACCAAACCTAACCTTTAGATGTTTCCTTGCCTGGACAGTGCCTTGAATATCTAACAGCATTATTAAAAGTCCTGTATTATATGAAGCATATTTAATGACTCGTTATGCTCTGACACAAACATATTCTCTGTCCGTTTCTCTGTCACCCTTCTTCCTTCCTATAACTAATAAGAATAATTTGATGAAACGATGTAAAGCACAGTGTAAAAAATTTTTAAAATGTTGCTTGGGAAATGTATTTTACAATTTCATTATCAAATAGAGGCTTTCTTTAACATTCGAAATCATTTTCTATACTTCAGCAAAAGTACACTGTTAACAGTACACAACAGATGCACACAGTGTAGAATGGCACTGACTGGGGTCTTAAAATGGAAAACAAATGAAAGCACTGGTAATACTGTAAAACATTTAATGAAAAACATAAAAAGAAAGATGACCAGTACAACCAACAAACATACATAGTTTAAATTTCCAAATTCTTTTCCAGCAACAATCACCACAAGTTTTCCAAACTCAAACAACTTTTACCTTTCAAAGACTATATTGATGTTTGCTGTCCTATAACTGCTACATGAGAAATTATTTTTACACATAAACATCTGAAGAATTAAGAGTACAAAATGATGTCAATAGATTGTCTATAGATCTTTTAGACCTTTGTCACAAAGGCAGTGTAACTGTAAATAGACATGACATTTTTCTTTTCATAAGAATATAAAACACCTCATGACCAACTGTATCTACAGTTTGAAATACTGTTGGTATATTTTGCCTTTCTGATAATGGCCAATTTCTGTATCATTCTCACTCAGGGCCACAATCAGGCTCAGCCTGATCCTGGTTCTGGTTTGTCTGAGGCAGCCCTCAGAGGCTAGTAATGATATTTACAGTTAGACTTCACCGTTTGTGATCAGGTAGAATATCTGCCACCTACTATTTAATCTATTTCTAGTCTTTTGTTAGAAATTTCCAGCGGACAGATTGTAATAACAACCTCCATGTGTCCCAGTGATGTAGCTCATAGGGAAGAGTAAGGGAAGAACATGGACAACACTTACACTTTCTTTGTCCGAGATAAATGCTACTTCCCAACTAACTGTCGCTAAAACGTGTGTTTAGAGGATAATCAAAGGGGTTACCATTAAACCGTGGGCTCAAGTTTGCAGACAACGGCGACATGTCGTCAGATTTCTGTATCGTAAACCTAAGGTGGAATACTAAATTGAAGGGTTGTTGCAATTTAACAAATAGAAAGCTTGAATTTCCAAATTTACGACATCTTTGGGAAGCAGCACTATTTGAGGACAGCTGTCGGACACTGATTTTTCTCTTTTTTTTTCTACTTTTGATAGTTCCTCTTTGCATGCATTCAGCTGTGGTCCATAGAAGCACCTTTATATAATGTAACATAGCACCATTTTTTCATATAGTTTTCCTATTGTACTGGGACCCAACCACTGGCATGCATACACTCTAAAAACTTTGTTTTCTTGGTTACCATTTCTAAACGTAGCATTGTTTCAAACGTTACAAGGCAAGTAATGAATATTGATACAGTACTTTACATGTAGAAGATGAACTAATACAGTACACATTAAAGAAAGTGCTAGAGTACAAAACCTCCTTGTTTTTTAAGTCTTACTCTACAGGACTATATGACACACCAATGTATTACATTACATTTAGCTAAATATACACCTTTTCACATTTTCATTATTCACTTCAGTTCATTTTTAAATGATTACCAAACATATATATCTTTACATTTCCCACTCCAAAACTCTGATGCCGAACAAAAGACAAAACAAAACAGCAAACCAGAACGTCTTCTTCAGTATGCATACATTCACATCACTCTACCTGCACAAGCACAGATATACACGTACACTTTGTCAAGGTGAGCCCCACCTCTTTACTTTGAATACTCGTTGTTGTAAAATGATCATTTTCATCCTAGAGGTGATGATACCATTCAAATCTGAAGCAACAATCCTAAAAGAACAAGTTTTCTGTTGGCTTTGACCAGTGGACTTTTTTTTTTTTTTAATCATTTTTATCTGCCAAAATAAAGCAAATGAATCAAAATAAGCAGTCAACAGTCACTTTTACAGTCAAATTGCAAAGGAGCTTAAGGCGTCAGGGTTGGAAACATTAGATCTTTGTTTATAGTTCAAGTTGTTCATCAAAGTCCAACATCCTGTAGCCCTCCTCCTGTAGCTTTCTATCGGCTGTGTACTGAAAAATTGATTATCTCACAAGACTTATGGATATTGTATATATTGAATTTTTTCCCTACAATTAACAACCCAAAACCTGTCTTCTTAGTTCCAAACACTCAACCATCATTTGTACTGTTTGAGAGGGAAGAGCAGCTGTGGTAAATCTATACTTCTTGTTGTGCTTTCATACTCCTGCGATTCTGACTGAAGCACTAATGCCAGCATTCAGCTATGCAATTAGTAATAAAATGGGTATTTAAAAGGACAGCAGAGAAGTTCAAGTTCATTCTTGACCTTGGGAATTAAAAAAAAATAAAAAAAAAAAAATTTAACTAGCTTAAAATTAAATGTGTACCACTTTTTTTCTACATCTCTAAATCTCACCTAATGGTATTGAGTTGACCATGGGGTGCAATTTGAGGCTATGGTCTTCCTCAGCAGATGGAGGACCAGTCCTCTCATGACTGTTTGATGTGGTTGAAAGCTCCAGGAAAGGTTAGGCAGTGGACCTTGAGTCACAATTCTTGAATACACTGCAGGAGCAATTACAGACAAAGTAATCCTAAAGTTCATTTAAACTTAACTTAAATTACCAGAACTGATGAGACTTGTTTTGTGAAATCTTGCCACCATTAGAACCCAGTGTGGCTGAAGTCAATCTGACCGCAGCTACTGTTATCTGTCATTGAGGCAGCCACAGCTTTTACAGCCACCTTTCAAGTCTATGGAGGATGAAGGCGTTAAATGCTTGGATTCAAATGGCACCCTCTTCACATTCCTCTTAAGAGCTACAGTTTTCAGATTGATTGGGTCCATTCATGTCAGTATACCAAGCAAATAATGGGAAGTATTTTATTTCAAAGGGCCATAATAATTTACAGAGGAAATTTCCTGGAAGGAACTATGTCATTTGGCACTTATTATAGGGGGAAATGGAGAAAGTCTAATTATCCAGATATTGTAAATCACTTTATTTGGAGATTAAACTGAAAGTGGGCGCACCTGGAATGTCACTGCACAGCAAAACTGTGTGTATACAAATAAAAGAATAAGAACAGAAGTTCAGAGCTGAAGCAGGAAGGTGTCTGTTAAATGTGACAGATGGGTTTCAGATTCAGTCTGTGTAGTTGTAAACAGCTCTTTGCTATTTTCCATATTTTGTTTTTGACTGGAATGCAGACTAGAAGATTCTGACATTTGCGTTTGTGGCAAATATACATACCATGACATCATGTATATATATATATATATATATATATATATATATATATGCATGTGTGTGTTTCTTTTCTACAGAAAAGACAGGAATATACTGCATGACATCAGAAAAAGGGAGGTTGTAGAGCTGAGATAATTTTCTTTCACATCCTAAACTCATTGGTCTTGGGCTCATGAAATGCTGTGAAATGAGCACAAACATGAGACAACATTTAACATTTTTATATAATTTACAATGTCCTGTTTGTGCTCAGGCTGTCAGTTTAGAAAAAAAACTCAAACTGATTAGAACCAGTTACTATTCTACTGCATGTAGTTGTCTTCAGTTACAGTGCAATCTATGGTGTTGAAAAATAAAATAAAATAAAATAAAATAGTGTATTCCTCACATTGCTTCTCAGATGGTTTGGTGTCATAAGTATCTGTTCAGCACAGCTCACAAATGTTCGCCATTTAGCATTAGGAAAAACAAAAGCCTAGTTTACTGACAATAGGACATGAATCAAACATTTCCCTGTTGAGTACAAGGCATAAACTGATTGTACACTGAACTTTTTTATTTTGAACTGGTAGTTTGAATTTAGAATAAAAAATGACAGCCTTTGTTTGTGCTATTGCCAAACAGTCCCGTTGATAGTAGAGTTATATTCACATTGTTCATGTCCACAGAACACGTCCACTGCATTTCAAATGTTGTGCTCATTTCACAAAATTCAGTGAGACTTTAATGTCTCCAGAATCTGACAATAATAAGTTAATATGATCTTTGTATTGACACACATAAGATGCTTAACTCCAGACTGTCACTTCAGTGAGAAAGGGTTAAAAACTGACACTGACCATGACAGGAGTTGTATTTAAGTGCAACTCATCAGATTCTATAAGCAGGGATCCATGATTGTCACTTTACACCGAAGGCATGGATAGAAATGGTACCTCTACTTCAACTGATTACAAAGCAGCAG
Source organism: Istiophorus platypterus (assembly GCA_016859345.1). Lineage (NCBI taxonomy): Eukaryota > Metazoa > Chordata > Actinopteri > Istiophoriformes > Istiophoridae > Istiophorus > Istiophorus platypterus. The sequence continues at coordinate 21,935,001 of CM029128.1, read as the reverse complement.
AACAAAAGTGCAGCTTTTATTTAAAGTGCTTTTTGGAGTAATATTTGGAATTCTAAGGACAGATGACCATTAAACTCTTTAAGGACCTCACATCCCATTTTAATGAGAATAAATACCATGTCTTTATCTTAATATCTTGACTGAGGCAATAATCAGTTTACTTCTTAAGCCAAATTCACTGGCTATCAATGCTGAATCAGATTAATGTTAAGAATTTGGTATATATTCTAAATACACATAATTTTTTTTAAATAATTTGTGCTTTGAATTATATATCCTACAATGCTTTATAGAACTTTTGCAATTTCTATGAAAATAACTGACTGAATCATTAAAGATCAAGCCCTACACCCAGACAGTACAACAAACACACCGAAACCAAACAGTCCTGTGCTTTTCATGCACCTAAATGCATCACAATTCACCATCAGTCACGTATCTTATCACTTAACACTGATTTTTCTAAACAGTATTTGCATTTTTTCCTCAAAAAAAAAATAAAATAAAATAAAATGAGATGTAATTCCATTACATCTCAGCTCCACTAAACTGAGAGCTGACAGCAGTCATTACACTGTAGAGTTACGCAGAGACAAACAGCCCAACCTAGAACCTTGTATGACTCTTGTGTGGTTTAAAATTTGTAGTTTTGACTTCCTTCTGTTTCTACATGTACAAGTTCGTAAGTGGACAATGTAATAATGGGGTGTACAAAGTGTATTTTTTTCTTTTACACTGTCTTTATTAGAGCCAAATGTTTGCCATGGCCATGCTCTAAAAACACTGTCTATAAGAAAATGTCTGAAAGGCCACATGATAATATCTGACAAGGCATTTTTGTTTCAGTGTCACAAAATACACAGTACTGTGCAACCGTCTGAGGCTCTAGGGATATATAGAATCTTATCCTTCATGCAGTTCTCTCTGAGAGGCACCTAACTGATCCCAAATTCTTTCTGCAGCAGGACAATGACCCCAATCATACAGCCGGAGTTACAAATATTTATCTTCAGCTACAGGAAGAACAAGGATGGTCTGCCCCCCACACAATACAGATCTCTACATCACTGAGCCAGTCTGGGATCACATGAGGAGACAGAAGACACTGAAGGACTGTGGCAAGTTCTCCAAGATGCTGGAACAACCAACTTACCAAGTACCTTGGAAAAACTGTGTGCAGGTGTACTGAGGAGTACTTGTGCTGTAAAGGCAAAGGGTGGCCACAGCAAATATTGATATAGGCTTTTTCTGTTTACTGCACTTTGCATGAAGTTCATGATAAATTAAAAGTATTTAAGGAGATATTTTGAAAGCACCCTGACTTTACTTTTACCACCTAAAACGTTTGCACAGTACTGTACATTTGTACGTCTTTAAAAAACTACACTTCAATCAGGAAAGTTGCAAATTATCATGAGTGCCGAATTTTCATTTCATAAAGACTCTGGTGTTGACACCATCATTTGTATAGGGGATAGAGCCCTGTGAAAAGCAGCCAGGCTGAGATCCCCTGACGGAGGCTTAGACTGCGCCTTGACAGTGGTGGCGGCGGTGGGTGGCGGGGCAAAGTTGCGAGCAGCATAGATTGCAGTGTCAGCAGAGAGACATCATGTTCTTCAGTTAAAATGATCATTGGATGACATGAATCAGATATCCGGTTCTGTTTTGATAACGAAGTATAGTGTACATTTCAACAACAGAGTCCTGGTATAATCCGCTGCTCTGAAGTCTGGCTATTACAACAAAGATACTCTTTTCATTCACAATGTAATAAATGTGGAGAAAGTGTTGAATTTCAGTGACACTGACTTAGCTGTGAAGAAGGGGACAGCAAAGTAGAAGTAAACTAGCAGAGTTGAGATAAGCAGTGATTGAGAAGTATTTGTGTGAGGACTGGTGAGTATGACACAACTCTGTTGTACTGATGGAGCTAACGCTTTGGAAATGCACTCAATTTACCATGTCAGCTAGGTAATGCCATCCTCTGTATTTCTGAACCAAAACAGCCCTGGTTTGTGATCCCTGTTTGTTGAATCATATCCCATTTACCCCAGATAAACCCCCAGTGTTGCATGGTCAAGTGTTTTTTCTTTGAGTTTTTTTTTTTTTTTTTTTTAAGTCTAAATCATTATTTTGAATAATTTAATCTTTTTTTAAAATGTTATTTAATTAAACATTTTGATGTATATGGTGCTTCCATTTTTAATTACATAAGAAAGAGGTTATGAGTGTCTAATCTTGAAGAACACCCAAATCACTTTAACTCTAAGGTTTGGAACCCACAGAGCATGACAACCATCTAAACACTGTTGTAAAGGTTTGAGTCAAAGTCTGAATTGGGCTCTTTGTTATTGGTAACCAGCTCTTATTTCATGCAGGTCACATACAGTATACACAGAGTTGAATGTAGACAAAAACTGCTGTTTTAGCTCTAATGGAGAACTTCATTCATTTTTAGTTCCCCACAGCCAGAAAGAACACAAAAGACATCGACACTTCAAAACGCCATCACTTCCTAATCCTCAAATACACATTTCTGCAGAAATGAGCACATTGGTACAAAGACGTTTTAAAAGGCCTGTTTCAGAAGGATGTAGAGCCCTCTCTATCCCACCACTCGTTTATCTACCCCTTGTACCAATGAGCACTGAGGTGTTCACTGACATCAAGGTAACAAGTCCAGCTTCTACCTTCACCTATCTGTTTATGTCATGTTTAAAACACAGAGACGTGTAGATGCTATCTGTTCTACATGGGGTATCAACAACTTTATATGACAAACAGAAAATGTGTCAACACATTTCCATAGCACCACATATTGTTAAAAACATTTCAAAATTGAAGAAAGACTTGTCCCACACACTAAGCGGTAGAGTTTGGAGCTACTGGTCTGACAGAGGGAAGGGATTCATTTTCATGTCTCATTTCAAATATTGTCAGTGGGTGAAGGTCTAAGGGCTGTGTAGTAAAACAATAGAAATATAATTCCCAGTGTTTCAAGTATCCACAAGAGTTTTAAAGGCATCATTGTACAACTAACACTGGGACCGTCTACAATGGCGGTTCCAAACCCTGGGGTTAGAATGCCAAAGGGTTGCAAGATAGATTTCAGGGCCCACAATATGATTAACAGGATGAAGAAGCAGAAAAAAATATATTTCTGTTACACTTCGTACTTTGCTCTCATTTTTTTTCCCCCAAAGATTTTACTTCCTCATGCCACAAAAATTCTATAAATGTAACTGAGGAGGAAAGTCCTCTTTGGCTGACTCCTCACAACTCTTAGACATTGTTTTGTTCTAAGTGGTCAGAGAACAAAAGGTTTGGGTATCACATGTCTCCTTCAAAGGTGTTGACTGCTGCTAGCTTGATGCCTCGTCTATGATGGATGTGTCTCAGCTGCAGCTTTCAGTTATCTGTCTAAAGTTCATCGGAGAGAGCAGATTTGCTTCCATTCAGCAGCCTTGCTGTACACACTGGCATAACTGCCACCTGGGGCATCTTTTTATGCTTTATGTGTGTTTTCTTCCATGACTGTGCATAGCACTGCGAGCTCTGCCAAACAGCTCTGAGTCCACAGCAGTGCAGAGACTGAAGGAGGACTGTTACTGCTGCTGCTGTGTGGCCAGTGAAAACAGGCTGCACACCATCATCTCTCGTTTGCCTTGCAGAATGCATGTAAAATACTTTTTCTTCAGCAAAATAAAGGATGTAAATCTGAGCTGTTAGGCTGTTATTGCGCTGTAGTACAAATAATGCAACTACACACTTAACTTTAAGAACAATGTATGACAGCAGCCGCTGTCTATTTTCTCTTCTCTGTCTTCGATGATAACAAGAGACATCTTCTCAAGGATATATTCATACAGTAATCTGCTCTGGCAGGAAAATGCCAAAAGTCAATTCTTTTTCAAGTGTTTGAGGCTTAAAGGAAGTAAAAACTCAAATATTAGTATCCGAATGCGACTTAGCCCAAGGAAACACAAACACATTCCTGTGTTCGTTGACTAAGTGCCTGTGTTGGTTATAATGATAGAGGAGATGGATTGCACGCCCAGTATATTTTTTTGATTCATTTTTATCTCCTTTGCAAACTTTTGTTCACCTTTTAAAATATTTAGTGCTTTCACAATGACAACAGCAATATGGCAGAACAACGAAAGAGGCTGTGTTGGTGTGCTGCTGCAGGTAATGAAAGATGAAATACACGCAGCAAGTCCAGTCTAAAGGCGTATCGAAACCCAGGCCATCGCACAGCCCCTTGTGTCCTGCTACTCCTTTGAGGCTGGACGTTACGACACTACGGCTTTCATTTCTGCGCTCTTCTCGATGCTGATGAGGTTAGCAGCAAATCATTACATTGCTACATTTTACACACTACAGGGAAATCTATGTGTTCTGGTTACTTGCACATATTGCACTGCAGGAAAGCCCATGTCACTGAATGAGGAAGCTTGCATTCATTTTTGCACAGTGTAATTGTTGATATAAAAGACCTTCTACATGGCAACATATATTCTGTTTGTGTGTGTGTGTGTGTGTGTGTATGTGTGTGTTTGTGCGTGCGTGCGTTTGTGTGTGTGTGCGTGCGTGCGTGCTCGCCACGCATGTGCCAAATGTAGCAACTTTAATTGACATTGTGACTGTTTGGATGAATGATGAATTTCCAGTGTAGGCAATAGCCATAGATAGTTGGACTGGGGCATAAGTCCACTGAAACACAACACACACCACCAGCTTAAGATGCGTGTCACAAAACCCTATGTGTGTTATTTTCTATGTAAGTCTGCACCGGCGGCATGCGCCTGTCACACCACTGTCCCATTGCCAGCACCATTGCACGTGATTCCAGAAAAGCAGCAACCTTATGCCAGTGGCTGAATACATCCTGGTTCCTGTACCTTGACTACGTTTCCTATCTCTGCAGTCAGTCCGGTGTGTGCTGCAGGTGTCAGTCTATGCAGCTGGTGTGTGTTGCCCTCAGATAAGTTCCTGCTGTGAGCTTAATGGCCAGCAGGGGCCCCCCCAAACAAGCAAATTTTGGGCATATGAGGTCTTCTGTTCATTTTCACTTGCAATTTAAATATAAATATCATTACTAAAATGTTATATTTTTCTTTTTGTACAATTTCTTAATGTGCACTTTCCATAAAAACTAGACTTTACTGAACACGTAGACGGGTAATTAATTTGATATAGGTTCATCTTGTATTTTCAGTGTTTAGTTGTGGATGACAGTTTCTCTGGACATTTAGGCTTCATAAAACTGGTAACCAATACGCTTTGGCCACAAAGAATTAAGGTGGTTTCGTAGTCTACACCAATTTCCTAATACCACTGTGTCGCTTTTCTATGCCACTCATGATTAAACAAAGCTGTTATTTACAGTGCGCTCTTAGATTTGAAGGGGGAGGGCTGGAGGAATATAAAATTCTGCTCAGGGCCCCGAGTAGGCTTGGACTGGCCCAAGCTAAGTGGCTAAAGTGCATTAAACAGCACTGGGAAATGAAATCAGATTTTAGGCAATCGGCTAAGAATGGATGAAGGGATGAACGGGCGAAGGGGCGAAGGGATGACTTCTTGGCAGGTTAAAATTAGTCGTTTACCAGCCCTTGGCGGATGAGCCGAAAAGTTAAGGTGGGACACAGCATCTAGTAGGGACACATACAGTACATCATGGAGAGTATTTACGGACATTTGCTTCATTAACAGAATCCCTAAATCACATGCAAAAGCGCAGCCAGCCTACTGCCAAGGTCAGTCCTCCTGCTCCTCGCTGTCCTGCCGAGCGTCTGTCCTCTTCTCTTTGTGACACGTGAAAATCCGCCGCATCTCCTCCTCGTACCTGATGAAATTTTCTCCGAACCTAGCCCAGGCTTTCAGGGGAACCGTGATGGTGTTTCTGTACGGCTGCCGCACCTCGCTGATTTTTAAAAAGATACCGTACCGGTTGGAGCCGACGTCGAAATAAAAGCGCTTGTTGTCCACCCGGAACGACGCAGCCTCGGGCAGCTCCGGGTTGTCGTCGTGGTTCCTGGGTCCCGCTCGGCCGCGGTCGTCGCTGTCCTCGTCGCCGTAGTCTTCGATGAGCTGCGACAGCGCGTCGCGGAACTCGATGAGCCCCTGCGCCGGCAGCACGATGGTCTGCTCGATGCCCTGGCCGTAGTAGCCCATCGTGCCGTGCCCTTTGCTGACAGTCTGCCGTATGCGGAGGAACCGACCCCTCTGGTTCTCCTTCAGGTCCAGGAAGTACTTCCTGTTATCCCTCTCTATAAACTCGCTCTTGAGTACGCGATGGGCATGGTCGTCGGACGCCGCAGAGCCGGTGGGAGACAGCGCCGCGTGTTGCTCCTGCGCTCGCCTGCGGGCGTCGTGCGTGCGGCCCTGGCCGTTGTTGCCGTGCTCCTCCAGCTGCGAGGGCGCCAGGGCCCCCCGCAGTCCGATCCGGGCGTAGTAATCTATGAAGTCCCCCAGGCAGTAGCGCAGGGCTGGGGCCATCGACATCGACAGCGTCAGCTTGCTCTTCCTGATGTTATCGTGACGGCCTCTTCCGATCCACACCTCGGCTATTTTGAGGAAGCGTCCGCGGACGCTCTGCTTCACATCCAGATAGAAGCGTTTCTTCTGGATGTCGACGCGCTTGGAGGCTAACTCCTGGATGTCATTGCCCTGCTGCTGCTGCGATCCGCTCTGGACATATTGCTGGGGATATGTGGGTCTCGGTAAAGAGTCTGATGCAATCTTACCCCTGCCTCTTTCCATCCCTCTGCAACATCCATCAGCCATCATGATTTATATTCCTCCACTAGACAGCACAGGACAAAGCGATTCCCCCATCCCAGTGGGCGACTAACAGACGAATAAAGCAGCCTTATTCATACAACCGGCTGGAGCTACACACAAGTTAGCCAGATGCCTCGAATGACCTGAAAATGGCAGCTAGTTTGGAGTTAATAGCTGATCGAGTTTCTGTGTCCCGAATAAAGGTCACGCTCGGCTATTTAGTCATTTCCACTGCAAACTTCCATGCCGTTTCCATCACCTATTTGCCTTACAGCTACCCCGTTTATCGAGGGAGCCAGGGAAGCAGCCAACCTGAAATGGGAGGAGGCGTCCAATACTACATGAACCCCATGAACCCATCCACCCCCTCCCCGTCCTGAGAATACCTCAGTTAAAGAGACACGATTTACACTATGGCTATAGAGGCTGTGGTTCTCACACGAGAGACGCTCACTTCAGCTGCATTAAGCTCATCATCTGCAGCTATTCTGAATGTGAGGAAACATGCCTCAGAACCGAAATACTGTCTCATAGTACTGTCTTAAAATAGGCTATCAAAATGTCAGCTATGCTGTAATTGAGTCTTAGTGTATTTTAACCACGAGGTGTAATCACATATTTTATATATATTATAACAGCATGTTAGTCACTTTTGGGGTCCCTCGAATTGCATTCACTTTTCCAGTTTCCTCTACTTCTACATGGAGGAGAAAAAGGATGAAAAGTTATGCACAATAAAATAAATAATTAATTAATAAATAAAATGAAGACACCATAAATCAGTTCTATGATTCTAAGCACTACATACTGCATCAGCTAGGAAATTTTTAACTTAGGAAGTCAAAATGTTGACTTTTTATTTTAAAACGTCGAAATCTTCATCTATTCTTTTTCCTTCATGGCGGTAAAAGGAATCTGTATAATTTGGTAGGGAAAAAAATGTCAGAATTATTCAAGTCTGAAGCACAATAATGCCATCTGACAACACATTAGTTAAAAGATTTATTTCATAGTTTATAATGATAAACATTTACAGTGTTCCATAAAAACAAAAGAAAGCCTTAACCTCTGTCTAAAGCTGATTAATACTTGACCATCTCTGTCAGTTCAGTCAAACTACTGCTGGGCAGTCATTTAAAGGTGGATTCGGATAGTCCTTCACCGCCACTTATCACCAGGTTTTTCATAAACATGTCACATGCTTTATCCCATTGCTGATTTATACCTGATCAGTTTGCAGGAAACAGACATATCAATGCCTTTTCAACGGATAGGTATAACGTATTAACAAACAATTGTTCATTTCCACATCCAGCAGTTAGAAGGCAACATGATCATTCCTCTGTTGATGTCCACCTGATATCTGAATTTTTAGCTGCTAGATGCTCCGCTATGTTCACCAGGTAGTCTCGAACTGTGCCTGTCTGCTGGTTCCTGCTGAGCAGGTAGTGTAATGTAGTGGGTTTATCTGAGGATTTTCTGTGAAAACATCTGCGTGCTGCTGCTGCTGCTGCTGCTGCTGCTGCTGCTGGAAAGGACACTTCAAGAACGGTGAGAATGAACCAAAACAGTAAAGTTGTGGTCCAGACAGCTAAACAATGAGCGGAAACTATAGCCAAGCTGATGTACAGCTGCAGCTGATAATTCTCCATAGGTTAATCATAACCAGAGAAACCTCTCAGATTATTTGAGACATGAGCAGCTTGATTACGGCTGCTTTAAGCAAGGCCTTTTGTTGCTGGGATCAGGTCTGACTCAGATCACAGTGAGTGACCGATCACGTTGTCAAGGGACTTTCCAATAATCACTCAAAGCTTTACGTAGCAGTGTCAGCCAAAATCATAAATTTATTTTTACAGCTGTTCATTTGTTTAATGTAAACCATCAAGCTGATGCTAGTTGAAAAGGACAAGGTCCATCAGTGGCTGTGATCATTGGGTTCCTAGAGTGAAGATTACAGGGCCACAGCTGTTTTTAATGACAGTATATCATTACCTCTTCCTCAGAGCGGAAGAACCCTTTCTCTGATCCAGACTTGGGTGAGAGGGAGCATCTCCCAATGTAGTATCCACAGTGAACACTAGGTAATATAACAATCTCTTTTGCTTTTTTAATTGAAATGAAAATTAAGACCTTCCATTCACAAATAAAGCAGTGGAGTCCTCAATAAACTAAATGATGCCACATGAGCTAGAAACTGTATATTACTCAGATGATATTCTTTCCTTTTTCCTTGCTTTCAATTTTCAGAGGCAGTTAAACTTTTTTTTTTTTTTTTTTTTAAATTGAACATGCACTGGCATTTCATTACGTTACTTGATTACATTCATGTACGGTGTATATACTTAAGTTGAAAGCATACTGTATGTATGTTAAATGACAATGACCAGGTAACAAATTGTAACATCCTTGCGGAGATACAACCCCTCCAAAAGTTGGCACTACAGTTAAGAGACTCCTTGAACAGAAACAGAAGTTGCCTGCTGCAGCACCGATCACTCCAAGTCCCGTGGTTCATACTTGTGTCATGTTTAAATGACATTTTGAAATTGGACAGGTGACATTTACTGTGTAGCTCAAAGCTTCCAAATACATGTGTCGAGTATGTTCAGCCATTAATTTACTATAAAATTATGGTTTATAATTGTTCCATGAGAATGCAAAGCTAGCAATCTACTGCTACAAGCTCTTACTCACATTGTGTTTTAAAGAATACTCTCCATAAGCATCCTGGACTATTCACACTTACTTATGTGCAAAAGACACACCGGTACAGTCTTCCTCACTGCTTCAAAGACTTGTAATACACATTTAACATTAAGAAAGGCACAGAAGGATTAAAACAGATGACATGATGACATGAGTCAGGTCCATCTGTGTTCTTACTGTGGCCTATAGCCACCCAGCTGAGGCATGTAGCTGGAGACTGGTGCTGCTGACAGCCAGTCAACTGACTGGTCATCTGTAGGTGTTGTATGCTCAGAGTCCTCTTCCAGGGGACAAAAGTCCAGAGTCTCCAGCACCTCCTGTTGCTCCATCTCCAGCTGATTGAAGTCAGCAGGGTTGGAGCCGTGTTCATTCCCTATAGAATCAGTGAAGCAGGGCTGTTGGGGGAAACGCTGGGACTGTTTGCTGCCCTCCTGCACCAACATGTCTGGGTTCTCCTCAGAGTCCAGCAGGGGCTGTGTGGACTCAGACCGTGAAAAAATGGCCTGCTGGGGTAGGGAGCTCGGGGTCTGACCCTTGTAACCATTGGAGGCCACCACTGAGGAGTACTGAACAGTACTGGCTGTGGTGTCAGCCATGTCGCCACCCTCATCGCTGTCAGACACACTCTGGCGAGGTGAGGACATACAGGAGGAGCCACCAATACCGCTGCTGTGCTCTTCAGAGAGATACTTGTCCTTCTTCAGAGGAAGACTGGCCTTGTCTTCCTCAAACACACACTTATCATCACACACATCGACATCAAGCACGCTGATGCCAGAAAGACAGTTTTCCTTTGGTGTCTCTGCCTGTAGAGGAGGACAAGTTGAAGAGAAAGGGTGAATTACAATCAAACTAATAACAGACAAGGTTTGAAACTGATGGTGTTTTATTATTCACAAATAAATATGTGATGTTAAAATCAGTGTCCACATTTGTCTGTTTTGATGGCAAAATTCAACTATGTGACACTATGTTTTGGATAATGCTATTTTTATTCCAATCCACCTACAAGAAACTTTGGTAATGCCCAAGATCAATAATGTCAAAATGAGTACATAGTGCTTATAGCGCACAAACAGGACCTAGTAAAGTAACTGTACATGGATTTGACTCTCGTCAACAGTCACATTTCTCTGGGAATACCAAGGATGCTTTCAAGTAGGCCCTAAAATCTCAAGGAGTTTCCTAGCAGCTCTGTGAAGGGTGTAGCAGGGATGGTGTTGGCCAGGTGGTTACAAACCTCCCCCACTTAAGCCTCAAAGACCCTTTAACTGAAACACCCATTTTCATGTCACTTTTTAGGGAAGGCAGATCTAAGACCTCTCATTTTACAGTGGTAGTGTATATGCTGGCAGAAAAAGAGGTGATAGAGTGGAAAAACACTCGCTCTGTGACCTGAGAATAAGGAAACCTGTCCACTACGCAGCCTTAGTATCAATGTGCATAACAATAACAAGCCTAACCTTGAAATCTTTTTTGCTTATATCCAATATATTTCATGAAAGCAACAGGAAATGTAACTCACCAGTACTAGATGAGACATGTGAGCAGAAGGCAAAAAGTACTGAAGGAATCATTAACACTAGTGTTTCGACAGACTGAGGTTATTGGTGGGTGTCCATTTCAAACAAGGTGTGCTGTGTCTATCAACAACTATGTCTCTTCATTCGTGCACATTAGGTGTGGTGTGCCTCAGGGATCATTTCTGGGACTAATTTTATTTTCCCTATACATGCTAACCTGGTACACATCTTTCAAAGATAAGGTGTTTCTTTTCATTTTTAGGCTGATGATACTCAGACGTAGCTCCCCGTTAGGCCCATTGGCCCTGGCATGCTATAGTAGTAGAAGTAGAAAAGTTTCTCCAGCTTAACTCTAGCAAAACAGATCATTGTTACTGGCTCTCAGCACATTTCTTAAAAAATTCTGCCATCTACTGTATGTCTGTTAGTATATATTAAGCCTGTTGCCCACAAAAAAATAAATAAATAAAAAAAAATGAGTAATTTAAGTTGTGTGTAGCCCACCAAAAAGCTGGTCCTTTACCAATTATCCATCATTTTAAAAATATGAACTTTCCTTACACTTAAAGACACTGATACCATTTTATATGCTTTTAAGTCTTCACTAGTTGACTATTGCAGCAGCCTTTTTACTTATATTAATACCAATTATGACATCTTTATAGCCTTTCACCCAGTTTATGACCTTTATTACTATATTAGCCAGTGTGCATTTTCAGATCCTCCGCCAAAGTGCTATCTGTTCTAGAGACTTAGCTGAAAATGGAAAGGGATGAGTGTTTGCAGTTAGGGCCCTGAGCCTCTTGAACTACCTGCTTGAGTAAATCAGACTGGCCAATCAGTAACATCTTTAAAATCCCTACTTAAAACATAGTTTTATTGAAGAGCCTGTCCAGATTGTATTTGAGTTTTTGATTTATTTTGTCTTCTAATTCTGTTTTTAGTCGCCTTTTTTATATTATGTATTCTTTTTTATCCCTACACCATGGGAATTGGTTTTAAATGCATCAGGCTTGGTTCGATGTTCCTTTGTTTGTTTTCTATAACTTCCAGACCTCGACTTGAGTTCAACCCTAACTGTTATTTGCTTTTTCTTGATTACATTAATATTTTACAATAATATAGTATATGAAATTCCACTGTGGAGAGGCTGGAGAGGAGGATCAGCTGCCACCTCAGAAGATGGTTGGGGTTTCAAGGAGCTTGATCAGCATTGTCCTATATGAACACAGGACCAAGCCAAGTCTCCCCATAAACAGCCTTAGTGAGGAGTTTAGGGTATCTTGTGCCAGGGAGGATCTACAATACACAGAATCATGTGACCCGAAAGTTTCCCAAGCTGGAATGAAGAGAAGATCGCAAGGAAGTGGGAAGCCGAAGAGGCAGTGGACCAGTTGGAAGCACAACTGCAACACAGAGTGCTGGTAAGACCTTTGGCAGCATCCCAACACCAAACTACAGCAAGGCCCAGGGCAGAGAGAGGCAAAATCTGGTCCGAGAAGAAACCAGAGCTACAGTCGGGGAGCTGCATGCTAGCCACCCGGTGGTGCTACAGCAGCAATGGGTCTGAACTAGATGGGAAGAGGCGAGGGACAGAAAGATCTCTTGGTCTGAACTGTGGAAGGTAGAACCCTCTCATATCCAATCTTCTTATGACATTCTGTCCAGCCCATCTGACCTCTTTTTTTGGGGCAAGGTCGAATCTCCATCATGCCTCTGGTGCCCAGAAAGAGGAACCTTAGAACACATCCTCAGCAGCTGCCCAAAAGCACTAGCAGTGGGATGGCATCGCTGGCGCCACGACCAGGTGCTAAAGGTAATTGCTGAGTCCACCCGCAGCACCATCTACCAGAACAAACTGCTCCAACAACTGAGGTCCTAAATTGCAGTTCTGAGAGCAGGTAAATGTCCCAATCTTAGAAATGAAGCTCCAGCAGGCCTCCTTGGCACATCTTGTGACTGGCAGATGAGGGTAGATCTTGGAAAACAGCATTGAACATTGTAGAGAGCACCCTCAGACCTGACATAATGCTAATCTCTGAAACAACAAAACAAGTGGTCTTGCTGGAGCTCACGGTGCCCTGGAATAAGTGAATGGAGGAGGCCGGCAAGCAGAGAAGGGGGAAGTTCACAGAGCTCTTTGAGGAATACCACAGACGAGGTTCGCAAGCACAGTGCATGTTCATAGAAGTGGGAAGGAGGGGCATTGCAGGGAAACTTTTGTGCAAGGAAGAGCCTCAGAGGCTGAGGAAAAGGCCTCAAGATAGCTGTGGATCACGAGGTACAAACTTTGGTCTAGTCTTTCTTCTACACAGGCTTGGAACTGATAACTCCTGGTTGGGTTGCCTGGTATAGGGGGTGTGATATTGAAAGACCCAAAAACCCCTATTATGCCAGGTACTATCAGTGATGATGTGTCCAAGTGCATCTCTGGATGTATTTAACCAACACATTTAGGAATTTTTTTGGCTGTATTTTAAGGACGTGGATAACTGAAAAGGCTTTGCTATCTTATACCATTCTCCTGCTTCATGGGCACCAATTATTTGATTTTTCAGAGTGCTAGGCAGCTGCTCACATGAGCTCATGGCTGCTGATTGTTGGGACAAGGTTTGAGGTATCGGGAAAGGCAAAGTGATGCAAATTTCAAAGCTTTATAAATATTCTAAACAATGACTGCAAACAAGAAAAGGTAAAAAAAATATATAAATAAATAAATTTTAAAAAATGAAAAGAAGAGTAGACTGCATCTGAGTTCAAATTGTGTAGGTCTTTAAGACTCAAGGTAAAAATTAATTTTATACAAGTACAAAGTGAATAAAGTTTAAGTAGTATTAAGTTGTTTTATTATTCAAAGTAACAAAGTGCTAACAAGGTAGGTGTGTATCTGTGTGTGTGTGGCATGAAAGATTTCAGTATATCAGAAAAAGGTCCCCCTGTTCATTTTCTTATTTTTCCAAGTTTTTAGCTTTTTTTCCTTTTTCATACTTATTTAAATGTTTTACTAGTAACTTATTTAAGCTACACCCGCTATAAACATGCTAGTCGGTGGAGTTGTAATCTGTTTTTTTTCCATGTTGGAATCACTTTGTGACTGTAGTGTTTTGTGTTTATATTCAGCTATGCTACTGTTCCACATAAACACTGTGGTCACATTGTTTGAAATAGGAACCATCTTAACTGCGCTGAACCCGTCCGGCATGTTTAACAGAACAACCGATATCCTCACAAAAACAATGAGGACAGGCTGGGAGGACAGGCAAAGGACGCATCACAGACTGGGGAGAGGAGTGCGTCTCGCTGCTTTTATAATGGGCTAAATGAGATCACTTATAAGATGGATGAGCTAACAGCCCATGTAAGGAATCAGAGGGACTTCTGGGAGTGCGGTGTCATGCGTTTCACAGAGAAATGGCTACAGGAAGATACTACAGATCCCATCACTACTATCGACGGCTTTCAAGCAGTTTTGTGCGAATCTGAGATCTGAGAGAGGAAAGGAGGGAGACGGTGGACAAAGATATCAATCAAACACTGTGATCTTTTAACTACTGCAGCTGATCTACTGAGTGGTTGCAAGTGCAGTTGCAGTGGTTAATCCTAGTGTGACTGGGTCAAAGAGGACTGGATCCGGATAACACCATGCAGTAATAGAAATCTGGTGTATGCAAGCAAACCTTCTACAGTATATGCTGTCCCCCTTGTGTGTCAGTGCTAAGAAAGTCCTTACTTTCAAAGGACAATCAGGAGACCAGTTTCCAATGGTGCTCTCTCCAGGGTTTGGAATCTTAGGCCAGAAGTTTCTTTTGATCCTATATGACAAGAAACACTGAGGGGTTAGATATCATCTTAGAAACTATGGATCCAAAGCTAAAAATTCCTCTGTAATAATAATTTCATTTCATTTCATTCACAGTGTAAATGAACAATGAGGTGTTTAGGTGTAACTTACACTTCTTTTTTGTAGACACAGAGCAGCATGGCCATGACAACACCAAATAGAAAGCCAAGGCTCACTCCTACTACTATGAACTCAATCTCTCCTGGTGCTGAGGGAAAAACAGGATATTTTGAGAAAACATCATCTTAATGAATTTATAAAATTCAATCAGAGCAGCTCAGCTGCTGTTTAGCGGCCGTAAGGCATGTAACTAAATAGAGCCAATTAATGTGTTTTTTTCCCTTTGGAACATAGTTTCTCTATGTATGTGATATATGAAATAAATGAGATATTTAAGCACAGACCTGAAAAAATTCAGAACTTAATTGTATTTTTGAGGATTAGAAAAAAAAAACCCAAAACACTTTACATTGATGGTTGAAGCCAGTTTTTCTATTTAGTGGGTTTAAAAAAGGAAAAAAAAAAAAAAAAAAAAAAAAGAAAATAAGCCAAGTAACTGTTCATGTGCAGCCAAATGAGATCTAATTGTTTTTGTTTTTTTTGACAGGTTAGTTGTCAGTCTGGAAAGGAACAGATCACAAAACAATGTAGTCATGGCTTCTGAACTTAACACCATAGGTGGTAGAAATGAAATATGTGAAAAATACACTTCATAAAGATCATAAGCTCCACCAGATCCTCTGCAGTATCAGTATGACAGATGACAGAATCCAAACTGAGCTTTTGCTATAGCTTTGTGTGTGAGATTTATAAGATTGTTTAATAGTCTGTGTTGGAAAAGCAGAAATTGACTTCAAGATAGTTTTTTAACTGTTCAAACACTTACAGTAGGAAAGGTTTCACTCACCATATTTCAGAGTGGTGAATGAGTGGTTAAAGCCAAGGGCTGACCCTTGGATGGTTGAAGCCTTGATCCAAACGTCATACTTGGTGTTGCCTGACAATGACTTCAGACTGTATGAGGTGGTGTTAGCTGGCACAGTTACATCTGCAAATGGGCAAAACAGAAATCAGCAGGTAAGACTAGCAGTTAGGATACTGTCAGAAAAACCCCTTTTACAATCTAACACCACAAAAACAAGATTTCAAGCCAATTCATAAAACTATGTGAGAGGAACGTACTTCGTGCTTCAGGCCCACTTGAATAGAATATTGTGTAGTTTGTGATGAAGCCTCGCCGGCTGACTTCAGGAATCTCTGTCCACTCTAGCTCAGCCTCGTTACGTCCTGGTTGACCGTTCAGTCTAACAGAAGGGCCCTTCAGCGGGGCTGCAAACACAAGTTGACATCATGCATTTTAATCATAAAACTGTGTTTTATCTGAGTTCAAATTTACAACAACTTTATCCTGATGTATTGTGGTAAAAATCTATGTTGGAACTTATTAAAATTAACAACTTGAAACTTCAAATTGAATTCAAAAATTTTTCATACAATCACTGGTCATTCAATTCAATTCATTATATGGTTGTGGCCCAATATTGATGTATAATTGTTGCCATTAAAAATCTTGTTTTCACAACATTCTGTGTAAATGAGGTGTTTATTGTTTTAAGGCCTCCTATTTCTGGCCACTGACTGTCAGCTGATATGACCTACATTGCCAACCGATTTACAGCTGTGGTCAATGAGTTGCCCAAACTGTAAAATGGATCATGACTGTTCTTGAATTTTCTGGTGTTTGAGAGTTTCTACCCAGTCAAATAATGCCTCCCAAGTGTGAGTTTAAACAAGTCAGGAGGCAAATATTTTGAACAGGCATGATGCAGGGCAGCTAAAGGAATGGAGGGACTGGCAAATGAGTGTAGGTCTAGGAAAACAACAACTGTAAGACCAATGGCCAGAAGCTTTGTATAGATTCCCAATTAAAAATCTATGTATGTACACAGAGAAAGATACATTCTTTTTGTCCAATTTATGATCTGCACATGACCTCAATTCTGTTTTTTAAAATTTTAATCATTGTAGTCAGGGTGCACAAGCCCCATTTCCATTCCCACAGTTAAAACACCATAAATAGATGTAGAAAAACCTTTGAGCATCCATCTGAATATCAATAATTGTCCCCACTCAACCTTTCTTTAGTCCTGTCACTGAGAAGACACTAATTGTGTCACATTAGTGACGTTCTCCAGACGACTTCACCTCAATTTGAATGGCAACTCTCAAGTTTCAGTCAGCTCTGAGCCATGTGTTAGCTTTTTCTGTGCTAAAACTAACACTGGAGTGGCAGGCAGCTGCCTAAGAAACATTTTTAGTCAAGTGTATAATTACTATTGAACCCCTAAACATTGAGAACTATGTGTTTATAATGTTGTATATTCCACACAGTTCTTTCTATATTGATTTAAACCCACTCAATCTAAAGCTGAGACTTGGCACTTTAAAGTATTATCCATTATTTTATTTTAGACTCAATATTCTGAAGCTCAGAGCCTGAAGAAAAAGACTGTAGCTGTCCTAGTAATTACGGTCTTGAGTGTGCATCTCAATCATCATTATTAAACACCAGAAAGATGATCAATTATTAATTTCTAAAGCTCATACGGACTTTACACAGTAGATTACTTCACAGAAAATGATAAAATTAAAAGATCCCTGATGGGGTAAGAATGTCCCAAAGGTAAATAAAAATAATGATAGTTTATTTCTAATAAACAGCTTAAAAGTGAGCCTTTGATCAAAATGACAGTCTTGTATAGATTTCAAAAACAACAACACAATCAGTAAAATTGGGAAAACAGCTAAACGCACATTATTTTCCTTTGAGACCAAATCTCATGTTATATTTGACCTCCTGCTTATCATTCCAGCTGCAGCTGGCTCTAGAAAACTGTAACGTAGGTTCATCCAGTGGAGCCTGGCTCGGGGGTTTTGTTGGTAGATCAGTTTTTGGTTCAGGAAGGCAGCGAATAACCCTCTTAAATTTAAAAATTTAACTAACAAAAAGGCTCTTCTTCACAATTCTGGACATGATGGTTGGTCATGGCAGCCCCTTTGCCTCCTCAGTGGCCAGGCCCTCCTTTAACTTTAGTGAGGCACATTGGCTGCGTGTCTCCAATTGAGAATTTTTTTTTTTTAATTTTATTTTCATAACAAAGGGAAACTAACCTAAAACCATAATAAATATTTAATCAATTATAATTAACCACTTAAAATGTTTAAAAGAAAGTTTCATCTATAACTTTATGCCTTTTTGGATAGCAGCTCCTCTTCTATTCACTTAACAATTCACAGCAATTTTGACCAGGGGTGCCCAACTTTTTCATGCCACTATTAAAAAAGATCTAATAGTTAATGCAACTATCACCTTATATTGTCTGATCTGCTTTGATATTTGCAATTCAAAACACAATGGTTTACCACTTTCAGTGAGTTCGTTATCTTACCCCCTTGCTCCAGAAAGGCTTCTCTTCTTGTTGGCTTCCCAGGCCGTCCTGAGTATATTGGATACACTGATACACTGTAGCGAACAAACTTCTCAAGGTTACCTAGATTTAACATAGAGATCAGGAGTTATTTTAAATGTTAGAGTAAAATCTATACACTCTAAAATCTATGTACTTAGCGTAAAATGAAATTATAGTAAAATGGTAAAAATCTAGCATTTGAGTATGAAACACACTGTAGGCTTGAGATGTTTGTATTTTGCTCATTTCTGGGGAACAGATGCAGTCAGTTTTGATTTACAAGTTGGAAAAAAAAGAATATAAATCTAAGGTTGTGCCCCAGGGAAGCATATGGCTGACACCATGACAAAAAAAAAAAAAAAAAAAAATTTGCTCAGTTTCTTTTTGTAATGAGAAACCTTTCTAGTTGTAACAAGGTTTCATGTTTGTTTCTTAACTCTCGCCTGGAAGTGCAGGTGGTGAAACTGCTGCAAAAAAAAACCTATCATATCATATCAAAAGATGTAAAAATGTGTGCAGCAGTCTGTATCAATGTTGTATTTGCTAAAGTTTCATGAGTTTTACTAGTGTACAACTACCCTGGACTGTATAAATTTGTGTGGGCTGCAGACTTCAACAGCCATATTTTGGTGAGTGCTTGTAACACAGATGGATCATTCACAACGAATGGTTTGACAAGTTTCTACAAATGTTCAGACTGAAATCCCTAACAACATATTATTATTGGTTTTGGAATCTATTGTCACTATTTACATCCAAGCTGACCACAGTCTGCTCTTCATGGTGGATCAAACTGCATAGCTTTGTAGAGCCACTTTACACATCTACAATAGTTAATTTCCAATAAGGACAGATTTTGGGTGTAATGTCGCTTTAACGGCATGTCAAAAACTTCATTCAGATACTCTGGTTTGTACTCTGGTTTGTAATTCTTTGGAAGAAAGATATTACCTTTAATGGCAGTGCGTCTGGTGCTTCTATTTTCCCACTGCCAGTCTATCTTATCACCAGTGACCCACTCCACCACATAATCTGTCACATTTTTATTGTTTGGTGCTTTCCATTCCGTCCACAGTTGGCCCCCTTCGGGCCGCACCCTCAGCTCTTCCACTGGGGGAAAATCCACTGGGGGTAATACAAAAACATACACAGGAAAATACACTTGATATCACATTACTGATGGAAAGTCTTCACATATTTTTTGTTTCTTTTTCTGCAACAAGTACTTTCTCAACCATCTAGCCTTTGGACCAGAGAAAATCTACTGACGATGTACTGCACAATGTACGCTAAGCTGTAGTGTCTGACATGACCTGACGGTATTTTTTCGGAAGTTTTGTGAATCAGCTCACTGATAATTGATAATAAACGGCATAATACCCTAAAAACCCTAAAAATAGAAACTGTACTATATACCCCAGTCTCAAGGAGAAATTAATTTGAAGTACTGGATTCAGGAGTTTCTGTCATTTGTTAATGTCATTCCCACCTTAAATGCAAATTGCTCTCACTACACTAGTGGATGTCTCCTCCTCATCAAGATATGTTTATATTATGTTTGTACTTCTGGGACTATGGCTTCCTGTGGTCCAGATACTAGTACATCTCATTACAACATTCTGCTCTTTCACAGACAACTCCAGAGATAAAGTAGTGCTATCACCAGAAAAATTATATAATAACAGTGGTGTATAGTGTTGCAGCAAATACTTCCTGTGTGTTTACATCGATAATAACATATGCAGCTGTATAGATTTTACATTGAGCTACTGACCAAACTCTAAAGAAATACCTGCAGAGTCACCATGGATACCTACCTTGTGCTTTTTTAGGGATGAATAATGATGCTGTAGGAGATTCCCCCACGGAATTGACCGCGTTGACGTACACTTTGACGTATTTCTTGTAAGGCAGAAGAATCTCTTTAAGGACAGTGATCTTGCTCTGGTTAGAGCTGCTGTCTGCCTCTGACCTATTGACTGGGATACTCTCCCACTCCCTACTTCCATTCTTGACTCTATCGTTTTGTTCTTCAATCTTTATGTCAAATCTTATTATCCTCCCGTTGGCACGCACAGGATCCTGGTAGGACAAAGTCACACACTGTGCATTACCTTTCAGCATCAAGTCAAGAAGTACAACATTACCAGGTGTTATACAGAAAAACAACTGACTGGACTGCAGAAAAGTGTTTCCCAGAGAGTGGACATCCATTAACCGAAGAAACCACTTTCATTCTAACATTACATTCTAACATTATTTTGCTTTGTATGCAATTTATGCCATTGTGCACTCTGCATCCAACCATTTAAATGATGATAAAAGGTACTTTTAGCAAATCCAACTTTTAACAAGTTTAGGGCTTTTGTGAGCACCTCTTGTCAACTCCCAGCTTTGGTCCTGTCAGACAAAGGCTCAATCTAATGCCTTTTAATTGAGAAACAGAGTTAAGTACTGGTTTCTCAGAGAATCTTTAGTATTCAATTTCCAAAAAAGTCAGAAAGAGTCCACACTTCTATCTTCACTGACATTGTTTTATGCAATGTGAAATACTTCATTGTAGTTACTGGAAAAATCTAGAACAGTCAAACTGTTTATTGAAGTGAGCCATGCATAAATTTGGTGCAAATAAACCTCTCATGTGTAACATTCTGGTAATGCAGCAAAATAAAAAGAATCCTGGTTTAAAAAAGTCCTGGCTTCATTCATTTCAACCTGTTCTGGCAATTCAATTCACTAATGCCCCTGCTGGCCATCTTTTTGTCCTGCCTCCTACACTCTTCCTTTCAAACGCAAAGAGAGAACATAGTGCCTTTGCCATGCTTCTTGCTTGATGTCGGATCCTATTTAAATGGAAAGATACCTTTTCACCAACCTTCACCAACCTTTGGGATGTAAGAATTGTCATCAGTTAGTCTTAAACCCTTGCTACTATTAATCTCATTACTTGGCACTACAATTTGTCTGTATCCATGTAGTTAAATTTGTAAAGTTACTTTATAACATTTTCATTTTTTCTCTTTTCTTTATGCAGTTATTATTTATCTATTTTAAATCTAGTTCAATGGGATGCCATCATTCTGTTTTTTTTCCCCGTATGTAAAAACAAATTAAAAGAAAATGCTACTTTAAAAAGAATCCAGCTGGCGTTAGCCACATTATAAAATTGCTTATTCCTTTTTTGTTTTCTTTTTTTTTTTTTTTAGACACAGAACTCCATTGTCCTCCATATTAATAAACAAATTTAACTAAGTTGACTGACACTCATTGTTGGTGAGTTAAAAGAATCCAAATATGAAACTAGTACAACTGCACACTGAAGTAGGTATAGTTGAAATGTATGTATGTTTTTCTTCTCTGCTCATATTTGACGATTTAAACTAAATAATAGGAAATATGTAATTTATTTTGCTGTGCAGACCCTTTTTGAGCTCTGAACCCATGTTTTGGGTAACAGCTTTGTTTGCTTTCAAACTCTGAGTCAGCTGAGGAAATTAATTTCAGTGTTTCAATGTTCATTTCTATGTCCCCAAAACAGAGTTTGAAGTTGGTGAGAGACTCCTAGCTTAGCTTCATCGTGAGAAAATACACATTCCTACAACTTCAAAAGGTGTCTGATCTATACAAAGCCAAGAAACAATGAATAAAATAGTGCATGATCTGTCTGTTGAAGCACAGGTTACTTGATGAACATGAGACCAGCAGTTTAAACATGATAAATACACAGTGAATTCTCTCAGTGCTGCTTCTCTTACGTTCCAAATGCTGACTATTATTCCACACAGTCCACAATTTGCATGGTCTTTATAAGCTATGGTATCATAAGCATTGTTTATGCGTAGCCTGCAATGTATAATGCATATCATTCCAGACGAGACAATATACTACTGTGGGTGACTACACTTGTGAGCATATCTGTGAATATTTGTCTGTGCCAGCATTTGTGACTAAAAACAAAATGTGTCAAAATATCAATTAAAATATTTGCCATGCATTGTCAAAAACCTTAAAAAGGCCTAGAAAATGCAATTTTTAAATCCACAAATTTTCAAAGTTTTACAAGTGTATGAACCCTATCTACTGTGTCTCTGTACTGAATACCAAAAGAGAAAACTGATATTAACGTGGATCCGATCTCATCATTTGAGCCACAAATATGAAGCCTGAGATTTATATTAGGAGGGCATTTTAAGAGATGATGGCATGTTTTGCACTGTGACAATTGTGAAAGTGGTTCCAATATCCATGGATATATTTATACTGTTAGTATAAGTATATAATACTCTATATTACTTCTAGTAAATTCATTGAATGTGATGTGACTTTTACTGAAAACTGCAGGAAATCTTTTTTTACAACAAGCAGTTACATTAAACTTTCGATTCTACAGAACTTCAAGAAAGATTTTTTTTCTCACATGTAATTGTTTTAGAGGTTAAAATGAACACAGTATTATTATTATAAGTAGTAGTTGCATATAGCAGTGTATAGTTTTAGTGTCTAGTGTTGAATTGAATGTCATGTGGGAATTTACCTTGCACATAAACTGCACTCGTTCATGAATGCTATCACCCGCACGAATGATTCTCCATAAATCTGGTTTAGTTGTTGGTTCTAGGTCAAAGAAAAAGAGAAAGTAGATAGATCTTTTAGTCCACCAAAAGAACAAAAGTAAAACCATCACAAATTTTTTTCCAAATCTATAACTCAACATTAAAGTGGGCACGTTGAACAGATTCACAGATTCAGAAAGTGATCAGTGAGACTGCATAAAAAAATACTGTGATAGTCAAGCCAAATGTGGTGCTTTCTTTGAATGGGGAACAGGATACATTTTCTGCAGATTCTGTCATCTTAATTTGATGCAAGAAAGGTCTCAAAGAACTCACATTGCACCCATCAGGTACAACAAATTAATAAGTACACGATTTATTCATCCAAAGTCCTTCAATTGTCTTTAAACACCAAGTTGTATTTGGTGGTCAAATATTTTTAATTGATAAAACTAGATAAAACTAAAGCTTTTTGCTTTAGGGCTGTTAAAACATGTTTTCCCATTGTCTGTTCCTGCTCTTCATTAAACCTACATACAGAGATGCACTGGTCACACACTGCTGTTGTTAATATTCAAATCCATCAAATTTCCAATTTCTACACATTGATCAACATTTTATACATCTTCTTCACACTTCATCTGACAGACACACAATTAACTACTGATAGATTCCGTGCAAAAAGCTGTGTGAAGAACAGCACCACAAAAAAAAAAGATGAAGAAAGTTTGAAATCTGCATTTTTATCGCTTATTATCACTGTAGTTTATTCTGGTAAAGAACTTTTCCTCTTCCTCTTCCAGACTGAAAAAAACATCCAGTTGTATTTGGTGGTCAAATATTTTTAATTGATAAAACTAGTCTGAACAGTTAGCCATAATACTCACTGCTCTCTGGTGTTCTTTTGGTGGCGCTTGTACTCCATTCACTCCAGTAACCGTAGCCCTCTTTAGAATTTTTGCAGCGCACCTGAGTGACATAAACTGTGTCTGGTGTAAGGTTCTGAAGTCTGAAAGACAGTATGTCCTTGGCAATGTCCACAAAAGGTACCTAAGGGACATTAAAAATATCTTGTAAAAACAATTTTTCAGCTAATAATTACAAAAAAGACATACAGCAGGCTAGTCAGTTGACCAGACATCCACACATACAACAGAAACAACATGTCCTTGACTGAAAGGAGAAAAGAGACACAGCTAAAGCTAAACAGCTAAACCCTTACATTAAAATTACAATACTTAAGATTTCAGTTCTAGGTGATACAAGTCCCATATTGTTTTAAATTACATTTGTATTAAGCTCGAGAGGCTGCAAACACACCTTGAGCAGCTACTCTGTCATGAATAAATCAGAGAGAGAAGAACTGCTGTTTTTGTTTACAAAGTTGATAGCGATGCTAGAAGCTCTATGAGACTGTACTTAGGGCACAGCAGTGAGTTGAGCTAAATGCCCAAAGCATGTTAGTAATGCTAGCATGCTAATATATGTGAAATAAGCACTAAACACAAACAGTTGAGGCTGATAGGAACGACATTGGTTTTGCATGTATTTAGTCACAAACCTGAGTAATGAACAAATTATTATTTTGACCTGATGATTTCACTAGATGAAAAGTCATGGAATCATCAAAGTTACTACAAATGAGCTCGAGGGGAACATGAGTGTCTAAACCAATTGCAATCCATCCAATAGATTTTGAGACATTTGACTTAAAACTACAAATGTCAACCTCATGGTTATGCTAGAAGAAATGTCAGGTGATCGCAAAGTCACCAGGGTTCATTCCCCCGACACCACGGATATCAGTACCAAATTGAATAGCAAACCATGAATAGGTATTGAGCTATTTCTATAAAGTCCCTAAGTTTCAATCTGCTGATGGCACAGGAGGAAAAGTCAGGAAATAGCCAAAGTTATTCAGATTGATCCTATGGGTACCATGAATGTCTTTACAAAATTAAACCTCTTAAATCTGTCCTGTAGTTGTTGAGATATTTCAATCCCAACCAATGTGATGGAACAATCAACCAACAGACCATCACTACCACCGAAGAGCATTGCCACTTGCATGGTTGAAAAGAAGACTTGAGCAAACAGTTGACAATTATTTGACTGGGGCGTTCTGGTATCCTTGTGGTTCAGATATAAACCAAAAGACCAAATTGTCCAAGGTTTAATTCCAGCAAAGGACATGTGGTCTGTATGTCATACCCCTCGTTCTCTCCTGGTTTAAGGTCTGTGTTTATATTGTAAACTTGTTCAATAAAAGGTGAAAAGGCCAAAAAGTCAATTTGCAACTATATCTGAGAAAATATAATGAACCCATGACAGTATGCCAAATTAGATGGCATAATCTTACATATTGAGTCATGTTCCACAAGTGTTCTGTTTATTTATGGCGAATGGCAAATTTAGTTTGGACAATGAACATATGAATGAGCCTGACAGTATATTTATTTAAAATTTAGACTTCTTAAGAATGTTTGTTTAAATTATTGTTTAATCTAGTTGCATGAAAAATTTGGGGACCCCTCGTAAAAACTTCTGTTACTGTGAATTATCAAGTGAGTAGACAATCTCTGATCTCCATGTGGCAATCCACCTCGGCCTCCTCTGAGCAGCTCTGACCATGAAAACCTAAAGAGAGAGCCGCTCATAGGATCGTTAGAAAGTCAAACCAAAACCCGTTTGACTGCAAAAGACCTTCAGGAAGAATTACCAGACTCCAGAGTGGTTGGAGTCTGGAGTCAGAGTGGCTCAACTGTGTAGTGACACCAGCACAAATATGACCTTCATGGTAGAGTCATCAGAAGAAAACCTTTCCAGCTTCCTCAACACAAAATTCAGCTTCAGAAGGTTGAAAATGAACATCTAAACAAGGCTGATGCATTTTGTAAACAGAAGGACACACAATCATACTCACATATTTCCAAATTGGAGATCCATTTGGGCGGAATCTTATTTCATATGTTAATCCAATATATTCTCTAGCAATAGGACGGGTCCAGTTTATGAGAAGAGAGGTGGGAAAACTAATCTCCGAGATGACTTTGACATCTGCTGGAGGGTATGTTTTCACTAAACAACAAAAGATACAACAAGCAGTCAAGAACATGCGTGACAGCAATCATCATAATTACTTGTGTCATATTTCAGCAGGTCCAGCAATGTGACTAAGGTGGATACTTGCAAACATTAAGATGGACGGCATGTGAAAGCCTTACTCAGAGAGTATTAAAAAAGACATTCAACTTACCGAAATAGCCAGCTTCTTTATTCAAATGCTCAGACTCTATTGCTCCAAATTTATTGTGTGCCTCCACCCAGATGTTCATGTTCACAAAAAAGGGGAAAATTTTCAGAGATACTTGGGCACTGTTTTCTTGAGTTGACACATTATAGCTGTCGGTACTGTTGACAAAAGATATTTTTTTTTAACTTTAGAGGAACTCAAAAATAAGAATGACACAACAATAAATACACCTGAATTTATTCTAATATTGATAATGAATCAATTCAATCAGAAGCTTTGACCAAGGGGAATGCATTAATAATACCCAAATAGCCAATCTCAGATATGGAATCTGTGACACTGCCAGCTTCATCTGTCTGTTGTAGTACAACAATTTGTGTCTGAGAGAATTAAACATGACAAGAAATTAATTTGTGTTTGTTTCTTACTTCCTATAGGTTTTCATGTACTGTGTGCATGTTTGTTGTCCTATTGACACCTGGAAAGGATGAAAATTTACATTTTTCTAGCGGTATGGTATTTTTTTGCTTTTTCTTTTGCTTAGCACAAGGAGAGGAGGACATCCTAAATAAAAACACAACAGTGCTTGACAGGGCCTTGTTTGATCTAGCACAAAAAGCAACACTCTTTTAGAGGGACTCAAGTAAAAAAAAACTTAGGGACCTCAGATAATCAGAGAGAACGGCGATACCTAGTTGGAAAATGAATATTGTGATTTTGTACATTTCATGTAGTCCGCAGCTTTGTAGTTATCTGCTTGCTGGAATGATTCAATTGTCTTCACACTGTGCTCTACCTTGTGCAACTGCATTTGTACATTTGGTCTGAAGCCACAAGAATTGATCTGGTTTGAGTCTGGCCATGGACTTTGGCTTCATGTTATAGGACTCTCTCTCATGCCTCATGTAAAAGTCCTCCATCTAGTCAAAAGGTACATTTATCACCTTTTGCTGCTGCCTCGATTGTGGGCCAATTTCACTGAACAGAAATGTAATGTGACTCCACTTTAACAAGAACATTCCATCTCAACTTATTATTAGTCCATGCTGAATTTTGTAAGGACTAAAAACATATCTCACTGGCCTACTTGGGTTGAATAGTAAAAGTTCATTACTCATCTAAATCTAACATGACATCTGGTGATTCCATGTGCGCTTTACACCTGCATTATAGTGTGTTTTTCTTAATCCAAATAAGATATCAAGACCGATATCATATGTTGATCCACGTTGACTGAGATGGCATCAGAGATATAAACAGGGAACATAAGTATTTGGACAGTGACACAATTTTCATTTCAAAGCTATCAAGATGTGACTCTCAGCGTCAATTCAAGGGGTTTCACAAAAATATCCCATTAACCATTTAGGAATCACAGCTGTTTTTAATATATAGTCACTCATTTTCAGAGGCTTAAACATAAATGGTGAAGGGAGAAGTGTAAAGGTCTTTACTATCTGCTCAGATTCAGCCAATGCAGCAAAACTGATAGGATGGTGCTTCACAGTAGAGATGAACAATGATCCCTAACATACTGTGGAAGCAACAGAAGCGCTTCTGAAAGCAAATAAATGTAATAATCTTCAATGGCCAAGTCAATCACCTGATTTCAACCCAACTGAGCATGTGTTTCACTTCCGGAAGACAAAACTGAGGGCAGAAAGACCCACAACTAAGCAGCAACTGAAGGCAGCTACAGCAAAGTCCTGGCAAAGCATCTCAAGGGAGCAAACCGAGCATTTGGTCATGTCAGTGGTTTCCAGACTTCAAGCAGTCATTGACTGCGAGGGATTTTCATCCAAATATTAAATATAACCCTTTTATTTATAATTATGTTGGCTCGTCCAATTACTTTTCATCCTCTGAAAATGAATGACTATATATAGAATTGGATGTAAATCCTAAACAGTTAATGTGATATTTTTGTTAAATCCATTTAATTAAAGCTAAATCCATCATGGTATAGTATATATACAATTAATCCATTAGGGAATAGTTATGATATTCAATGTGAATGTAATGAAAAACTAATTTACTAAGACCTCAAAATCATCAATAAAACACCTCCTTATGAACACTCCTTCAAATACTTTAACAACCTACTTGACTTGATTCCATCTTGCTGGAATAAACCAAAAACAGCAAATTTGCCATAATTTTTTTCATAATGCTACTTCCAAACAACAGTGGCTAAGATGCAAAAACATCTAGAGGTGTGCTTACCTGTAATTAACAAATAGCGTGTATATTGTAGGGGCATCTATGGTTTGACGTCCTACTGGTACCCAAGAACAGCTGACATCAGGAGGGATGGTTGTGCCATCTTGATGTGCTATACAGGAAAGATTCTCAGGCTTCTTTGGATGATCTAATATTAGGAGAAGCAACACAAAAACATCTTTATTTTTTTAACAATTTTCCCCAAAACTATGTGTACCCCCCCCCCTTTTTTTTTTTTTTTTTTTTTTACAAACAGAGTACAAATTTACATGTAGCTCTTTTATGTCTCAGCTGACCCTAAGGGTGCTCCATAGAATCAGCCTACATTACTCTTGAGCCACAGAAAGTTAAAACAAAAGTGAACACACTGGACATACTGTAGCAATTAGCTCATAGCACTATAAACCTAAGCCTGTGCGTACTCACCACTACAGTATATTAAATTTAAAACAGGATGTAGATCTGAAAGATCTCATGGATGTTAGCAGCAGATAGCCTGGGAAATAGAGTTAATATCTGCCCTCACATTCTTTTCTAATAAACTGTCTGTAGTAAAGTGTGATCAACTAATAAAAATAAAGTCCAAATGTATAACCATTACATACAAGTAGTTGGAAGACAGTTATAGCTTTTAGCTCCCCATCCCCACTACTCAGCCTCCTGTCTAAATCTAAACATTATTAAATAAAGGCACCCCCCCCCAAAAAAAAAAAACAACACAAAAATATAATCTAAATAAAACTTACAGCCTTTGTAAAGGTAGATCCCATGCACAAATTTGCCTTCATTCAGGACCACATTTGCTGACACCTTCTTGCAGAGGCAAAATAACCATTCAGGTTTTTCACTGGTAATATGAAGAGTGATATTTAGAGCTGATCTGTTGATCTTGGTGTACTGTTCCTTAGGTAAAGTAGTCCTAGACAAATTCCAGTAGAGGTCATCTGCTGTGACTTCAGTTGTGTTGATGATCATGCATGTAGCTGTGAATGTAGTCCCAATCTCAAGCAGTGGAGACTGTGGGGCTATCAGCAAATGGCTGTCACTTTCTGAAGACAAACAAAACAACATATATATGTTTGTGTGTGTGTGTGTGTGTGTGTGTATATAAGCCCAAAAAAGTAATGTTCATTACTGTTGACACACACACCACATTACACCTGACAACTGAGGAATCACCTCCAGAACTTTGAAAAAATACACATCTAGTAAAATGCACTGGAAGAAAAAAAAAACATAATAATGATAATAATAATAATAATAATAATAATAATAATAATAATGATGATGATGTAACTGCAAGGGGTTGTCCCCTTGTCCTATAGTTTCTGGGATTCATCTGTTGTATGTCCCTTGCCTCCAAGATTATAAATTCCAAAAAAACAAAGTGCTGCTTGGCACAACATGGCATCAAGTTTGGAAAGTAAAGAGCTCATTTACACAATGTTTGCTGAAGACCAAGCTGTACCAGCTACAAGCTACTCCTTGCTTTGAGCACTGACTCCTACAGCAAAAGCCAGAAGTGCCAGAGGTGGCTTTGCTCCATTTGTTTGATTCTGGTGAGCCTTCACCAATACAAGGTACCGCCAGTCTTTCAAGTTATTCTACTGATCGGCAGCTGGTGGCAGTAAAGGCTCAAAAAGGCAGCAAAGACCAGGAAAACAGAAACAGCTGCCAAGAAATTATAAATGTAAACAACGTTAAATTAGCAGCTTTGCGATGTTTTGTGGGGAAGGACATGCGTTCAACACACTTGTGAGGCCTCAAGAATACACACACTATGCTTAATTTTGAGAAATACGGAATGTAAACAGTACAGTGTTTGTTTACTCCACAGGGCGCCTTGTCGGGGTAGACACACTAGCTTGTCATGGCAGGGAAAAAAAGGTGGAAATAACAGTATTAGTGTGTGTCTGATCCTTTTCTTAGAACTAGCACACACCACAGCAAGGCCCTCGGACTGAGGCATTTAAACGGAATACAGCCGTTATTAATGCTATTAGCTCCACCTGGGCTTTTCCAGCTACCACGATAAATGACAGTGGAAAAGACCCATTGTGAAAGTGTTCATGTTACCGTGTCCAACCCAGGGCAGCATCCCGAGCGACATTTCATATCCAGACCACACAAAGACATCTGGGATTAAATAGACTTTGTCGTTGATATTCCCACTGAGAGGTAAAACTCCCCGGTACTGTCAGGGGGTTAAAACAGACAAACGTACTAACCACCTCTTGCAGGTACAGTTGAGGCAAAGCAAGCAAACAGCAGCACCTGGACGACTCTTGCAGACGGCATGATGACTGGCTAGGAACACAAAGAACATCATTTTAGAGAGGAAGGACAAGTTCTGTCACAACAATTTCATCCGTAAAAACTTTAAAGCGAGTCCTATTGACGTATCAGGGCGTAACGGCGAGGCTAGCTCAGCAGTAACATCTCTGCGTAGATACTAAATGAGAGCTACGAATTTATTACGGTGTCAGCTACCAGTGGCTAACATACATCCTAAGAAGTCGCAGGCGAACAGTTGCTGTTAGCTTTAGCTTTAGCTTCAGGATCTACACCGTAGTCGCAGTTTTGCAAAAATTCAATATGTAGCACTGGGTGCTTATATTTCATCCTCGCCGACGCCATATTGTTTCCGCAGTCAAAAGCAGAGCTTATTACTTACCTAACTGGCGTAAATCACTGTCGCTGTAAAAACCTCGTTAGACCAGTATCATTTCTCTTTCTGGCTAAAACCAACCGCGGTCGGATCACTGGCCTATTTTAAGGTCTCATCGGCGTCGGGTCCGTGGTGGCTCTGGGTGTAGGACCACTCACTTCCCGTTAAACAAACCTGTGTCGCAACATTTGGCTGCGCAATACTCAAGCAATCTTACACAACAGTGATGGGCCGACGCGCTTTCGGGTGAGTGTCCTTCCTGCCGCCGGTGGTTTAGAGATCTGCTTGAATACGGAGCGACGACACGCTGTTCGGTGGTTGGTGAGAAAAGCTGTCGCTCGGACGCTGTGGACGAATTGCGGACTCAGGGTTTTAATGTTCCGGTATTTCGCGTGATTCGCCGCTGTTTTCCCGTATGTCTCCACCCTTCGTTCCCAGGAAAAGCACGGAAACGATGAGGACTGCAAACACATAGATCGATTAATAATCAAGTTTGTAAAATGCCCGAAAAATACATAGACAACTGTCTGTCACAAGTCCCCAAGGTCACTAAATTACCTTTTTTCCCCAACTGACAGTCGAAAATACAAAGACGTTCAATTTTAAAGAGGAAAAAAATGTTCATGTGGCATGAAAAGTAGTTTGTTGAAAGTAAAAAGCCCTAATAAATATGGGCTAATACATTAAAGAATACATTACCATGTATCAGCAACACTTGTCTTCCTCGTGTTGTAGTTTCTGTTCCTTTATTAGTTAAATTTGATACAAATCATCTATTCTTTTTGACATCAATTTATTTATGTATTTTCATCATTTCTAAATTAACTCAAGCATCTTTTCTATATCGTGTTCTGTAAAGCAAAGGTTTCATATTGATGCATATTGGACAACATACAGTATGAGCCAATACTGTTATTTGCGATAGTCCAATAAAGGTTGATAAAATAGACTGATGTATTGGTCGGGCTCTAATATAAACATACACTTGACTAACAAAGACTTATTCAAAGGTTTCCCAGTATGTGTCTTATACGCAGAATGCACATGAAACTACAAATATAGCAATGCATGGATCAAAACTTAATATTTATTTATATTTATATGCAGTGCTTTTCTATACATACAGCACTTTCTGTTTACATACACATACACACACATTGATGACACAGCATCAGTATCTTGCCCACATATCACAGATCATTGAAGGGGCAACAGCTGTCAAGCCTTGTTACACTGTCATATTGGACAAATTGAGGTTCCATTAAACTGCAGAGCAGTGTTTCAGGCTCCAGTTCAACATAAATTCCTCACTGAAAGTGAGGAAATTTTTTTTTCAATGTGGCGTTGGAAAATTAAAAAAAAATAAGTCATGTGGTGTTCATTTTCACTGAGGTCATGAAGTTTACATCAGAGTTCACCTGAAATTACACCACAGTAGCTGTGCTAAGGTTGGAATTGTCACACATACTATTTTATCAAAGGTTTATGAATATGGAGAATATAACAGCAGCTGTGATGTGGCCTGATGGAAATGACAGGACAGATACGACAAAGTCCAAACCAGCTCCACTACTTGTGAAATTTTTAAATGCTTATAATGATCATATCTACAGAACAGTTTTGCTTCATTGTTTTGATGCACTGTTAGAAAACAAAAGGCCAGTTTAAGCTTTGAGAATGACTAACACAAACACTAAAGCACTGTTTCAATTTGCAAAACAGATGCAAGTGCTCAGTGATTTGTCTTCTAAAAACTCTTCAGACAATCAGCACAATCAAATTTGATATCAAAACAGAAAATGCCAAAAACTCCGCCTTTTTTGTCAGTTAGTGCTCACAAACAAAACTAATGCTAAATGCTAAGCCATTAACCAAAGTACTGGAAAAATAGAAAATGTGACCTGATGACAAAGTTATTCATATTCATGCCATGGAGAAAATGAACCAAATTTCCCCACAGGCCATCTGGTAGCTGTTTGAGCTTATCCTTTTGCTTCCCTTTGAGATTCCTGAAGCCATGTCGCTACCATGACATGAACAAAATATTTAAAGCAGTCTGTTTACTACTACATACTTTGTGTTAATGTTCCGGTATTTCGCGTGATTTGCCGCTGTTTTCCCGTATGTCTTCACCCTTCGTTCCCAGGAAAAGCACGGAAACGATGAGGACTGCAAATGTTTGGCGCTGACCGTACAGCGCAGGAAATTTGACTGTTAGTCGAGAAAGCAGATATTTAGGATGTCGCACTGTCAGCAAAGCTTGTGCGAGTTTAACCATAAATGGTCAAAGCTGCATTGGTTGGACATGGAGTTTCAATCTGATTTCAAACAATTTATGTGCGGCCTCCAACATTTTTAGTTGCGAGGTAAATAGTTTTACTTTTCCTCAACAAACTGCTTTCGTTTCAGTTGATTAGTTTTTGTTCTATAAAGTTTTACAGATTTAGTCTCAGATTTGGTCTCTGTCTACAGATTCAAAACACACTAAAACCCCATAGTTCTCTTACTGTCCAACAGCCAAAACCTAGAGGAGAGAAGATCTGAGTTGATAAGCGATGATACACTTAATCTGAGTCCTGTGAAGTTATTACCTGTGAGCTAAGAGCAATGAGCTTTGTGGATTTTTATTTATTCATTTATTCATTTGCCCTGGCTTTCATCTCTCAGGCTAGATACAGGCTGTCTATGGATGATGGCACACTGCTCTGAAAAGGTAGACTGAAAAGCCACTCAAACTTTATTTTATTGATTTATTTTAAAATATTTTTATTTGTGCTTAATAGTCCTCTCTTTTGAGTGTGGTGGAGGGTTAGTGCTATAACAGTATAGAGATTAACTTAGCATCTATTTTTTTAATGTGATTTTACCACAAGGGAAAATAATTTTGATGTATAAATACTTCTGAAACCAAACCCTGAATAACTATGCCTTTGCTGAGCGCAGACCTCTGCACAGGCCAGTGTTAAACAACACAAACCAGGCTTCAGGGAAAAAAATAACATTCATAGTAAATGATGCAGATTTGACCCAAAATTTAGTGGGTTCTACCCTGGCCCATTCTCCGTCCCTCCACCAGGTTCAGTGGAAATCAGTTCAGTACTTTCTGCGTAATCCCGCTGACAAAAAAACAAACAAACAAACAAACCCAACGAATACACTAAACAGACACACATGAAAACATAACTCCCTGGCAGAAGTAAAGGAGTTGTTCCAAATTACAAGTTTTTTTGGCCTTAGATACCTAAACTATCACTATCAAGTATTAACTGTTATTGTGGCCTTATCCCTTGTACAGTTTAATCTTTTAAATTATATTTTATAGACTTTCCTTTATTTGCATTGTGTCATTAGATAAATTAGTCAGTTCAAATGATCACTTTAAGAACTTATGAGCACAGTTCACTAAATGTCCAATGGATTGTCAATCATCTAATTAAATTATTTTGAATTGTTGTTTGCTTATTTGCATATACTTCCCAGTATGCATTGCATGAATGTTAGAATTCCTCAGAAATCATTCTTTTTTCCAATACAGAAATGGTCATGTGTTATGTGTCTTTTTATAACTGTGTCTCAGTTTGTCGGACTCAGTTGAGTCTAAGGGGACATCTTGAGGAATGTTATACTTTGGCTTAATGTAATCATGAGCAGTAGAGTAAAAACTTTCATGAAGGAAAAAATTCTTATTTACACAAGAAATGAATGAAAAGAAAGAAGAAACACAAGCTCATTTGTAAACTAGGTTTTCTAATGTAGACAGCATACAGATTGGAGTTACTTACTAACTTATGGTGAACTAAGTAAAAATTGAGTTATAATGATAATGAATAACATGTTGCTCTAAGTAACTCAAATAAGTAAATTTCTTAACTCAAAATTTTTCAGACACTTGGTTTTCTGAAGTTTTTATTTTTTACAGTGAAGATCACTGGCCGGCTCCTTGAACCACTGGCTAAATATGAATTGTGAAAGTGAAAACGCAGTGCTTGCAACTCCTTCATTTTCAGTTTAAAGTAAATGAGTCAGAGCTTCTGTGAAGCCATTCTCACTTCTTCATCACTGGTATCTGGCTATAATTCCTTCAGATTTATGTTATTCATCCAAAGAGATTGATTCAAACTAGGACAATGAAATTATGTAATTTTCTTCGTTTGATTGAAAGGGCTCACTGATGAACTGATGACTTTATGTGGGTAATATACTGGAAGCAATCAATGCAACTACTTTATTTCATGTCAAGATACAAAAAAAAAAACCCAACATTGTAACAATGAATCCATAATTTTCACAACCACATTAAGTCAGAAATCACTACTGCAGCTAATTATTTATTTGTGTCTGTCAATCATGATTTGGTAACAGTAGTGTATAACCCTTTGGCAGAGTGATAAAAATAATGAACATGCTCTATGTATTATCCGGACTGAGACGGGAAAGACATATTTAAACAACTCACTGTAAAAAATCATATCCACAAAGACATCTTGGAAGTAAGATTTTTATTATTTCAGGAATTGCACTTTTTTTTTTTTAAACAACACATAAAGCTATCAGTGTTACAGCTCCCAGCGCCTCATTTATTTTATCTTTCAACATGGAAAACCTGTCCCACTGTTCCAATAGTTTGTTGTACTTGTAAATGAATTCAATTAATAATCTAATGTTAACATTTAATTCAAAATACTGAGGTGTCATACTTTTGACCTTTAATTAAAACTGGACTAAATAATGAGCACTTAAAAATGCCTTTAAATGATGTGGCCTGTTCAGAAGTAGTTCATTTTACTACAAAATAAACAATACAACACACACGTGTTTTTGGATGCAATACAACTTGACTGTTACGGCACAGGGGTAAACAATCACATTTTAACAAATCCTCCACATTAACAGATAAAATAAGCTATTTCTTGTTCCAAAATAAGCGTGTTCTGATCTGAAAGTCCATTCAGAAATCCTTTGCTGGCACCTACCAACACTGTTAACAAAAAAAATATTTTTTTTTTTTCTGATTTGCCCCCCTGTGGTTAAAATTTGGTTATGTGTAAGCACAAACCAGAGAAGGGGAACTAGCAACTGCCTCCTAATGATTCATTGGTTGCTAACAGTTAAAGTAAAGCATAGGTCAACAACTAATACTGTTGTTTTTCTTGAGGGAACAGTGTTTGATGTTTCTTGTCCTACTTTCATCAACCAAAAGCAAAAACTGAAGAAAAGAAAAGGTTTCAAATGCATGCTAGAAACTATAATGTGTGAGGGAGACAGGCTTCTTGTGTACAGTAGTAACTATCTCATATGAGTTTCAGTTCCTTACCATTACTCTTAAAATAGAACTACACTTAGGCTAAAAGACTTTCTGCCAACATATTTAAAAAAAAAATGTGGCTATGTAGTGTGTGATCAATATAAACAGTAGCCCTAGGAGTCTTGGCTGTTGCATCAGGGTTTCAAATCGAAGCAGGCAGAATCTAGCTCAATTTAACCAGAAAAAAACAAACAAAGAAACAAACAAAAAATAAAAGCAGGTTTTGCACACAATATGAATTTTTATGGAAAAAAACCCACCTGTATCTACATCATATGCGAATAGAACGATGTGAATATGTGTATGCCAAAAAAAAAATTAGGCTGTAGTTTCTCTTAAATGATTACATTTGGGGGCTCTAATACATTCATGACTGAGTCCAAAGAGAAAGGCTTCATCATATTTAGTCAAAAAAATGAAACATGTTTTGCAGAAACAAAGACAGCTGTGCATGAGTGATTATCTAATGCGCTCAGGATATTGTAGTTACATTGGCATGCAAGGGACCTTTTAGTGATGATAATTTCTGATGAACTATACAATGGCCTGAGATACTTCCTGCTATACACAAAATAACTTTCAGTTGCAATAGAAACTTTCTTACTCATTTTATTTTAGGTCCTCCACAGTTTTGTCATTGTCACCAATCCTCACATTTATTTTAATTTTTTTGTTTTTAACAACTGTTGATGTCACATTAGGATTCCATCTGTAAGGGTGTATGTGTATGCTGGGAACCTTGGATGGGAGATTACACCTTTTTTTTATTTGTCATGCTCTATTTTTTGGGCAATCCTTTTGGCAGTTCTATAGAGGTCTCTATAGATTGTTGAGCTCCAATAGGGTTTGGTCCAACACCTGGTGCATATCCAGGTTCTCTTCTTTGGCTTGGGCCAATTTCTCTGGAGAAGGAAACAAAGTCCCTGGTAAGATTTCAAATAAATTTCTGATATCAAAGAAGCAGAAAATCCAGGGGCCTTCGATTTTAACACAGTCACATGTATAAATCAATTAATAATTAAGTTTGTAAAATGCCCGAAAAATACATAAACTGTCTGTCACAAGTCCCCAAGGTCACTAAATTACTTTAGAAAATGAAAACACAAAGAGTTTTATTTATCAAATTAAAATATCAAAAAATCCATGGGTGTGATGTGATGTGGCATTTAAAAGTGAAGTTTAAAAAAAAAATAAATAAATAAATATGGGCTAAGAATAATACAAGAATACATTGTAATGTATCAGTTCTTGTCTTTGTAGTGTTTGTGTTTTTCTTATCATTTATTAGTTTTTTCTATTCTTTTCTATTGTATTTTCATCATTTTATTTTTTGTATTTTCATCATTTCTAAATTAACTCTTTCATCTTTTTCTATATCGTGTTCTGTAGGTTTCATATTTCATATTATTGACAACATATAACATGGAGTATGAGCCAATATTTTATAATGAGTCCATCAAATAGTTGATAAAAATAGATGGATTATTTACTGGGGCTAATATATAAAACATACACTGACACTAACAACAAAAAAATATGTTAAAGGTTGTATGCCCATATAGCAGAATGCACACATGAAACTACAAATATAGCAATGCATGGATCAAAACTTAATATTTATTCATTAAACAGTATCATTTTTTTCATTCACAACTTTCACACAACCATATCACATAAAACATAGGTAGACATATATCAGGGATTTGGTGGGAGAGTGCAGATGAGAGAAGAGTTTCAGGTAGACTTAGTAATATAAGAGAAGAGAAGAGGAAAAAAAGAGGGCTATAATGCAGGTGTGTAAAAAGATGGTAACAAAACAACCTTTTCTTTTTTTTTTTTATATTTATATATATGCTGTTTTTATACATACAGCTACAGCACTTTACACACACACACACACACACATTGATGACACAGCATCAGTATCTTTGCCACATATCACAGATCATTGAAGGGGCAACAGCTGTCAAGCCTTGTTACACTGTCATATTGGACAAATTGAGGTTCCATTAAACTGCAGAGCAGTGTTTCAGGCTCCAGTTCAACATAAATTCCTCACTTTCAGTGAGGAATTTTTTTTTCAATGTGGCGTTGGAAAATTAAAAAAAAATAAGTCATGTGGTGTTCATTTTCACTGAGGTCATGAAGTTTACATCAGAGTTCACCTGAAATTACACCACAGTAGCTGTGCTAAGGTTGGAATTGTCACACATACTATTTTATCAAAGGTTTATGAATATGGAGAATATAACAGCAGCTGTGATGTGGCCTGATGGAAATGACAGGACAGATACGACAAAGTCCAAACCAGCTCCACTACTTGTGAAATTTTTAAATGCTTATAATGATCATATCTACAGAACAGTTTTGCTTCATTGTTTTGATGCACTGTTAGAAAACAAAAGGCCAGTTTAAGCTTTGAGAATGACTAACACAAACACTAAAGCACTGTTTCAATTTGCAAAACAGATGCAAGTGCTCAGTGATTTGTCTTCTAAAAACTCTTCAGACAATCAGCACAATCAAATTTGATATTAAAACAGAAAATGCCAAAAACTCCGACTACAACGGCCTTTTTTGTCAGTTAGTGCTCACAAACAAAACTAATGCTAAATGCTAAGCCAAGCTAAAAATAGAAAATGTGACCTGATGACAAAGTTATTCATATTCATGCCATGGAGAAAATGAACCAAATTTCCCCACAGGCCATCTGGTAGCTGTTTGAGCTTATCCTTTTGGACCAAAGTGGTGAAGAAACCAACCGACAGATAGACTGAGATTCCTGAAGCTATGTCGCTACCATGACATGAACAAAATATTTAAGGTAGTCTGTTTATTACTACATACTTTGTGTCCTTCCATTTCCGTCAGGCCACATGATAGTTGCAGCCATATTCTCTTGAACACCTTGGATAAAATAGTTTGTGTGGCAAATCAAACTGTAACAAGACCTGGAAATGAAATTTGTGTGAAGCTTACTTGAGAAACTTATTGTTGGATGGTTTGAAGCATTAGACACGTCACTGCTGTCCAATGGTATCTCACATTATCCACTATGACACTACAACCTTTGTTCCTCTGTAGATTTTCCTTTCAGTCACATCAGAGCCACCTTCATTTTTTTTGTTTTAGTTCAGTTGACAAACCTGGTGTGTCTTTAACATGCATCATGTTCTCTAAGTCCGTCTCTATCTCTACACATATTGAATGAGCTGACATAAAGGAAACTGATTCTCTCCATCAGGGGTGAGATTGAGAATACTGTGGGCAGAAGACTCTCACGTGGAGTATGCAATCAGTATCTGCAATTGTGTTAAATGTTCTGTAAACAATGCCTTCTATATGAGGCAAAAAGTAAGGTGAATTGTGTGAAAAGAACAAAAAAATCAACCAAAAGTTAAGTGAATGTGTTTTAAGTTCTGATGACTACATTACAGTGTTTTGACAGTTAAAAGTTGGCTGACATGCATCAGTGGAGAAAACTGTTATAATAGTGTATAGTGAGCATTCAGAATATTGATGTTCACGTTTAAACTTTAAATTAATTCAGATTAAGAATTTATGATTTGTGACCATGTGTTTCTTCTCCTGAGGAAAAAGTCAAACTATCTGTACATGTCTCATATGAAAGGTCTGGACCACATGGGAATTTCTTTGTAGCTCTGAAAAAATTTTAATATGATAAACACAACTCAAACATCTGACTTAAGAACATGTGTTCTTACAAGTGGTCTCTCAAATTCCCAAAGCAAGGAATTAAAACAACTGACCCCTCTACATTCATTTTAAGCTTTTTGCTTTAGGGCTGTTAAAACATGTTTTCCCATTGTCTGTTCCTGCTCTTCATTAAACCTACATACACTGAGATGCACTGGTCACACTGTGGTTAATATTCAAATCCATCAAATTTCACCAAATTCTACACATTGATCAACATTTTATACACATCTTCTCAAACTTCATCCTGACAGACACAGAATGAACTACAGATAGATCCCATGCAAATAGTGAACAGCACCACAATAAAAAAAGTAGATGAGAAGTTTGAAATCTGCATTTTTATCGCTTATTATCACTGTAGTTTATTCTGGTAAAGAACTTTTCCTCTTCCTCTTCCAGACTGAAAAAAACATCCAGTTTTATCAGTAAATGGGAATAAACTAGATCCCATCTGGGCACACAGAGATCCTTACTTTTTAGATGAGTTATTTACAACATAATTCTTTGTTTCTTATTCATTTTTTATCTTACTAAATGTATGTACTTCTGGCTTAGGCCATGCTGTATATCACCAGCCCATTGATTTTTACTCAAATGTATAGTTTTTCATTATTAAAAAAAACACCTCAACAATCCTGGAGTTGTAGGAAAATGTGCATATTTTATTCCAAAAAATAAAAATCCTTCTTGTCAGGGACTTTCTTCCATATTGAGTAACAGATTCCTAACTGATCTGTCCATATCTTCCAGCAAACCTCATATGGTTTCCATCTCATGTCTTCCACTACTGCTGCATATTAGCACACTCGTTTAACTTATGCACTGATTCGAAAACACACAGACAGTT
Organism: Istiophorus platypterus; assembly: GCA_016859345.1. Taxonomy (NCBI): domain Eukaryota; kingdom Metazoa; phylum Chordata; class Actinopteri; order Istiophoriformes; family Istiophoridae; genus Istiophorus; species Istiophorus platypterus. The sequence continues at coordinate 21,894,109 of CM029128.1, read as the reverse complement.
CTAAAGGCCCTGAACCCCAGCAGCAGAATCAAACACAGGACACACATAGGCTTGAAAAAAAGTTTTGAGTACATTTGAAAAAATCCAAATATCAGTTCAGCTGTTCTTATTGAGTCAGTCCCTCACAACTTTAGTCTTATGAGTGATACTAGAGTTCATAAGGAGGTGGAGTTGCCATCTTGTTTTATGATTCCCTCCAATCAAAGAAGATATTGCTTGTTCTGAATACGTGGGTTCTTTAGCGGAATTCCATGCCTAAATACTATGCAACCATTTGTGATGACCTTATTGTGTCTAATTTGTATTCTCTTTGACTGTGCAGTTTTTGTTCGTGATTTAATCATAAATGTTGAAAAGCCCCAAAATGGAGGTACTAAAGAACTGTGGTGTGCTCTTGATTACTATAGACTGACTCATCATGTGACACAGAGTCTAAACTTTTCTAAAGATGTGGAAACTGATGTTGCTCTCTGTGTTTTCTTTGTGCACAAATTTGTCCAAAAAAGGGGAATTACATAATGATATATCACTGAAAACACCAGTGAAACATTCATTCAGGCTCCCCCACACCTGCCCTCTCTTATTTCTCAGTCAATGAGCTTGTGGATCATTTCACTTCTAAGATTACCGATGTAATTAATGCCATTGTGCCCACAATGGTAAAGGTTGTGGGCAGTAAAGTTCTTTGATAAGATAAGATGTCCATGGAGAAACGCCATGCTGACTGTTGAAAAGCTGACATCTAAAAAGAGAGCCCTTGCAATTATAATTAAGAACTGAGAAATGCAATGCGGGCCTCTTCAATAATAAACAATAATGATGCACATTCCTTGTCTGATCCTGTCCCCTTTCTGGCTCAGTACTAAATTGGTCTGACACCAAATTTAAGGACAGGGACTACTTTGTATCTATAGGTAATTACACCTCTAGCAAGACAAAAATCACATGTGCGATTCCCCAAGGCTCCATTCAAGGGCCACCTCTGTTCAACACCTGCTCCCCATAGCTTGGATTATGGATAACAACAAATATGTCAAGATAATTATGCAGCTGACACAAAAATTTACATAATCATATCAACAACTGACTATAAGCCCATACAAGCTTTGAGTAAGCACAGTGAACAAATCAAAGATTGGGTTTTACCTGAATTTTCTTCAATTAAGCGAAGATAAAACTGAAGTAATTGTTTTTGGAGACAAGGAAGAACAAATGGGAGTCAATGCTCAGCTTCATTCAGTAATGTTAAAAACCACAAACCAAGCCAGGAATATTGGTGTAGTCATAGACTCAAAGCTGAATGTAACAGTTACATCAAGACAATTACCAAGTCAGCCTACTATTACCTTAAAGACATATTGAGGATTAAAGGAATTGTGGTGTCCCTGGTGTCAAAACTAAACAATGATAAGCAGCAGCTCTTATGCTCCAAATATCTGGAACAAACTCAAAGAGAACTGCATGTCGGCCACAACTCTCAGATCTTTTAAATCAAGCCTAGAGACTTCTCTGTTTGCCACTGCCTTTTATTTAATCAAATAATAACTGATTTCTCACACTTCACTGTAACTGTATCTCTTATTTTTCTGTTTTTATTTAACTCTTTTTCATTTCTATCTATATGCATCTTTGTATTGTCTTATGTGGCTTTTACATTCTGTCTTGATGCCTTTTATGTTTAATGTAAAACAGAAATGCATTGTTTCTAAAGTGTGCTATACAAATAAACCTGCTTTGGCTAGCTGTGCATTTTACCAGTGACTGCACTACCTGGAAACCTAGATTTAAATGAACCGCTATATGTTGCTATATATATTATCAACTATTCATAAATTGTTTATTCACCAGTTATAGATGCTTCACGGGAGGGGTTATATATTACAAATGAATCTTTATTTATGTTAACAATTAATCAGTTAATTATTATTTATAAATAATATATTTTAAATTATACATTTTTAAAAAGAGGAAGCAAACAGAAGGGAAAGAAGGCAAGACTGGAAGGAGACAGAAAAGTCAGGAGAGCTTTAATCCATTTATTACAGATGGAAGGAAAACATGTTAACATGAATATTTCAATAAAGAGAGGACATGAACTCAGTGAACCAACCAAGTGGGCAGTGACCTAACCCTCTGTAAAAAGAGCATTGCCATGTAAAACAGATACAGCTTGGTTAAAGGTGGGTGGCTTCAGATATTACATTTCTAGAATCTTCTAGCCCAGAATAGTGCTGTGGAATGGAACAAAACAATAGCAAGCAGGCCGAGAAGAGTTCAGACAGGAAGGAAGAGCAGACAGGAAGTGAGAGGGCATCTACAGTGTAGTCATGTCATTGAGTGCCAGGTCCAGCTCCTCACTGAGAGCCTTGCCCTTAAGCTTCTGAGCATATACTTCATCTGGAGGAGGACACACACAGATAAACAGAGAGGCACACACACACACACACACACACACACAAATAGAGAGACAAGGGACCGAGCAGATATGTACAGAACGAAAAAAGAATGAGTGGAAGGGACATAAATCAGAAAACCAAACAGAAAATGATACTGCATTGAAACTGGTAGAATTAGAACCAGTTTCACTGGTGTTAATGTCATCAAATCAGGTGGTTACTCCAGCTCACCAAGTGCAAGTAACAATGAAAGCAAAGTTCCAACTTAAAGTTTAATAAAAAGATAGCAAAAAGATGCAATCACAGGTCTCTATAAACTAGGTTAAAATACACACAAACTGAACAAATCATTTAGTATTATCAATGTCATCTCCACTCATCACATCCAAATGCAACACATGCCAGAAACAACGGGATCAATATCGGGTCAAGCCTAACAAACATCCATTTTGGAACACAACACTTTCCTGGAGTTTTTCCAAGTTTCTGACTTGATTGTTTCAAGTAAATCAGATAATTTCACCACTAACAAAGTCTTATTGTTATCTGAATTTCAAACCTCCACACGTGGGGTATAAAAAGTTCTTACTACTAGTTACTAGTGGTATTGAGATTCAATATTTAATATTGGTGATTGTAGCAATAACACTGCATTCAAAATGCTACTTAAGTAAAAGTGCAGAGGTATTATCAGAAAAATTTGCTTAAAGTATCAAAGTACTTATTCTGCAGAATGGTAATAAGCATTAAAAGGGTAAGCACCATTTTAATGTTGCAGCAGCTCAAGAAGGAACTAATTTTAACTACTTTACATACAGCTAGGTAGTTTAGACCATAACAAGGCATCACATTTCCATTCCATTTCCAAACCATTCAGTGACCATTCCTCTCGATGGATGATGATCCTGTTTTTCCACTCGCTCTAGTTTTTTTTCTTAATTTTTACCCATCTGTAACTACATGTATTTTCCACCCTGCTGGCCAGTTCAAACTAGAACTATTCAGATCATCTACTTAAGTAAAAGTAGTAGTGCCACAGGTATAAAATACTCCATTACAAGTAAATGTCCTTCATTCATAATTTTGCTCAAGTACAGTATGAAAGTATTAGCAGCATAATGTACCTAAAGTATCAAAATTGCAAATTATGCAAAACAGAAAGGCATGTTTCATGGTGGTATATTATCATATATTATATAATATGGTTATTTTAGCAGCATTTTTATGTCAAAGCTGCTCAAGGTTGAGTGGAACTGTTTAACCTTCTGCTAGTTAGTTGTATCTCTAACCATGTATTTTGTGATGGATCACATGTTTGTTTAAAATATCAATCTGTGAAGTAACTGGTGACCCTAGCTGGTTCATGACATTCATTTGTCAAGTTTTAATATTGAAATATTTCTAATCTCAAGTACTTGATAGAAACAGCTGTGGCCTGAATATCAAACTCCATCAGTGGTTAAAGTGCAGGGGTCTTTCAGTTTGTGGTCTTACACCCCCTGTTGGTTGTTTTGCCATTTGGACATTTATCATGATCGATGTTTCAGGCATTGGAAAACTGCTTTTAGATTTTAAATCTGTACTTTTATTGTTTTTTCATTTTTTTAAAGCTTTCTTTATTTACGGAAGCTTTTCTGTGTTTTTATTTTATACTACTATCTAACTAATTTCCTGTTATTTATTCTACAGTACGTATGTAAAGCACTGAATTAACCTGTGTGTGAAAGGTACTAGATTAATAAAACTGCATTTCCTTGTCTTTTAAAACATATATGCAAACAATAGCCCTGTTCTGAACTGCACCCTGCAGCCCCCTCCACTTCTACTGTGCCAGACCTCTAGCCTACAGGGCTCTGCCAAAGATATCACAGAAAGCCTGATTTCTGTATTAGTTTCTTACTGAAGTTGTGTTCTGTTCTAGACAAATATTCACAGGACTAAATCAGCAAGTTCAGTTGTCAATTTTTGAACCCCTCCCCTCTGTATGACAGCCAGTTTTTCAGTCCACCTTTGAGTGTGTCAGTGTAGATCAGGTTGAAACACTCTTGATTTTCAATGTGGTTGGAAAGCACATCATGTAGACTACTTCTTTCCTACTATAACCCGGCCTTAGACGTTACAGATCCTCTCATAACTGTGCTGTCTGCCAGTCATCAATTCAGTTCCAACAGTAGAACCGGGATTAGTAAAGCTGTTTATTATTTTAACATTATTCACTGCAGGACAGGGAGTAGATATGTTACTTGTGTAAGTAGAAGTGGTAGAAGATGCAGGAGGTGAGTGTTGACATACCTTCCAGATCATCAATGGTTTTCTCTAGTTTGGCCACAGATCTCTCTGCAAACTCGGCACGGGTCTCAGCCTGGAACACAACCACAGTACAACATGTGTCAGTATAGTCTGATATGTATCAACATTGTCTCTCTGTTCATTAGTTAATATGAAAAATTAAGCAACAAAATAGTAACATCACAACTTTAACTGAAAACCAAACCTATGCCCTTGAAAAAATCTTACCTCTTTCAGTTTGTCGGTAAGAACTTTAATTTCTTCTTCATATTTGTCCTCCTTTTGTGAGTACTGAAATACAAACATAAAAGGAATTAACTAACAGCAATTAAAAAAAAAACATTAACAACTGCAGTGTGAACTGCTAAAAGGAGACAGATTTCATAAATGGATGGTCGCTGGAAATTATATTTTGGTCAGTAAAACTTTCCAGTTTCGGTTCATGTTATAAAAAATCTACATGAGCCAAAACTGAAAAGTTTGACTGTCAGGGATGTAACTGGTGCTTAGCTCTGTGATCTTGACTTTTATGATAATATATGACAGGCAAAAACTTGATGAAAAACTTGAAAGAAAGCTTAATTTCTTCAGGGGCCTTCCTCCTCTGAACTCTCAGTTCATTTTCAGTTTTTCATGTCTTTACATTTCTATAGAAGATCGAATGTATGTTGTTAAATGGACATGTGATCCTATCACAGTGTTTTCATTTGTTTAATGATTATCTTTTTTTACACTGCATTTGATGCATCAGTATGGATAGCATTTACATGGTCTGACTTGTCCTGAGGCTGAATGCCCCTCAGCTCCTACTGTACCTTCTCAGCCTGGGCTTCCAGTGACTTCAAGTTGTTGGTGACATTTTTCAACTCTTCCTCAAGGTCACCTGATTTACTGAGCAGTGTAAGAAATAGGAAAAGCAAGAAAAGAAAAAGCAGTGATTTGAAAGGTAGAACAGCAGGAGAGGTCAAACCCTGACACTTTCTGAAGGACCACCCCAACAGATTTATCAACATGTATCTGGCTGTCTTACTCAAAGACAGAGGATGGTTATCTTTTACATCTGACTCTGAGTAAGACAGTGAGCAAGAGTTTAAGCAAAATGTCAGGGTGTTTTTAAGGGGTAATGGTGGTGGTGGTGGTGGAGGGGGTTGGGAGGTCATGAAAGTAACCTGGATGTGTGGTGGATTAGAGCCAAAATTAAGATACAGATAAATCACATTTTTAAGTCTAAGTCTGTCATTATTCTATTTTTTTCTTATTGTCAACGAATCCCATGAAAAGAGTCAACCCAGCAATGTGTTAGTCTATCTTTCAACACTTCCTGACTTCCCTACTCTGTCTTTGGCACTCAGCTCCAGGCCCTTTGGTTCCTACTGAAAGCATAAATATAAAAAAAAACAAAGCTCCCAATTACTGATTTTCATTATAAAGAAACCTTAGTAACTCCATAATCCCCCAATGTTGCTCAAACAGGAAGAAATAGTGCATTTGTTGGAGACTATTTTCAGCAGTGGATTAATCGACATAATTATCATCTACCAATGAAACTTAAAGTGATTTTAAGAGGCAATACTGCATTAATGAAACATTATTAAAAACATGATGATGTATTTCATCATCAACATCATAGTCTGCTAGATTAATATAAATGAATGAAATTGAATTTTTTTTAAAAGCCAAACCTGCACCCTTGAAACTGCTTTGATCCTCTCATCGGATAAGTTGACATGAAAAACAATATAGAATATCAGCTGACTTATCCTTTGGGTACTGCTTGCAGGACATTCTATGTTAAAAAAGGGTAAGTGAAGGTTAGACAGAAAACAGAGAGAGGGGTTGAGAGGCCGCAAGTCAGAGGAGCAGAGGGCAGCAGGTCATATATTAGACCTTATTGGAATTTGTACAGTAAGTACCTCTTCCTCTCCGCACATCATGGACTTCAAATTCTGGTCCATTAGCCTGAGCTCTTCCTCCCGCTCCCTCACTCGCCTGCAGGGTTAGTCCAGGAGTTCGGGGGTGAGGGGAGACAGTGGGCAGGGCAGCCATAAAACAATACAAGTCCCATACAGGCGGTGGTGGTGTATTCAGACATGCATTACATAAAAACATACAAGAAGAGAAAACAAAACACACATCCAGGTCTCTATATGATTAGTGCATTCGTTATGACTTGCATCTTGGCATGGCTACATTATGCTATACAGTAACAAGAATACTTTGCACTAGTACTGAAATGATTAAGTGACTAGTATATTAGTCATTCAACAGAAAATAAATTGACAAAAAGTTTAATCATTGATTAATCATTTAAATCATTCATAGGCAAAAATGTGTAACAGTGAGCAAAAATGTGTAATCAATTGTGAGGATATGCTGGTTTTCTTTTTTTTACTACAGTGTGAGCTGAATAGCTTTGGGTTTTGGACTGTTTGTTGGATAAAATAAGATATCTGACTGTGGCATTTTTCATAATTTCCCAACATTTCATAGCCCAGGCGACTTATCAGTTAATGACAAAAAGGATCAGTAGATGAATCGACAGTGACCATTAGTTGCAGCTGTTAAGTGAATCTTTATGACATATGAGTATATGCAACAATTCCCACTACTATCAGTATAAACATTTAGGGGATTAATTATATGATTATGAAGTAAGAAATTCATCAATGGCCGGTGAATGTGTAAGATCACATGTTGTTATAATAGTGGTCATATGATCTCTACTTTGACAACATTAATAATGTACAGTGGGTGTTAGTTTTCATGGTCAAGGTGTTGACTTACGCCTCGGCCACCTCAGCACGCTCCTCCGAGCGCTCCAGATCACCCTCCAGGATCACCAGTTTACGCGCGACCTGCAGACATTCAGTACACACTCAACTAACTCCTTCAACCTAATAGAGTCAGTCACTTTTCTACGAGGATATGTCATTACAATACATTTTTATCATTTATGTCCATTGACACTCCTACTGTGTTACAATTCTAAACTATATACTGTACAAATTTTAAACAGAGCAGCAGTTAGGATAGTAAATTTACAGAAATAATGAATTTTCTTTTTAAAATGTGTTTTTATTCATTTCAAATAAACTTAAGGTTTTAGGTGTTATTCCTTTGACAGAGTTACATCATAATGTCTAAGGTGTATGCTGCAAGTATTTATTTATTTTTTGATCTATGTTATTACATGTGAAAATCTGACACTTATCTGATGTCTGTCTGCTTGTCCTTAATGGCAAACACACTGATTTTTTTTAAATCTTTTTTTTGTTTTTTAAGTAACCCTACTTTCCTTAATTAATGTCGGTTTTACAGAAACTACGTACTCAAAACCTCTATAGTATAGTACTAGTTTGTGGTGTGGGATGTCAAAGACCATGAAAAATTGGTGATTCCCCCACCTCTTCATATTTGCGGTCAGCCTCCTCAGCGATATGCTTGGCCTCCTTCAGCTGCATCTCCTGGATTTCCATTTTCTCCTCGTCTTTCGTTGCTCTGTTCTCAATGACCTTCATTCCTCTGAATGACCAGAAAAACAGACAGCAATAAGTAGTCAGTCAAAAACTACTGTAAATGTGTGACTATATGCAGTGTAATCACTCTTGGGCTAACTTGTTGTTGAGAATCCAAGTTCTTCATTAAAAACGATGTATATTTTTTCTTTGGATGTGTAGGAGCTTCATCATTGTCATAATGTTGTTATCAGAGTTGTCTCAAATTTAGAACAGCAGGACTGTGTTAAAAACTGGAGGTGTGGAGTTTGAAGGCATGAGCAGTTACCAGGCAGGGAGGGTCTAAGGAAAGATGCTATTGATTGCATTATGAGAAGTGTGGGATCCGATGTTTTTGGAGCTTGACCCATACTAGAGGAAGGTAACAACCCTATTGTAATTCCTGCATTTTAACTGATTTTGAGGTCTTGTCTTGTGGAGGGACCCTGTGTCAAAATCTAGTCTTAATCCTTTAATATATCAGTTGAAGTTTTTTTACATTGTACATATTCTTTAAAAAATTTTCTTTTAATAAAATGATGACAAACTGACTAACATGCGGTAAACCGTTGGGTAGTGTTTCAGTGTTTACAGAGCCCTGGGCAAAATCAGCCTTTTTGTGTTCTGGTGCCCCCTAGCAGTGTGATCAAGCACTGCTGCTAACTGAAAGGTGCAGTCATTCAATTCAGTTCAATTCAATTCAATCATGCCTCTCAACATCTAACAGCTGCTTTTATTCAATTTTATATCATATTATTGTACATTATTATATTATTAAGAAAAATATTGGTAATTTGGTTGATTAGAACATACCATAGGAGTAAAGCAACTGTACCTTCACTGACAAAAGAGGAAGTAATTAAAAAAAGTGGGACTTACTAGAATAGTTTTAGTAACTCTAGGACAGAGAGTATTAAGGCATATTTTAGGTGGATGGACAGAGCTCTTCACCTCTCACTCTCATCTGCAGCTTTCTCAGCCTCTTCCAGCTTCTGCAGAGCAGTAGCCAGTCTCTCTTGAGCTCGGTCCAACTCCTCCTCCACCAGCTGGATACGCCTGTTTAGAGATGCCACTTCTGCTTCAGCCTTTAAGGAGACACATAAGACACACACACACACACACACACAAAAAGTTATAAAACAGTAGACAGAACATGATCAATATTTGAATATATCAAATACTTCATAAACATTATCAGCACAACAATTTCAGTTTCATTTGATCTTTATTTAACTCTTGAAGCATTGAGATGATAAATATGGCTATATTCATACTGAAAGCCTTTATGCTCAGTTCAGTTTTTGCCCTCCAACTGTTTGCATTGTTTTTTGTTTTTCTTTTAATGTGGCTAATGTGTGACCAGTCCAGGTCCTCCTGTACAGATAAAATTGCTGATTCACTGACTCATAGGTGGTTTATTTTGTAAAGTAATGGTTTGGCTCATAAGAAAAAGTAGAAGAAAGAAAGAAAGAAAGAAAGAAAGAAAGAAAGAATACCAGTAAAAACAATGGAAACACAGCTCTTAGGGCCTTGTTGCTCTTGTAAGAGGGGGACAACAAAACACCCAAAAAATGAAGAGTCAGTCCAAGATCACGAAAGGGATCATGATGAAAAACGAAGATTGAGGAAACCTGAGGAAAAAACCCTAAAGAGCTCAACTGAGCTCTGTCTTCCTGGGTTCAAATGAAAGCCAAGAAAGTTTACTTTAAATTTATTTTAAACTATTATGGTAAAACACCAATAAAGTTTCTTAAAATCGGCCTAAATGAGGATACTGAGTAACATTTATAAGACAATTCACTGTCATGTTATCACACTAAAATATACCTTTTCCAAAATGTTAACTATGTTTTGCCACCCAAATGGTGAACTACTGAGTTCCTCACTGAATCATGGACTGCATATTGAAGCCTGGTTATACAATATGTGAAATATTTCACACAACTGACCAGTGCTGTTCTACACTGAACAGCACTAGTTCGCTACTTCTCATCTTTCACAGTTCCTTCAAAGTTCAGCCTTGAATTGCTCCACTCCCCGGCCCGGCCCGGCCCGGCCCGGCCCGGCCCGGCGGTCTTCGGGCCGTGTTTCAGTGTGTTACCCTCTCTCGGGCCTGCCCCTCCATGTCCGCCTCCTCCTGCAGCAGCCCGGCTCGGTCCTCCGCCTCGTACAGCGCTTGCTGCAGGGTCTGGATCTTCCTTCTCACCGCGTCTATGGACGTGAAGGCCGCCATGCTACCGAGCCTCGCCGCTGCCTCTCCCAGGTGTCACGGTGTCGCCGTGGCAACGGAGTCAGAGGTCGGAATCAACGCGACATTCTTCCGCTTACAATTTCAAAATAAAGCGATTACACGCGACGCCTCCTCTGTTCAAATGGCACGAAACGCGAGCTGTGCGGACGCCGAGCGATCCCCTTCAGAAGCAGCAGCAGACGGTGTAACTAACACAAATATTCATGTACATGATAATATATTACTCCGCTAAACCAGATAATCATAGACAGTACCTATTAATATACAACACCCTCGGGATAAATAAACAGTACTCTGTGATGATGGTATTTCTGTTCTGTTGATTAACACTCAAATTTAGAAGAAAAAAATGTTTTTTTCATTGCTTATCATTTTTAACATAGTAAGCGGTACCCTGCATGTTGATTCTTGTATTATACCATCATTTGTAATTTTCTTCATGTATTAATTTCTAACTCAACTAATCTCTTCACACATGGTAAATTAAATATGGTAAATAACTGTGATGAAAGCCCCATTTAACTAATTGTAGAAGCCAGTGTGGTCTGTGAACTCTGTATGAAATACGTTGTGTCTTTTGAGCATTCAACGAGTATTTTTGGTTCAGACCTCAACATTTTCATAAATATATTAATCAGCAAAGCCCTTTTGTTACATTTGTTGTGTGACTGAACAAATGTAGAATTTTTAAACATCAACATACATTATGTCAGGTTAAATACATTATAAATGGCTGTGTGTAAATGGCACCTGACTTGTCCAGTAAATAGTTTTCATAATTACATCTCCTGCTGCATGTACCACACAAATGTGATTGTGGATGGAACTTGATGTCCTGAGGCAGAGATGTTCATGTTGGAGGGAACACCATCTGCAGTAGTAACTCCTGTAAGGAGCGGCACCATAAACAAATTCAGGCATCACTCTGATTCTTTTCCTTCTTTGGTAACATTACTGTAACGCAGGAAGTCCCCCCTCCTTCAGGACTTGAATAATGTGAGTCATCACTCCTTCCTGCATCACTCTGCGATTTTGCACTATAATTGGACATAAATGCTATGACTTATAACTGGTGAAAATATTGACTTAGAGATGGTAGAAAGTTAAAAAATGAAATAAAATTCCTGAAACATTAACATACATGCAGAGAAGTTGGTTTGCTAACATGGAGTGTGGCTTTAAGTGTGAATGTGAATGGCTGAAGCCTGATGTTAGCTCCAGATAAACTTTGGAACACATTTTTACATGGGAGGAGGACTGTAGATTTTGTCTCCCATCACCTACACATTTAAGATGGATCTTAAATGTCCAATGTGAACAGTAGAAATGATAATAGCAAAAAAAACCAAAAAAAACAAACAAAAAAAAAACTGTTGTGATGTCCATATTGGCACCTGGCTATTATTTAAGGCAGAACTCATGAATCCTGAACCTGTCCATTTACCTATCTGGTGTGTGTGGCTCTCGTCAAATTTCACAAAACAAAAAGGTTTGGCCAGATGAGGTGAACTGTAGCAAAAACTGAACCAGGATAAATTTTAGTCCTGGAGTAACCTGTGATTTTGTTGCCTACTGTGGCACAAACTTGTCTAGTTCAAATGTCCCTATTCAACAGTGTATATTAGTGTTCAGGAATGTTTAACAATGTTCCAAAGTGTTCAGTTGGTCAGTACTGCGTGAAAAAGGAGAATACCTACAGTAGATGGGTTTGGAATATTTCAGGTTAATACTGGTAAATAATATACTTTCACTAAACAATACATTCATCTTAGAACACAGTTCAGTAAAGTTCTCCAGAAAAAAAAAACTAAAAGGGTTTCCACATGATTGTTAGAAACAAGCACAAGGAGGAGCAGTATCTGAACAGGCTGGTGCCAAGCATGGACTCAAGTAACCAAATGCTCTACATCAAGACCTCAGATTGGTTAGAACAGATGTCATTTGCCTAAAGGTGTTGACAAGCTTTATGATATGTTGGTAGAATCTGACACTGCACATGACAGATTTAATGGTGCCTCCGCTGCTCCTGTCAGCGGTGAGGCTGCTTCTCAGCAGCAGTTTTCAAATGGAACTAATGATGACGCTTTGGAGATTTAGCACAAGCAGCTTTAAATTATACTGACCTGACGGTCAACATCAAACTGGTTATGATTACTAGACATGCATGACATGTGGTAGTGTGGAATTGGGTTTGTAAAGTTGAAATAACAGTAACAAACTGGTCTGTACTATTTAAAACTTGACTTGACACTTCTGGTTTCAAGATCTAATGATGTCACTGATGGTCTAAATTTACAACTGTGTTGTAATTCAAGTTGACACCAGAGGGAAACTGTTTGAGTGGTGATATATGAAACATGTCACAGTGTCAGAAAGTGTAGTCAACAATGTGACACCTGTGTTACCGTCTCTCTGCAGTAATGTAACACCTGGAATCATCTCCTTTCACTCACATCTGCTGCCTTTTTCTCTGCCTGCTCCAGCTTCTCCTGGGCATCCTTCAGCGACTCTGAGTATTTGTCCAGCTCATCCTCCACTCCTTTCAGCTTCTTCTGCAGACCCAGCAGCTCCTCCTCCAGCTACGAGCCAAATACACAAACAAACAATACACATACACAGAAATAGAACACATCAAAGGTTAAAAAGCTTATCGTCAACATGAAACCATATAGGATATTGAAATAATGTAGAACAAAAATAAGTGGGGCTCTTTTAACACTTGTGTTCCATTTGTTTTTAGGTTTAGGCTGCAAAAATATTTTATTTCAACTTTTTTTTACTATTAAAAAAAAAAGTCAAAGCTTCTGTTCCTTTGCTTCAAGTAAGCATTGTCTTCTTCAGTGATCAGCCATCTATGCAGTTGTACTCCCCGACATCAAGACATTGAGGTGGAAAATTACTCGAGTTTTCCTTAAGCAAAAGCTACATGTTGCTTAAACAAAACAATAAAAGGTGTCAGTGCTCTTCAAACAAAATGCTTATTGAATATACAAACAGTATCTGAAAGCCCCTCCCCCTGGTGATTGACCAGGTGTGTGCAGGTGTGAAATTAGGCAGGGTTCACATAACAACTGTCATTTTTCAATGTAACAATCCAGTGCAATCCTCAGAGAAAAGTGTGAGAGCAACGAGAATGTGCACAGTTATCCCAGCTTTAACAGTTAGCTTAGGTTAGTGCATCTTGGCCCCCTCCCTTTTAACCTCGCCTTCAAGGAGGGTCATTTTAAAAGGTAGACACCCTTTTTTTCCTTTAGGATGATCAACACTTTGTACAAACCTGTTCATTTCAACCATACCCTGGCTTTCAATTATGTTATAGCTGCCATTTGTGCATCTTGTTTACAAGACACATCTGCTGATATGAGCCATCCCTTGCAAAACATAGATCTCATAAGGCTTATAATGAAAACATGTTGACATGCATAAAGCTGGAAAGTGTTAAAAGTCATCTTAAAGCGTATGCATATTCATCAGTTCACAGTTAGAGAAAACACCAAGGTGCGCCTGAAATTTGCCAAAGACACCTCGGCATTCCACTGTGCTACTACGAAAATGTTTTGTGGACTGATGAGACTAATGTTGAATGTTGAACATGCAGCTCTGTATGGCAGTCATACCAACATGAAAATATAATCCCAAAGTTGAAGTATGGTGAGGGGGGGTGCATAGTATTTGGGGCTGCTTTGATGCCTCTGGGCCTCACCATCCTTGAGAGAAAATGAATTCCCAGGTTTATCAGGGTATCTTAGAGCATGATTTCATGGTGAAGTGAAAGCTTGGTGATGCAGCAGGGCAGTGACCCTAAACACTGAAGTAAATCTACCAAAGAATGAGTCCAAACAAAGAAAATCCACCTTGTGGAGTGGCGCGGTCAGAGCCCAAATTTGAAGCCAATAGGGCTGCCATCGAATGAGTTCATGAGTACCAATTCACACCAGGTGTCCTAAAAATATGACTGAGTAGAAGTTGTTCTGGAGGAATAATGGTTGAAAATTTCTCCTAAACACTGTACAGGTCTGATCCACAGTACTGGAAGAACTAGTTTGAGGTTCAACCAGTCATTAAATCAAAGGGTTCACTTACTTTTTTCACCAGCACTGGGAATGTTTAATGGGTCTGTTCAGTAAAGACATTGTGCACACTGTGTTGTCTATACTTGTGGCCTAGATAAAGATCAGATCTTTTTTTTTTTTGAACAATTAATGCAGAAAACCACAGGGTTCACATCATTTTCTCACCACACTGCATTATGAACATGTATGTCATCCTTCAACAAAAAAGTCTGTGCACTAAATTCAAAGGTTTGTGGTCCAAGGTATACATCATATGCAGCAAACTAATGTTTATTGCCCCATAATCACATATTAAATACTACAAAAAAAGTTAGAAGTCTAACTGCCACATTACTATAAAATTCAATGCATAAGTTTATTCTCACACAGGAAATGGGACATTCTAAAAATGATCCTTTATGCGGATTGTAATTGCACCTACTGTACCGTTTAATAAACACTTTATATCAATGACCGATTAAAGAAATTATCAGTCTAATGAGCAGATATTAGAGCATGTCATTGTTCATGACAAGAAGAGCCCTCTCCATTCTGGACTTAACGCTTCTGTTATCCAGTGACTCATTTCCAAAGATTGTTTCAACAAGTTGCAATTTGTAACATGTTCAAGTACTATAATGAAAAAACAATTGTACCCAACTACAATGTCCACAGGACAAATGTCCTTTCTATATCACTTCTGACAGTGTCTCCCAGCCTGTAGCCATGTAAGGTCTCTCAGTCACAAATAGCTTTGGACGGTCCTGATCCCAAAGTTGACTTTGTCGCAACTCTCAAACAGCCTTGACTGTCTTTCTGAGAGGAGCAACAATTCAAAGAAGCTGGGGGGGGTCTTTAGAGGGAACACAGAAATAGACATGCAAGTATCCAGTGGCCCTATGCAGAGAAATTTGATTGTGCAGGCATTGTAAAAGCCACAAGCCAGGATCCTCTGGGAACACATGCTATGTGGACAGTTGCATACTTGAATTATTGCTATCTATTCATAGACTGCTACCTGATCTTGTCAATTAAACTATGAAGCTACATGGAAGAGACTGTAAGTCATGCATGAAGGAATATAATGTTCTTTCTCTGAAACAATAAACTAATTTTTAATTTCTCAGTTCACAGCTGCAAGCTGCAGTGGGATTTAGCAGAGCAATTTTTTATGTACTGGTGGTTAAACAAGCTACCAAATGTTATCAGAGACTCATCTTATCTCTTCTGAGGGTACCTCCTCTCTGAACACCTCTAACACCCTAAAATGACTGACTAGAACTTTGTGTGCACTTACTGTATACCTTTTTTACCTGATCTATTTGCACTTGCACTATTGAATAGATCCAGTACTTAGAACTTTCTTCGAGGTCTCCTACTGATGTACTGATGCTTTAGTGTTGTCCCTCAATTGTAAATTGCTTTGGATAAAAGCATCTACCAAATTAATAAATGCAATTATACTGGATGGTGATGTTCATTGGTTGGTTAGTCTATGTCTGAATCCAAATGTCCACCCTATGAACTGCTATAATGAGCCCTCACAGATTTCAACCATGACATGTTCACCATCATCACATCAAGTCCGTGAGTGCATGTTGCCATGACAGGATAAAATGTGCTGGTTGACAAGAACTCAGCTCTCAGTGATGACCATGTAACCCATCTCAGTGGAGTTTTTTAAATAGTTCTTAACAGTATCAACCACAAAAAAGCTAGTAGACGCCAAGTCTCCCTAAAGTGGTCATGAAAATGTTTTGCTGAAGATTTATGAGGATTACTTGGCTTGCCAACTGCATCTGTATGCAATAGCTACCACACAAATAGGTGACAAATCAAAGGCAAAACATTTAAAAGGAGTTTAGAAACAGGATGACAATGCCCCCATCCATAGGGAGGACTGGTCACTGCATGTTTGATGAGTATGAAAATGATGTGAATCATATACTGTGGACTTCACAGTCACCAGATCTCAACTCAACTAAACAAATAAGAGAGATTTTGGACTGACATGTTAGACAGGTCTCTCCACCACCATCATCAATATACCAAATGAGGGAATATCTCTTGGAAGAATGTTTTTCCATTCTCCAGTAGAGTTCCAAAGACTTGGAGCTATGCTGGCAGCTTGTGGTGGCCCAGCACCTTACTGAGATACTTTATGTCACTTTTTCCTTTAATCTATCAACCATCTGCAGGAGATTTTTTGTGTGAGAAAGGGATTGCTAGCAAGAAACATGATAACTGAGAGAGCAAGCGGGATATACAAAAGCTTCTAGTTGTTTATTATAACAAACATTATAATTTTTTTTTTTTTTGTGAAAATTAGTTTTAGATTTTGTGCTGGGACCAGACGTCCCAGAGCCACATCTGTTTTTGGAGCATGATTTTATCAACCAGAGCAAACTGACTACCTGCAGCAAAAGTGAAGCTATTCCAGAAAAATCCAGAAACGCAAATAAACCTTTTTAACTAATCAGTCACCAACCACTGGATGTATTTAAATCGGCATCAGAAAAAACATTTAATGTGTTCATAACAGGAATGTCAGTAAATCAGTATGCATTGATCTACTGATTCATCTAGATTTTGAATGAGGGACTTTTTGAAATGTATTATTTATAAAACTTTGAACTTGTACTTTTACTTAAATAAAATGTTCTGCCTATTTCATCCAATACTAGTAGATGCTGGGCTATTTATCTACCATTTTTCTGAATATTTGGATAATTTAGCTGCCCTAGGGGACTCACATTGTACAGATTTGAAAAGAAAACACATATTGGTGTCTTATAAGCAGATTCCAATATTTTAGACAGAATATATTTAGTTTCAACTACAATTAGGCCAATAACGTATGAATAAATAAATGACAGTACTTTTTTTTACAGTGTAGCAGTGTGGAGAATGCTTAGAGACAGCTTTTAGACCCTCATGCTTGGGAATGAAACTTACAGAAAAAAAATGTAAAAATCATTGACAGTTAATAATATATCAAAACAAAAAATCAATAATTACAAACATTTTAAGGTAGGGCTGTGGTTATTCCTGGTTCTGGCCCTTTGCACAGTTAGTCTTACATATCTGTGAGATATGGTGTACTCCATAATAGGCCTCATATCATTTTCAATATACATGCTACCACTGCGTCACATTATTTGAGAACACAATAGCTCTTTCCTATGCTACATATATGATCCATGGTTATTTAGTTAATCAAGTCCAAGACGTCACAAAATGATCTTCAACTGAATAATTAATTTAAAGCTGTTTTATGTGGTCCGTCTTCCATCACTAACTTTACTGGTGCTGACTGACCAGAACTCTCCAGTCAGTTCTATTGTCCAGTGTCATTTACCTCCTGTTTAGACCCCTGTATCTGTATCTGTTCAATCTGCTCTAAGCTTTCAGTCTCTGCCCCACCTTCACTAAGCCCCTTAGACCAATACTGCCAGGCACTGCGATGTCGGTATTGGTCATATATTGGTCATATCGGTCCAAAGTCGGTGAACATTAGCTGACTTTAACCACCAGAAGCTACTGGTCATACCAGACCAGGGAGCATCATGTGCACACTTAAGTGTTTAATTGCCTCTGAATTTAAAATAAGGTGAAGACTGTTGTTGTTCAACAGTTCTTCTCTGAGGTTCCTGGTGTTTTTTCTGAGCTTAACACCTCTGAGCGTCAGCTCACAGCCTCTGACTGGTGCCAAGGTCCACACTCATCCAAACCATCATGCCCTTCTGTTAAAACTCCTGACAAACTTGACATGCAGACATGTTCCCTATTTCTCTTCCCTCGATTTTATGTTCTTGTTTGCACGAGTTCATTTTTCTATCATTTGTCTTGCTCACATTACTTTGAGACACTAATTGTTAAAAAGTGTTCCATATAATATATAATAAACCACCGCAGGTTTAACTTGTAAGAAATGCTTGTGAAGAGTCATAGAAGAGCCCCCAGCAGCACCGTCTGTCTTCAAGCGACCGAGTGTACTGTGGCTTCATCCTCCTGTACCTGTTTGCATTTGTCCTCCGCTCCTTTCTTGTCCCCCTCAGCCTGCTCAGCCCGGTCTATCGCGTTCTCCTTATCCAGCTTCAGCATCTGCATTTTCTTCTTGATGGCCTCCATGTTTGCTCAGCGTGTGTTCGGCGCACTAGGAGAACTTTGCTCGGTTATCCCGACTGAGGCAGAGGAACCGGTCGGCGACGAGGACGGAGGTGGACAGGAGCGCGCGTGCGGCTGGTCTGAGCGGCTCGCGGAGAGCTCGAGGATGGATAGCAGCTGCACGAGCCCCAGGCTTTTTTTTCCGCACGAGGACGTTGTCCATATTTAGGCAGCGAGGTCGGTCCAGTGTGTGAGCGTGACGTGTGTGTTGGGTATGTGGGAACACACCAGCTCCGTCCAAGAAGAAGGAAGTGGCACCGATTTCATTACACTGGCAGAGGTGTCGGCTCTACCTGGGGGATCGAGCAGGGAAGGAACTGACAGGCATCCTGCATGTCTGTTCAATCACTTTCCTCCTAGAAAGTAATAGGAGCTTAAACGTTGTCAGCAGGTATTCAGGTCTGTCTTGTGAAAATACTGATACAGGTAATGGAGTAGATGAACTAGATAGAGAGTACAGTAACGGCATACGAATCAGAGTTTGATTTTCCATTTCTCTACCCTCAGTTTCCATTGTCTCTTTTCATTCTGCCATGTTTGTTTCCATGCTCTGAGCTGTGTGATCAGCCAGGGTGGCCCTGGTGTCAATCAGGGATGGTTGGGTGGACATGAAACAGGATGGACGAAGGGGCACGTACAAAACAGAGCTCAGTATGAAGAGCTGCTTGAGCAGCTCTGTCTACCTCGAATTCATTACATTCATATGTAACTAATTAGTGTGGACAGGGAAGTAACACAACTTCAACACTGGATTACCAATCAGGTACAAAAGGCCCCTGATTCCCAGGGGACAAAAGCCCATAGTTTACTGTGTGGCTGGTGGTTTGTGGTAATTTTATGAATTGTAACTTTCTCTCAAAATATGGGAACATGCTCTAATAAAACTCAGTATCAAGCTCAATACTTATTTATTACCTGATCCCAGAGAGGATCCTTGGGAAAATGTAGAAATTTATTCGTGAATAATCAAATGACCACACAGCAAACATGGGGTGAGGTAGTCTTAGGAGAGAACTAATTCTACACAGTGCACAATGTACAGAGAAGGGGAGGAATGGGATTTTAAAAAGGGCCCAATCCCTTATTTTTGACCCAAGGAGGTTAATCCAGCCATTACTTACTAAATGTCAAAAATGCTTAAAATTGCTTTTTTTTGGGAATAAAAACTAAAAACATAGTCAAAACAATATGATTTCTGATTATATCAGGAATTGGTTATAAAGACCTGTGTATAAAATATGGTTGAATATGAACTTTTGTCCAGTATATTTATAGTAAACATATCCAAGCCACCATATGTTCTCTACAAAATATTTCTACGAGTGTAAATGTGAGTAAAGTTATTCTAAAAAGCATCACTTGTTGAATTGAGAAGTGATTGTCAAACTGTTAAAAAAAAAAGAAAAAAAGGATGTCAATAGTTTCACAGAAAACTGGCTTTATTGAATATAAATCTCTGTTACAGTGCCGATGATGTGGTACTGCCATACAGCATTATATTTATGCCACGGCTAAGTGGTGAACAATGTGTGAACAAAAGAAAAAGAGCCCTTGTATGCTTACAGTCATTTTTATATTAGGCATACGGTTTTGATTGTTCAAAAATGTGTCAAAGAAAATAAAGATACTTTTGGTGTAAGTGAGGATTTAAATGAGGGTTTTTTTATTAAATCTTATTGAAATGAGTTATGGATTAAGTGCACTTCAAGGGTAAATGGTTGGTTTCAGATATTTATACTTGACAAACTCAGTATGAAGGCCCTTTTACAAGCACAGATATACTGGGAACAAAGAGTGAGCTAACATTAAGCCCTTAGTAATCAGCAGTACTCTAAACTCTATGTACTTTACATCTCACATGAAAACATTAGGTAGCCAAAACATCATGTATGCCTCAGTCAGATAACTGGATTGTATTGTGACAGGAATTCTCTAGAGTATTAAGCACTGTGTCAGACTCTAATATTGGCACAAGAAACATGTTATTTCAGTGAGTCAATGAACATCCAAATACAGTCAATATGATGTAAAATATCTTGAAGTTAAATATATGGCTTCGTATTCTTTAAACAAACAAGTACTCAAATCTAATCCAGGCCTAAATACTGCAGCTGCTTAAATCCAAATACTAACAAAAAAAACTTCTATTCAGATATTACTGGAAGATATCTTTTTAATACATTTCATAGCCACTCTGATTTGTTCCATCGCAAAGTTATTTTTTCCAAATCTCAACTTAAAATAAGCAACATTTTATTTAATTGTCCTTAACTCAGATTTAAACAGTATGACTAGTAACATACTGAATATCCTCATTGGCATGTGACCACAGACCTTATACATACTGGCTCTTCGCCTCTAAACGTGTTCACACACACAACAAAAACACATCTGCATAAAATAATGTCATACATTATGCATGACTTGCATAGAAGCATAAATTGTGCTTGCCTTCATATCTCTAAAATCTATCAGATTCTAACAGTGAAGGCAGAATTTACTAACAGGGCTTTGTCATTTTACGAAGCAACCCAACATGTACAAAATGAAGACATGCAATGTAGACAAAAACAGAGGGAAAAAGCTCTAGATTGCAGAAAAGTATATGATCCTATGTAATCAGAAGCACAAGTGCCTTAATAAGACTAAGGCATATATATTTCAGTACTATCAAAATTCATAACCATTGGCATTATGACGTTTTCGACTTTAAAAATTGAAATACAGAAATATATTGAAAAAAAACATCCTTATACATCATTGTGGAACTGGAGTCAATTTGCCTAATGTCAGGTTTCTACTGAAGCAGACTCCTCTCTCTACATGTAGCTGGGGGAAGGTCCTGAGCGTTCCATGGATCACTGCTGCATTACTGCCGTGTGTGTTGGCACGCACACAAACTCTCACTGTTCCTGGCCATCCTCCCGCAGCTCTGAGGGAAGGAACTTGTACTGCTGCTGTCTGATCATGGCCAGCTTCTTCCTGGCCTCGTCCAGCTCCCTTTCTTTCCTCAGCATCTCCTCCTGAGCAGCGATGATCTGCAAAGCAACACAGTCTGTCAGCACACTGAGGAAACAAACTAGAACTTAGTTTAAAACTGTGACTACATAAATACTGGTTGAGAATACAAAACAACAAGGATTAAATGTAACATATTTTAGAACAAAAAACATTGAATTACTTTTCTTTCTTTTTTTTTTTTTAGCTTTTACCTCTACTTCCTTTAATTAGGTGTGTATGTATATATAGTAATTGGCTGGCTATGTTTGTGCTTTGTGTGCCCACTGTGTTTGGGATCTTCAACTCACCTGAGCAATACCTCCCACCATCTTACTCTTGACCACCACAGCCTGGTCATCCTGAGCATCGAATGCTGCTTTCTGTGCTGCTTTCACCAGGTTATCAGAGGCTCTCTTCACAGCATTTCCAGCAGCCTGCAGAAATACACAATCAGATAGGATTTTTATAAATTGAGTTAACTGTGAAAGTTTTTTTGTCAAACTAAAAAGATAAGGTACATTATGAAAGCAATGCTTAACATCAGTGCTTAATATTAATAACTATGGAACACAGTTTAATCTTTGAGGGAATGTGGAAACAGACTCGTACAGACTTGTAGCGACAGACAAATTAACTGTGCTTCTTGTGAACAGCAACTCCTGGAAAGGGAATGATAACTACTACCAGAGCTCAGAGACAAAACCATAACAGGTTTTTTCCTTGCTCAGTGCCTGAGAATAGCTGTAAAAGGCAACGAAGAGCAGCGTGCTGAACTACACTCAAAGCCAAACATTTATCTCATTGGGCAGCTCAGCTCTAGCATAGAGGAGTTTTGTCCTTTTGCGGCTCTGTGGGCTGAAATCAGACACTGAGCTGGCAGAGGACGGCAAAGTCGCACAGACATTAGTGAATCCTCCTCTACTGGTTTATCTTTGGCTGGAATGTTTCTGTTATTCTGGCCTTGACATACAGCATAATGCTGCAAAGCTCCCTTCATCGTCTGTACACACACACTAAACCAGAACTGTCAGTGATTGTCCAAGGAGAGACCAGTAGGTGCTGATGTTGTAAAAATGTACATTACATTATTTGTAAAAGAAAAACTTAACAGCTTGTTTTAAGTTGAATATGCCTTTTACACACTCAAAAATCCAATTAATCCCAACAGATCCACTAGAACTCACACTCCCCCTCCACAGCTCCGACAATGATTCTCCAGTTTCTATACACAGGAGCTTTACAAACCTTCTCAACAGGTTAAAATCTGGTCTTCTAAGATTTCTTTCTTGATTTTTGCTGGTAATGATGACAGATGCTTCCTTATCAAATAGATTTCAGATCTAGGCCCACCCACCAAGAGGGCTGGCCCATGTCTATCTGGCTGTCTAATGTAGTCATGTGACCTCTACCATGGCTTTGGTGAGTTCCAGCTGAGGTACCTATCTGTCACATGACTTAGCTGGCACATGTTCTCGACGTGCTGCGCAGCAGTAAAACAAGGAGCCTGTAAGATATCTGAGATTACTGCTTTCACCTAAAAACAATAAAAGTCAGTGAAATCTAGCTTCTGGTATGTTACAGCAATAAAGAGATTACATTTCAATCTTCAATATCCACTTGTCTTTCCAAAAACAATGTTCCTGTGGATAATCCATCAACTTCACTATGAACTGTGCTCCTTGGAGCTACTTACTACCAAAAGAAAAAAAAAAAAAAAAACAGACTTTTTTCATAATATGGGTGAACTGGCCTCCTTATGAACTGTAGGGTAGAAAAAATGTCACATAATTCCTCCAGAATGGCCACATGGTCATATTTGCATCCTCAATGTCAGCTGTACTGTTGCATGATTGTAAGTTAAATACCTATGACAGGCTAAGCATTGTACTGAGGGATTGTTATCAGGAATGCGGTAGATACTATTTTTTTCTGTTGTATTATGGGGAATTTTTGAGGGTATAAATTGTACACCTGAATGAAACAGTCAACAGTAAATTTATGGGACTGGGTAGTAAATAGTGAATGATTTCAAACACAGCCAGAGTCATAAACTGAAAACATTAATGCTGCGCTCATATAACCCAAGTGGGAAAAACCATTCACATCGACCTCTGAGTAGTAATTCTGAGTTGGAGATATTAGAAAATTTTGATGGCTCTGGAAAGACCCACACTGTCAAAATAACTACACATTTATTCAACAAATTAATGTCAAAATGGCCTCAACACACCAGCCTTGCTGGTAGTTATATTTAAATTTAAATAGCTTGCATTTCAATAACATTTTAAAAATAGGAATAAAATCTAACTAGGCAGTGCAAAATAAACTGGTACCTCAGTGTATAAAATAGTTCTGTCCCTGAGCCACCTGCCGCCATCAAGAACAGTCCTTTCCAGATATTCACACATTCAACAGAGAGTCTGTGCATTACTCAGCACTCTGAATAATTACACCCGTAAAAAGCACCATGGCAAAGAGTGATGAGAGCAAATGCTGCTGCTGTAATCATAGATCGGGGTTAATGTTTCCAGTTCTCGGTGCCATGGGTGGACTGGTGGATTGTTTCCAGAGCGTCTGCAGACATAAATGTATGGGAATTACTGTGGTGGCAGCTGCAGGCTAGAAGAGGAGGAGATAAGCCACTGCTGATTGGATCAGAGAATATGAGATGGCCTGGGCAGGCTGATGTGCTCACAGCTAGCATACACCCTGCCTTAAAGATAGTATTTTTGGGTGGAAGGAGTGACAGGAGATACTTGTAGTTTCTGTTATGTCTTGGGACTGACCGCATCAGTTACAAATAAAAGGTCACAACAACCCTTCTGTGTGAGATTATTTCAGTTAGTTAGTTCAGTTGTGTTTAAGAGGAAAACAAATGAATTCCAGCACCAGTTTTACACAGAGGTCAGGCTACTCTTTATTGGATTTCCTACTCAGGCTGTACAAAAAGTTGTATAATGTCCTCTGTGGCGTTGGCTTTCTAAAAAAGTCTGAGAAAATCCCTGATAATGTAATAGTGATTTTATTAGGGTTGACTCATCTTAAACTCTGAGACTACAAGTTTATATCAGAAGGCCTCAGTTACAAACTGGAGGTGTGGTTTGAAATATCTAAATATTGACCAGTCAGGGAGGGTCTACCAAAAAGGTTTGCATTGTGGGAAATGTAGGACGTGGTGTTTTTGGATCTTGAGTAATACTAGAGACTACAAGTCCGGGTATCTCAGCCTCTGTGGTGGTTTTCAGATACTGCCTCCAGTGAATCCCCCATCTTTATGGATATGCAAGACTAAATCTCTGGATTACCCCTTTCAAAATACTGAAATGCAGCAATCTTACCTGTACTAATTATAGAGAACATTAATCCTGATGTAGCAGCTGTACAGATCACACAACTCACCTGTAACCCTAAACACTACACTCCAGCCTATGAATAGACTATAACATACGGTTTGCTCTCCAACAATCTCAGCTGTTGCAGAATGGCTGTTATTGTTCCCTCAGTAGGTACTGTAAGTAGGAATCATTAGTGCAAATGAGCACTACACATCTCTATATGCATTTGCCTGTATCAGATGTCAGTCTGACGAAGCAGGATTAGAGGGCTTGAGAGCTAACCTTGGACCCTGGCTTTTCAGTCTCCAGAAAATGGCTCAAGTTCAAACATACTCTGTTGCCATAGTAATTAATGTAGATTCCTTGGCTCTTGTTTTTCTTGTCTTTACTTTGCTGAAGTCGTATTTCAGTTGCAGAGGGATAATTTATACGATAAGTCTGGTTTTATTCTGTATTTTTCTTTGTCAACAAATCTGATGTGAAAAGCTCATCCATCTATCCATTAACCCAACACTTTGACTGAATGACCGACTTCCCTACTCTGTCTGTGGCTCTCTGTTCCAAGCCCCTTGGTTCCTAATGAAGACTGCTTACAAATATATAGTTACATTTATATAGACTCAGGAATGTCTTAAAACAAGTACTCAATGTAGGACTATTTTCATTCCACATTTAGTTCTCTAGTGAGTATTTGTTGCAGTGGGACGGTGTATGGGAGACTGAGTCAAAATAAACTACGGTGTAAATGTTCAATGTAACAAAGGAACTTCTCACCCAACGAGACAGTGTGTCTCACTGATGTGTTTCAAATAGTTTTTGGACAACAATTGCTTCTTTGGCACCGAGGAGTAAGATACATCAGGCTTTGGTTACACACACACACACACAGTACTTGTTGGTAGATATATCATTGTTGTTTTCGATTTTTACATCAGATTTGTTGAACAGATTGTTACAGAAAAATATTGATTATCACAAGACTTCTGCTTTAAAGAGAAGTAGACAAAGTATATCCAAGTCTACAATGCATGAACTATGCATGAGTAAATAGACTTTAATCACATGCACAATACTTTCCGCCCTCTCGTACTCTGAAAAGTTGAGTGGATGAATTTATCTTTAAATTACAGCCACAGCCATTTTATTATACCTCATTCAGACCAATACAGTGATGCAGGGTTGGAGGCAGGTTGGAAGCTGCTGAGCCTTGGGAAACTGGTGTTGCTACCAGTAACAAGAATTGATGAAATACTACCATCATTTGCTAGAGGGGTGCTAGAGTATGACCAGTATGTCAGCAGCAAAGCAGGAGTCAGTCTGTTTGAGTTGACAGTTCAAGATACTGTCACTTTTTGCACTAATGTTTCCAGACTCTTGATGGAGATCACTGGATAACCCTAACCCTAACCCTACTGTCGAGCAAACACTACTGTCGTTTTGCAAACTGCACTGACTGTCCTAACTATGGTATCAACTTAAAAACGTTTGGCCCAGCTCCAAGAGTTACTGTGTTCGAAGACTGACTGTGTAGTAAGAGATATCTGATTTTACTGTGAATCCCAATGCTAAACTTATATGAAATCCATCTGCCTATGGTGAATTGTTAGGAAAGTGATCTTAAAAGCCAACTGTATAGGTGATGTATAGGTTTTATTTTTTGCATCATATGATCATTCTAAAACTGTCCAATGCTTGAGTTAGTTTTCAGTTTATATGACTTCATGTTTCCTCCTGATGATACGTATTTCGTGTATTAAGTGAAAACTAAGTTGGTCAGAACTAAAAGGTACCAACGGCTCTTTTTGTCCTTGGCACAGAACAAATGTGTGTTAGCAACTCTAGACACCAATGATGCCACCTTCTGTATTCCGCCACTTTTTCTACCCCTTTGTGCCTACAGCGGTTTACAGGGGTGACTGACGTCTCAGTTTCCGTACTGACAGTTGCAGTTCTGGCCTTTATTTGGCAGAGAACTAAATACATGTTCTGGAGTGCTACAGTAAAAAGCATATTACATATAACAGACAACAGTGGGCCTGTGTGAAAGAGCTTGATGGCATTAACATGCAGTACTGACCTGGAGCCTCTTCATAGTCTGGGAGTCTTGGTCAGCCTTGACCTTACAGGCCACCAGCAGCTGAGCGGTGGAGGCTGCCACCTGCTTGGCTGATGAGATGAGTTTCTCCTCACTGGCGTGTCCCTGCACCGCAGAGTTAGCTGCCTCACACAAGTTATTGGTTGCTGCAGCAACCATCCGAGCCTGAGGAGTCAAAGGCATCAATGTGAAGTTGTTTCACTCTTCAATTTGAAAATTAAATTTTCCTTGATCGAAGAGACTTACAGCTGAAATCAGACCCTGAGACCACTGTCCATCATCCACCGCATTGGCTGGGATCGCTCCCACCTGAAAATACAGGAAAACTGGCTCAGAATCATACTGGGTTTATTATCATTATATCATTACGAGTCTATGTTGCCAACACATTCTTTGAGCTCATAAATGTAAAATGCACAGAAGGGAATATGGGAAACAAGATGGTGGTTTTTTTTTTGGGGGGTGAATGACATGGACGGGCAAATTAAACTTAATAGAGAAGGGCTTCCAAAATCTCATGTATTACCACCCTTCACATCTGCATCACAGTAATGGTGTTTCAACAGTGTTTGGGATGCTACATCTATAGAAAAATACAAGGTTTGAAAAATATATACATATTTTTCTGTATGTTATTACTTTTTAGGGTTGGTATGTCTAATATATATGTTTGTTCAGCTGTTTTAGTTGGAAAGAGATTTACATTCCTAAAATGGACTATCGGATGTTATTATGTAACCATGTTTTGAGTTGTTTGGTAAGGCAAATTACATTGTGCAACACTGGACAAACAGCTAAACATTTCAATGCGGAGGATGTATAGGTTGCCTGCTCTTGTAGATTTCATGGAATATGTATCCTTTAGGTGGGTTCAGACAAACCTTCCCTTGAGCCACCAGCTCCCTCTGTGCTGCTGAGGCAGCTTTGACCAGAGCACTGGTAGCTGCAGCGATTGACTTGGCTGCCTCCAAAATCTGCTCCTCAAAGTTCAAGCTCTCATCTGCCTCCTGTTAACAAAAGAGGGAAACCAACCATCAATAAACACTATGTGTTCTACGGTTTTGCGTACAGAGAAAAAGGGCCCCATCCTTAAAAAAGTTAACAGGGCTAATCCACAGCATGGAATAAAGATTAACTTTAAAATGGAGGAATATTAAAATATTAACAGGGTAATTTCTGTGGGACGGCCATCAATCATGGTAGGAGGAGCTGACAGCCCAGAAGACATGGGGCACACGCACTGTGTGTGACCCTGTGGTGAGGTTAACAGGCTCAGTGAGAATGCTGCTGCTCTGTAAAAAGCCCCCTAACCTTGGGTTTGGTCCTGGGCCTCAGCTGCTCCAGTTTCTTGGCAGCTGCTTCAATAGCTGCCGCTGCTCCCAATAGCTCGTTCTCTGCGATGACGGTGGGATCCTCAGGGTCCACCCACTCTGTGCCTAAAACACACACCAACAATGCTGGCTCAATTTGTGCCTGTAAACACCCAATATTTTACACTCTTCCCCAGGATTTTTAACGGACCAAATAGGGTATAACGGTAGTGATAATATGGCTCGCAGTATCTTTTAGAATTCATTTTAAAGCTCTGCTACTTATACAAAAGTTTTTTTTACAGCCTGGGACCACTTTACATGGTGGATTCACATCATTTTATTTCCCCTTGTACACAAGTTGATTGTCCTCTGCCAATCCTCTGTAACTGAAGGCTTACTTCCAGATATACCCCTCACTACATATGAATTTGACAAATTAATATATAATGGACAATCCTGACTGAGCTGCATCATTATCAAAGAAGAACACAGTCAGTGGCCTGATTAGCGTGCCCTTTATTTTATAATATCACAGGTCAAATGGATTATCCGATATAGTTTGGCAACTTCAATCAATATACAGTATAAACATTGTTTATTTTAATATCTGGTGATTTTGGGGCAAGGTGTTCATTGACAGTGAATCTCCCAATGTGTCAGGGAAATTTCGCCAGCATTTCATATCTTCTGTTGTCCATCTCATTTTCAGGTTGGAGCTAAAGGGTTGTCATTTTATGATTTTGCCCTCCCTGCCAACATAAGCCGATTACAGATCACAACAGGATCTTTAAGTTTAACATATTTATTACTTTAGTTAGGTAAATAAAATGCTGGATTTGGAATGGAGAGAATCCTGTTGAAACTCAACCTTGTACATAAATCACAGCCATTTCATCTGTCAGAGCCTCTATGGCATTCCCACTTCCATCTTGTGTTGGATGAAGTCATGATTCAAGATTCAGTTGCTGTCTCTTAAACTGGAGCAGGGCGACATTAATATGTGATATAAAGCTCTGAGGGTGACTCCATTTGACCAATGATGCGTTCATGGAATTGTCTTGAGTTCGTTATTTGTACTTGGGTTGTAAGAGGAGGATCCCAGAGAGGAGTTGTGTGAAACTGTAGAACTCTAGGGGGGATATTTGCCAGCCCTTGAGCATGTCTGACATGCAATATGTTTTAATTTACTGATACTTCTACTGGGGTTATAAAGTCAGAATTTCAACTTGATTTATTGTAATTTCTTATCTAAAATGGTACATCAACATAATTATTTTTCAAAATGCCATCAAGATGTGTGTTGTGAATATTTTAGTTGGTAAAAGTCCAAAGCTGATATCAAATGCTTGGTAAAGGTTGGTGTCCTTACAACTATCCAAGTGCATAAGATCAACAAGGACACTGACAACGTTCAATGTAAATTAAGCCACAGACAGACACTCTTGGGAGTGTAGTTTTGCCTTGCTGTCATTCTGCTGTTGAAGAGGTCAAAGGTTAAAATACCTTTCATGGCCTCAGCAGCCTGGATGAGCTCAGTGACGGAGCCTGCCACCCGCTTGGAGTAGGTGGCCAACTGTTGCTTAAGATCATGAGATGGTTTCTGGATGATCTGTGAATGAAGGAAAAAAAAAAAAATCACAACCTTTAGTTCAACCTTTTTGGTGGCAGTGCAATTATCAACACAAGCAGTGCTTTAACAGTTTGGTATTTTCCTTACTATGTGATATTTTGGTGTCCCACACTGCACAAAGTGCACAGGTGAGGAGGGCCACAAATGGGGAGGGGAGAGGTGGGTGGTTCACTTAGAGCCACATCTGTGTCAGTCTGCTGCGACTGTGGCAATTTTATCAACAGCAGCCAACTAAATACACAAAGCAAAGACGCAGTAATAATGGAATAATTCTTACAATGTAAATAAAAGTTTTTAACTAATCTGTCTCAAACCAGCGGATGAGTTCAAATTGCCATTATAAACATTAAATGTGTTTAAAGAAGGAATGTCAGTAAATCAGTCTTCATTGATCTGTGTGTCATTGCTGCCTTTTTAAACTCCCTTTTTAGCAAAAGTAGCATTTTAATGCTTTATTCTTTAAATGCAGTACAGTGCAAATGCTGATGTGTCACATTTTACAGTATGACGTGAACATTTATGACACGAGTGAAATGATACTGAAATAGGCTCGGATTTACCATTCATAACAGCTTCATCTAGTTTTTTTCTTTTTTTAACATTATTGATCTCTATCCTCATCCACAAGAAAAGATCTGCCTCTGGCTGCAGATTTATGGTCCTGTATACAGTACAGTTCTGTACCATTCACACAACAATCTAATTCCTGGAGAGGTTGATTTGCCATTTGTTGTTGCTACTTAACAAAACATTACAACTTGGCTTTAGATAGTCTTTTTGATCTGGAGCACACACACAAACCAAAAAAGCAGGTGGAATTAGTGACACCCACAAAGTCCATGTGCCACAGACCTACCACCTTGCATTGGCTGTTGCACTTGCACATTTAACACTTGGACCCTAAGTGTAAATCATAGTGGCCATCAACAACAGGGACCACATGTTCACACAAAACTATCCATATTCACTTTCCACACATAAACCGCTATTTCTGAAACCAGAATTTAAACATAGTCCAAAGTACACATGGTTTTCTAGAGTGATAAGGTGATATGATTAGGTGTAGATGAAAAATGAGGTGGAGACAGAATTTAAAAATAAAACTGTTGTTTAGGTTGTAAATTTCACTGATCTTTCTGTAGTCTATAAAGCTACATGTAATGTGCCAATCAAAGTACATTAATTAAACTTGTGTGATATTCTCCTGTTTTATTTTCATTGGAGGCATCATTTTATTTCTGTGTTTTTTTCATTTTACCCTTTACTGTGAAGCACCTGCCGAGTCTGTTGCGATGTGAGTGCTACAAACTAATGACCTGAGATAGCACTGCAGATGATGGTTTACAGGTAAATGTGATAAATTAATGACACCATTCATGTGAAAAGCCAAAAACCCTGGATAACGGTCACGTGGAATTGTTGTAGAATGCCGCCGATGAGACAAAACTAATGACACTACTCTTGTAGTTTTTGTCAGCATTCAGTAGTCTGCACAGTTCCACAATGATTGAGATATATAAAACCGAGGCAGCTCTCTTAATATGGGGAATACAGTGCAAGTGCATATTTATGTCTTTTTGCATACAGTTTTAGTTGTGAAACTACAAAGAGATGTATTCATCTGGCCCCTGGACTTCACCCCCAGATTTACAACAGAGAGCTTTGAACTTTTTTTTTTTTTTTTTAAATTAATATCACTGGTTTAACAGAATAAACCTATGGGCCCTTAAAGTCAAGCATTCCGTTTAGCTCCATGCTGCTTCTCTCTCTACTGTGTAGCCTTTATCAGTGTGTAAAATATTCATGCTGAATTCTCTGTGATTCTTTTTCTTTGCTCAATAATGAAATAGCTTTCTACATTTTTTTCAGTTTTTGTTTGGTCATTAGAAGG
Organism: Istiophorus platypterus; assembly: GCA_016859345.1. NCBI lineage: Eukaryota > Metazoa > Chordata > Actinopteri > Istiophoriformes > Istiophoridae > Istiophorus > Istiophorus platypterus. Next base: position 21,862,196 of record CM029128.1, on the reverse strand, counting down.
CTCAATTGTAGAAGCAGCCCACATGCATATACTCTATTGACTGTGAGACTTTATGTTCTTGCTGGGCGGCTTTGAATGTGTGGGATTAAATTATATTAACCCTAATTTAATTTCCTCAAACACCAATTTTTATATATTATGTGCAATGAAGAGATTTCCGGGGATGACGATGTGACGTTAGTATTATACTTACATATAAAATATAAACCCAGATTTCTGACTGTGTCAGCAGGGACACTAAGATGAAACATCGAACACTCACATGAAACACTGAACATAGAGAGGAAATGAGAGAGTCAACCTCTATCCCTAATATTCAAACTAATGTTAGACCTATCTCATAAATGATTGAAAAAACTGGTAAACTAGTTTGATTTGGGTTTGGATGTGTTTCAGTTGGTGTCCTCAGATTTGTCCTAGGTGGACATGCAGTATTCAGGTTGGAGCAGTGTGTGACAGGTGCAGGGCATTAACAGGGCTCAGCCCATACCCAGCTCAAGTTTATTCAGATGTGTTGTCATGAGAAGATAGAGGCAAGGACGTAACTGCAAAGGAATGCATGCTGTGGGCCAAACACAAACACATCCACATACTGCACACCAACAAACTGGTACAAACATGTTAAGACAAAACAATCCTGAAAGCACATCATTACCTGAACTCCACTGCTGAGACAATGTTAGACTAAAGCAAATGGGATGTATGGGGTGTTTTGTGTCACACAAATACAAACAACTCCATGCATCAATTCTAAAAAAAGGTTGTTTCCTTTGTGATGCCATGAGGTTTAAAAGTAAGAAGTCTCACTATGCTGTGTGTTCATTTGATGGCAAAACATCAGCAAAAACCAAACCATGTCCATGAGCAACATGATCGGCAGGTCAGTAGGAGTGCTGTATTTCCTACAGAGGTCAAGGACCAGATAGACTTGAGTGTGAAAACAGGGTGGTTCTGTTCAGGCCATCAGAGGGCAAGACCACAAGATTAGATCCCATGCTCAGCAAACATTAGACTGTTTCATTTATGGTACTGTAAACTTAATCACAGTGAATGCAATTAAGATTTTTTTTGACACTCATTAGTACAAAATATACCTGAATATCAAAGTGAAATCAAATATCAACCAGTTTACATTAAAGGGATAAAATTCTCAGAGGGGATTTTTACTGGAGATGCAATTTAGTTATTACAGTTTTCTTCAGAGCACAGGTGTACTTTCATCTCTAACTGTGTGTGTGTCAAGTCTGTACTATGTTCAATGACTCAACTTTTCAGCCACCATGGGTGCTCTGAATGATGGAAAATTTGACCAATTACAGTTTCATGGCAAGTGAAATTATGTGATATGGCCAAAAGCTCAAGAAAAAGCTACTAGGTGGACTGTAAGTAGAGATTGCTTTAGCAACTGCTGTTTCTAAGACCAAGAATGAACTGTCAAGTTCAGGTATTTGATTTATGTTTGTCTTTAATCTTTAAAAATGAATAACTTTTTTTTTCACTTCTAATCAATGTTATAAGCCTGTGTTGACTGTGAAAGTAAGGTGCAGGAATACTGGGCTGCGGCTTCACCTGAATGTTAAAGCAGGAAATTAACATTCATTCCAAGGTTTGCAACAAACTGTGGCACACAATTTGCAATTTTTCCATGTATAAATAACATTTAAAATTTGATCACCAGACTCCAATCTTCAGCAGACTGATTTGCTCTGAACCACACAATTCTGAAAAACCATGGACAAAACAGAGGCATGGAGAGTGGAAAACCTCTTACTGTAGCTGACAGAGAGGTCACCAAAACAGCACTGAAACAGCAGTGAGACCAACACAAACATGTAATCTGATCTTCCCATCCCCAAATGGTCAGAACAGAAAGACAATCAGCTGACAGTGTGACTGGACAGTCAAGTCTAACATCAGTCTAAATATATATGACCACTAGTGACTGTCTCAGGATATGTTCAAATATCTCCAGCTGAGTCAGACTCCTTCAGTGTCTTGACTCTGACAGTCTTTGCCTACAACTGGAACAACAGGAAGGGGGTATTTGGATAACTTGCCTTATAAAACAAGGCAGGTTATCCTTCATGTCCCTTCCTGTCTATAAGCAGAGCTGCTCTGACATCTGCTAACATGCTGCTGACGGTGTTCAACCAGTGCATCCCCACACTTGCGCAGGTCAATCATGCAGGGTACTCACCGGCTTGCACCGACAGCAGTGAGCCACAAGATTAAAATAACATTGACAGGGCATTGGGAAAAGGAAAGAAAAGAGGTTATCAAATACAACAGCTGACATCAGGCATATAGAGGGGAAGTTTGTGACCATGCAGCCGTTGTGCTGTAAACGCTATCATTGCACACTTCAAACGTTTTGTTCATTTAATGGCAATGACAGCCATGAGATTGTAAAATCTCTACATTTTCATAGGCATAGCAAGTTAAGGATTTCACATTTTTCAAATATTTTGCAGACAAAAGATGTCCTGCATTAACAACATGTGCAAAGAGTTTCATTTTTCAGTTGCCTGTACAGAAGATTCAGGAGTTGGTGCGACTTAAAATGTTGAGCCTCTTGGCTAGAAGGTTTGATCTCAGAACTAGTGGAATAAATTTTTACTAGTGATTGTTATTGGTACAACTGAGGTGCCACTGAGCAAGGCACCAACACTATGCTCAAGTGCAACTCTACCCCACTTGTCAACAGGTACAGACAGCTGTAAAACAGGACAGATTCTTGGTGTTAATGTGTGTAAATGTCATAGTGTAGTATAGGATGTTGCTAAAGAGAAAATAAAAACTTAGAATATTAGAAAAAGTGTTAAGGAAAAAGATGTTACCATTCAGGTTTTCTATACACCACTATAGTCAGTGCTTTTAAAAGGCTCCTTTATGGCTCTAGTTTAAAAGCACAATCACAATGACCAGCAAAGAGGTCATGTATGCAAGGTCAAGAGCATTACTCAGTTCAGACCCTTTGAACAGCTGTGCCAGTCAGTGTGGTATGCTACACATCTCAGAGTAGTTGGGATGAGTGCACAATAACTTCTCCCACTAAGTAATACAGCATTCTGAGGTACAGAGTGGTAAAATGTGAAAACAAAAACATACCCAGGAAGTGACGTTTCAGTCACTATGATCAGCTAAAGTTCTCAAACCCACCTCTGTGGGGTAGTTCCCGTTACAGGCGGTGTCTCCAGGACCACATTTTGCCTTTTAAATATATCTGAATACATACACAGTGTACAGTGGCTTCAGACTGTCTTCAGACTCCTTTAATTTTTACACACTTTATTTTTTATTGTCATAGATTTAATTTTTAAATGTAAAAAAAAAAAAAAATCGCAGTTTTACCGAATGACCTATGATGATAAAGTGAAGACATGCTGAATACAGAGAGGTGATCGAAGAATACCTGCTCTGGAGTGCACATGACCTGAGAATGAGGCGACAGTTCAGCCTGTCAGCTCCACAGTGACCTGAAGCATACTTCAAAGATGATGCTCAAGTGCTTCAGGACATGTCTCTGAGTGTTCTTGAGTGGCTCAGTCAAAATCTAGTCATAAAGCCCGTAAACATGGCCCCACCATGTGGAGAGACCTGAAGATGGCAGCTCAGAGAAGCTTCTTTCCAATCTGATGGGGCTGGGGATGATCCGCAAACAAAAATGGGAACAACTGCCAAAACTCAGTGTGCAAAGTTTGAAAAAAAAAATTTACTCAAGAAGACTCAAAGTTGTCATTGTAATTCGTTTTTTTCTACAAGTTCCTGAACTAAGGGTCTCTGTACTTTTATTAATCAGAGATTGGTGTTTCTTTTTTAATAAATCTGAATTAATGTATAAAAACATGTATTGACTTTGTCATTGTGGGTTACTGAATAGAGAGTGAATGCCTTTTTATCCATTTACAATTAAATGAACAATACAATAAAGTGTGCAAAAAGTGGAGGGGTCTGAACATTTTCTGTAGCCACTCTGAATCTTAAGAGGGGGAAGCGTTTATTCAATGCAGGTCATACACAACTCCCCAAGGTAGATGGCCCTTAGACCCCTCAGAAAGGAGCCTATCAACCATGAGGACACAGCACTATGATATTATTATATTTATTTTCTTTCTTCTTGCACTGCATTTTTAAGGAGACATGGCTTATCACTTATGCTGCCCCATGTAAGATCTGTGATAAGACCTGCGTTTGTTTATTTACTATGTTTTACGTAGTGATATCCACTAAGCCACTACTGAGCCTGATGAGTGTTTTATGATGGAGTTGGATTTCAATTGATTTATTGACAGCAGGTTTTTCCATAAGACAGAGGAAAATCACATGTATTATAAAACGAACCTCCATTATTTTTTAGAGAGTAGTTGCTTGATGCTGGTTACCAATGAAATGATTTCACACTTCAGGATGATATTCAGAATGTTTTAGGATTCATTCACTATTCTTCACTGTGGCTACTGCTGTTTATTCTAAATCAGGGCCGGCTCGTGGAATGGCCAACACAGGTGGTTGCCTGGGGCGCAGAAAGTCAGGGTGGGTGCAACAAAAGTGGAATATGCCACTAGCATAATTTTATTATTAATATATTATTAATTTTATTACAAATCTATAGATACTGCAACCACCTCTACCGTCAGTCAATGACAATGTGCTCTCCTGAAGATGATGGATACCATTTGATGGTATCCATCATCTTCAATTTCATCAGTTATTATTAGCTCAAGTTATTTTTTAATGTCATGGTCAAAGCCTTCAGGGGTGCAAGGAGAAAAAGAGAAAGCCCAGTATAGAGGTATGTTGTCTTATGTTAACATTAAAATGGAGTAATAGTAGCAATGAAACTAATACTAGAGCGCTATAAAACCTGCTGGGCTCAGATTGAAGGATTACTCTGAATGGCAAGCTAGCAGTGTTAGCTGGGTAAAAGTCAATGTTTCATAAGCCCAGTAAAAAAAAAAAAAAACAAAAAAACAAAAAAACCCCCCCAAAAAAACCCAAAATATTTTAAACTTTGTGACGATGCATTTTGCAGCTGAATCAAAGGAGTTTTAAAATAGTATATTTATTTTAAGAAATTGGAGCATTTTCTTAACCCATAAAGGAACAATAATCCTTCAATTTATCAGAAACCTTTAAAATACATGGTTTTCAATAGACAGGAAGGATAGAGGAATTGTATTCTGAAGAGTAAGTAGTAACTGCAGCTGCTGGTTAATAAATCCAAAGGGCACCAAAATAGCTAGAGGTGGCCATCTTATGTATCCAATTTTCCTGCTAAACTAGTAAGTGATCACATCCATGTCCACATGTTTCTTAGTGGTTTTGTGTGAAGCCGTGTGAAGAACTGAATGTAGAGAGTTAGTGTGTATTTGCGTTTGTGGGTAATGATGTCTTACCACTAAAACATGCTCCAGCAGTCCCAGATATCCAGTAGCACATTCATTGCCGTAGCGCAGAGCTCTCATCTGGACCTCTTTGCTGACCTCTGGGTGATAGGCCGCTTGCTGAAAGGGCAACCAGACAGAAATCAAAATTGGAACTAAACACTGACAGCTTAAGCAGAAGAGCAATTTTTTGAGTTAAAATGCAGTGCTTAAATTGACAGTGTAAATGTAAGCAATATCGTAAGGAGTTACAAAGATGGCTGATATGTAATTATCTCTGCATGCATTACTATCAAGGTGTTACAATATTCTAAAAACAAATTAGAATCACAGTCACTCAAATTGTCAACCCTGTATGTTTCTGAATAGTTTTTGTTCTCAAACATTCAAGAGCTCAAACTGTGAGACATTTTGCTCAAATTGACCATTGACCAACAGATAGTGTATCGTGAACTCATGACTTCAAGCTCCTGTGCACCTTGCAGGAGTGCAGCATGTCAGCGATGGCCCTTCTACTAAGGTTGGCTGTGGCAATGATGTCTTCCTGACGACAAGAGTTCCCAGCAGCCACTGCCTTTGCTGTTGCCATAGTGATTCCCTTAGTCATGCGAATGAACTCCTCTGGTGCGGTCGTCTTTGGTGGTGGGTCAGAACTGCTGAACACCTGTATGGTAATACCAGGGGACTGTTAGTGAGATAACTCATAACTAAGTGAATTTATGCTATAGAATTAGACACAGGATCACAATTTTCAATAGTCCTTTGAGCTAGAAGGGGCCTAGTTTCAGTTGGTACTAGGCCATAACATCTCACACTGGTTGGAGTAATATAGAAAGATTTATTCAAAATCTTGTCAAAGATATTGCTAACACAACGTTTCCATTTCACGAGTGTAATTACTCACCGCTAGCTCCTGTTTGATGTGTTCAATAGTGGCCTCCAGAGCTCTGGTGCCCTTTGTGGCTTCATCCTCCACTGCCTTCACTGTCTTCAGGAGGGATGTGACATTGGTCACCATCACCTACAACAACAGGCCAGATCATATGACCATAGATTAGACTGATGGCAAGAAAAATGTACTCGCTGATAATTTTTAAATTAATACAAACACATCTTGATTCTATTTTCAATACAGAATACAGTACTTCTCACAGCATGTATATGGTTTCTCAATCTCAAAAAATACAGCATTACCAGGGAGAAGTGCATAGTGTACCCTGTGGCTGAGATGTCTGTTCTCTTGTCTTCACATGCTGTGTATTGTGTGTGTGTGTGTGTGTGTGTGTGTGTGTGTGTGTGTGTTTGTTGAGTGTGTTGAGTGTGTGAGTGTGTGTGTGTGTGTGTGTTTGTGTGTGTGTGTGTGTGTGTGTGTGTGTGTGTGTGTGTGTGTGTGTGTGTGTGTGCGCGTGTGTGTTTGAATGTGACATTTCAACTCAGAATGAGCATCCAGGCAGACTCTGGACTGAACGAGCGCGCCATTGAAATTGCAACTAAGTTCCAACTCAAGCCCCCCCCCTTTAAACCACACCTTTCAAAGGTCTGAATTGGGGGGGTCACATCCGAAAATTTTTATGACTTCAAAACTAACAATCAAGCCACAGGCCTACTTCAAAAACACTGATTGGTCAGGTAAGAAAGTCTTCAGAGTATGATCTTCTTTCTCAGCTACATAACATGTAAAGCAGAGTGTTGCTGTAGAGGAACAGATGAGTCTCATATGACTTTGGGTTTTGTATCTTACCTTAGCAGAGTTCTTAAGCTGCAGCATGCTAGGATCATCATGTGGTTTGCCTGCAGCTGCTTTGGTGGTGCTGATGAGGTTAGCCAGAGCTTTAGCCACATCTTTCACAGCATTGATCAGGACTACCTGCAAAGTGCATAAGAGTACTTTACAGTTTAACCTGATGGCTTCATGTTTGAAGTGACAAATAAAGGAGCAGCTGTGTCCTATACCAGGGGCTGCATGTGTGTTTATCAAGTTGCATCCTTTAGAGGCCTGAAAGCGAGCGTTCTGTGCCTCTCCCCTCTATAGACTGCACCAAAGATAGCATCACTGTCTGTTCCCTTCCTTAGATGAGCACTTCAAGCACTTTTTTTTACAGTGAGGAGAGATCGTGAAGAAACGCACAGCTAACAAACATGCAACATTTTTCTGACATGCACTTCTGCGGTCAATACCTGGGTCTCTGGGTCTTCAGAGCCCAGACTTGCAGCTCCCAGTTTGACCACATCAGCCAGTTTGGTGATAGTGGACACTGAGGACTGGGCAGCCTGAGCCAGTTTCTCCTGACTGGCTCCAGCACCAGACACCAGCAGCTTGGTGTCCTCGACTAGCGCCTTAGCTGTCTTCAGGATGCATTCTCTGCACACAAGAAGGTAACAAAGTCAGCAGCTATTACGGACAAGCTTCATTACCACTCAGTGCAATCTCTCTTTTAACCATTTCTTTCACTGGTCTGACAAGTGTTCCTAGTGTTTATTTTTCATATTTTAAAACAAATCAGTTTAACTACAGCAACTGCTATGTGAGGTCAAAGCCTTCACAATTTTGCCCGGAGAAAAAACTGTAGCTATCCTTAAAAAAAAAAAAAAACAAAAACCCTACATGCACGGCAGTTACAGCGTTCAGTCCTCTCTGCCCTGCTCGTATTAGAGACATGTATGAACTAGCCTGATCCCTCCACTTTCCCATGGACTTGCCTCCTCTGTTTTGCTATAATGTTTAGTCTACAAATGTCTAGGACTTAGGGAAATGTGTTCATTAAAGGACGCTAAAAATATAAATATTGAAAAAACAACAATATTAAATAATTAAAAAAAAAACCATGAGCCTTATCTAAATATATGAATTGAGCCACATTACATACTATTGGGAAAGATCCTGTTCCAAAGCGGAATTTTTAGTTATTAGTATAGCTCCAAATGTCAGTGATTCAGGATTCTCCATGGAGTCCTTTCTTCTGCAACAGAATCTGAATGTTCTGGTTTCAATTTGACTCTCTACAGATGGTTTCTGTAGTGATTGATACCTGTGGTCAGCAAATGTCTCTGCATTCTCTCTGTTCAGAGTACCAGCAGTGGCAAACATGATGGTGGTGTCGAGGTCTGCGATGATTCCAGACACAGCGCTAGCTGCTGTGATGCAGGCTTGGGTGCCACGGTTTCCTGCCTGCAGGGACGCCAGCACATGCGAGACCTGCAGGAAGAGGACCAATCCGTAATGAGTGGAAATTGGACTTGTGCCTTTAAAACCCCATGAATGGGCCACCTCTACAAGTCTGAGAGGAAAAAAGTGAAATTTCAAAACTTCTAATGAAATGTATTTGAACAGCTGCAGTAAGCTAATGTGTATATACACAGTTAAAAATTTCACATGGAAGGAGAAGGTGAAGAAGTAAAGAGCCTCAATGTGCACCCTTGGCTTACATATATTGGTTGCATTCCTCAAGTCTTAGTTTCCTGTGATCTGTTCACTACTGATGTTAAATAAAATTTCCAAAAATAATGAAAAAAAAAAAAAAAGAAAAAGTGAAGCGATTGGTTGTATTCTGACCTTCTCAGAGACTTTGCGGGCGCTTTCAATCAGCTCTTTCTTGGTGAACGAATCGTTTGGACTGCACTGCAGCGCTCCAGCTTTGGTCACCAGACCTGTGCAGCTGAAACCCAGCTCACCCACCTGCTTCTTAATGTGAGAACCAATCTAGAAACAAAAAAAGTAATAAAAATAATGGAAAGTGAGATATGCAGTTCTGGCATGGCCTGTAAAGTGCCTATCAAAAGAGAAGACGACACGCTGAGGTATGTTTGGTTTTATTTACTTCATCATTCTCTGCAGTCATGGCTGCATATTTGGCCTCATTAGCCAGATTTCCAAACTCATTGGTCAGCTGGTTGGCCAATCCTCCAAGGTCATCTGGGTTGGTGTTAGACTTGGTTACCTGAAGAGAAATGAGAAAATACATTTGTTGAATAACAACTAGTTAATCTATCACATTTACACTGGGTAGATTATCAAAAAATATACAAAAATATTAAATACAAAAATATCCATGGTTTATACTTTAATGAGAACAAAAAGCGAAACCTGCAGATATATATTTCACAATGAGTCAGCAGCCAACTTTATGTCACTAAAGAGGGCAAGCTGCATTTTTAAAGGGGCAGATCCTGACTTTGTCACAGTCAAGGCCTTGAAATATCATTGGGTCAGGGATGGTGGAGAAAACAGGGATGAGGCTTGGACTGTCACAGGGGCAAGGTCTGATGCAGCTCACATGGGCAGAGTTTTGGTGCAGTCAGACTGAAATTGACTTTCCATACATTTGTTTCTGAAACAAGGCACATTTGTTTCCAGTTTGCATTTGGTAGCAAATGCTGGGTGGGACAGACCTCTTATTCAGGAGACAGTTTGGTAATATTCTTTTTTTTATAACTGAGGGGTGAATGAGCTGCAGAAAGGAAGGGATGCCCTTTGTCTGTAGGAGGTGAAAGGACAGTGATAGAGGTTAATGACACTGAAATGTTTGATAGAATACTATATAATTAACAACTTTGTGAACTGCTGTTTCTAATCCATTAGCCATGCTACTTCCTGCAGGTAATTGTGGAACCAGAGGGTGGCCTTGATTGGCTTAAGTCTGGCTTATTTTTTTTGGTGCTTAATCATTTCTCTACTCTCACAACTGACAATAGTTTTAACGGTTTCATGAATGGATTTAATTTAATGAAGGATAGGTTCAGTCATGCGAGGTATAAAATAGCTATTGGTTTTCATATGGAACTCCTGCACTAGTTTTCCGTTAAATCATAAAACAGCCACACTGTGTTTATTTCCCCTCATAACATTCCTGCTGATCATCATTAAAACTGAATTGTGCAAAAAAAGTTCCCAACATATCCATGTCTTGTTGAGAAAAACATTGTGCAAGGATCGTTGAGAATTTTCTTTCCCCAGATGATAATGGCAAAAATGTCAGTGACAAATGAATTGCATTTCCTAAGGCTGCTTCACAGTAGCAGTTACTCGGTGTTATGTGAAATGGAATGCTTTTAATGTGAAGATGCAGCAACAGGTAATGTGGGTTAGCATTACCAGTAACACTCTAGCATTTCTAATTCTAGTCTTTGTAGAACAACTACTGTAGGATTCTCCTTCTGCAGTTAACTTGAGAATCAATGGGAAAAAGAACCTCTGTACCTGATGAATTGCAACCCTTCCTTTTTCAGAAGAGGAAGGGGAGTAACAAGACTATGTCAAAACCTAGTATATGACTTGCCTGCCCTATTTTTGTTTGTTTCTCTCCTACTCTCTGTGCTCAAATATATAGTAATTAAACACTGTATTTTTTTCGTTGCCAGATGGCAGAACAAGTACGAAATAGTGACTGAAACATGGCCCATGAAGACTACATAGTCAATATTAGTCACTTCCAAGCTATTTTCAACATGCAGCTCTGCACTACAATCCTTACTTTTTAACTGCAACATCATCTGACAAAATCAGCATACATGTGAAAATACATAGTTAAAGACAATTTCTGCGCTGTGATTTTGGCTTTATTTACTTGTAAAACGATCAGAGAAAAAGTTAGAAGCTCATTCACGTCTGTGTAAGCTGCTGTCCGGTCAATTAAATGAGACTCAGAGATATGTGCCTGCAAATGGAAAGATCAACCTCGCTCTTGAAGGAGCAATACTGGTGACTCCTCTACAGAAAGTAGTAAAGGTTTGTCCAAAAAGTCACTATATTTGTGGTAAGGTGATTTTTTTAAGAAAAGACTCTGAGAAGTCTGTAACTCTAGCAAAAGTTGTAATTTGGCAACACTGCCTGTAAATGCCCTATGATTATGTATTAGTCCTTTCCGATTAACTTTAAGAGAGCAACGGCGATTGGAGAAAATCCAACGTGTTGCTTGTTGGCCAATGGTGCACCCCCAGCGCTCGGTCAAGTGGCAGTCGACTGAACAATGGTGTAACTTTATCACTCACTCACTCAGTCTTGGACCGTTGTGTTTTAGCACTTGCCTCGAGCTTAATTTAGATACACACATTTTGCTGTAATTAAAACTCTGTAGTGCGGATGCAGAAAAACCACCCCTGTGAAAATTGTCTGGCTCCACCACGCTTCAGGTAATATTTACAACCCACATCATGGGTGTACAATTCACCAAGTGGATTTCAGTTTGACTGCACCATGACAGGGGAAATGACTTCTAATGGGGACGGGTGGAACCTGATACTATCACAAGATGTGGAGCCTCATTCAGGGGCAGGGCTGGTTCCAGATAAACAGGGGGCAGGACTGGATCTGCCACTGAAGAATTCTAGGAATGTATCAGTGAAGCAGCTTCCAAGCTATGCATAACCTCAGGTGCAACTCTCTAATTAATAACTGGTTGGTCTTAACCACTGCATTATCCAGGTGCTGCTTTAACCACATAATGTAACAGCATGTAAGGCTAGTTTCTTTTTTGGACTACTTAAAATGCGAAGTGATGTAATTATAATACCAGGGTTTGCTATTTAGTGCCTCTTCAGTTTTTAAAAAAAAAATGTAACTTTATTTCAAGGTGGTAGCCAGTCATCAGAGCTATGCCTACTGGATAATTATAAAAATGCCTTACCATCTCTTGTACAGTGACAGCAATGGCCTTAGCTGTCTTAACCATGGTAGTCTGGTAATCCACAAAGGTGCCTTCAGGTTCAAGTGTGGGTTGGTCTTCCATTTTATTGATGGCATCATTGATGGAGTCCACCATGCCACCTACAGCACCAGCTGCACTGGCAGCTTCAGCCAGAGTTGCGCCCAGGTCATCTACTGCTTCTTTCATCATCTGCACTGACTCCTCCAGGGCCTCCTGCATGTGTGCTGCCTGGATAAAAAAAAAAAAAATTTGAGTGGTTATTTCTAAAAAAATTCAACCAGACTGCTGAATCAACTTAGCACCACTATAAAAAAAAATTAATGAAATGCAGCAAAGGAAACTGAATAAATTGAAATGATATAGGATAAAAATGGTTAAATAAACAAAACAAATAAAACATGTTTGGAATTGGAAAAATGAAATTTTGGGTTATCGTCAATAAAAGGCTATTTAAGGAGTTTTAATTTGAATTAGGTTGAGTCTGAATTTCTTGCACTGCATTGAGCTGATTAAGGAGGGTATGAAAGGAAGGAGACCCTATCCCACACCCACAAACAAACACATTCATGTGCAGCAACATCAGTGTTTAGCAGTCCAACATTTGCTGTTGGTGAGTACATGTGCAGCAGCTGGCAAATAATTTAGGAGAAGTGACATCTTATGTACCTCTGCTTGCAGCTGATGGAAACTCTCGATATAGTAAATATTTATTCAGAGGAATAGAAAGAGAGGGACAACACAGAAAGCAACAAAAAAAAGGGTAAATAGTAAATGGACTGCACTTATATAGCGCTTTCCTAGTCTTATCGACCACTCAAAGCACTTTACACTACAACCAACATTAACCTATTCACACACATTCTTACAGCTCTTTCTTCATACACACACACACTAATGATAATATGGAGTTCAGATTTTAGCCCAAAAAGAAAAGTTGTGGATGAATATGTTATTTACTGCAAATTGTAACCCTGGTATTATAAACTGTTTATGTAAGAAAAAACAAAACATTAGTTAAGTAATAGACTGCATTCTTCCATGCACAATATTACTGGTCCTGTGCCTTGTTACACCCCCAAGGGACAAGTCTCAAAACTAAAGGGCTGTGTCCTTTGGCCAGGTTTTTCTACCAGCTTCTTCAGAGGACACTGTGTGGCGAGTACCAGACTCATTACCTTGGGGTTTCCTCCAGCCTCCTTGGCAGTGTAGAGCATCTGCAGGGCTGACTCTGTCAGGGTTTTGGTCTGGTCTAAGACAGCCATCTGCTGCTGGCTGCTGAGGATCTTGGATGCTGTGCCAATGGCTGCCATGATCAAGGGCTCAAAGTAGCTGGCCATCTGAGATACCTGTTCAAGTTAATGGGGAACAAATTGTACATGATGAAAAATTCATAACTGCTTCTGAAATAAAATGAACCAGCACTGTCACTTTCTAATCAAAATTTGAACATTCAACACATTGAATTTGGGGGAAAAGTAAATATTTTAACTGTTCAAAATTTTGAATTCTGTGTCATTCCAACCTTTTCACACTTGTTATTTTGGGAAAAGTGACAGCCATAAATTTTACATGTTACTGTAGCCCTAGTCTGTCTTTAGACTGACCACCAGCTGGTCACATTAATATTACACTGGTTCAGCTGTGTTATGGGCGGTCAGGTGTTTTACCTTGTGACCCAGCTGGGAGGCCTCCGAGCGAGCGGCCACGGCTACAGGATCAATCAAGTTACTGATTTCATGGACGGAAGCAGCCATCTGCTCATGGAGAGTCTGCAACATACACACATGTGAGGTTAATTCTTGTACCCTAATTCAAGCATAAATTTACCATCATTCTCTATGGTTAACAATAGTTGTCACAAATACAAGGAGCAACCCACTCTGTGTTACCTTACACAGTTTTCCCTCATAATTTGATTGACTGAATACACTTCTTAGATTACAAATGAAAGTAGAAATGAAAGAAACACTTGTACAGTGAAGTATGATGCAATTGTACTGTGTTAATTACTACCTTAATTGTGCTTGTAGTAGTTAATGATGCTCCATTAACTAACAATACATAATATTTGAGCATGGAAGTTGAGTCTTGAGTTTTGGTAACCACATACATTACTTGTCACAAGTTTTAGAACACTGCCATTTTTCCTGTTGTTACTTAAATTCAGTTTGTGTAAAGTTTACTGTGAAATTAGAGCACATAACAAATAAATATACATTTTTACCCCCCAAAAAAGGAAAAAAGAATTTGACTGTTCTTAAGTCTTAAATTGATATCTATTTTTGACTCACCCAGCAGTCAAACACACTTGTAAAGTTCTTTCTAGAACAGAATGTGTTGAACCTGTAAGTTTTTTGCCTCACCTTCTGTCCAGTTCATCCCAAACCAGCCCCATGTGGTTCAGGCCTGGAGACTATTCTGGTCTTCCATCATGGGAAGCCAATGTCTAATTCTTTTTTCTAATGTTTTGGGTCATTATCTTGCTGTAGGATGAAGCCCTAACCCACCAGTCTCTTATTATTTGTTTCTCATTATCTAAAGGCAATATACAGTACTATCTCCTGCAGTAAAGTATTATCAAAATAATGCATCAGAGTGTTGTAGTAACACAGTTTGTTCAATCACTTCCTTTGTACAGACAGAGGATTTGTAAGCAACCAACTAAAATTGGACATTCTTATTAAAAAAAAAAAAAAAATTATGTAAGATTTTTTTTTTTTTAACAAACTTCACAAACTTGCACACTTACACATATGTGACAGTTTTTGATGACAATCTGTTCGAACTGCTGTGTAATATTCAGGAAAGATTTCTGAGTAAAATTTAAATTCAAGGCAATTTCAGATGACAAATTGAGGACAAAGCTTTTGAAAAAAGCCTATCTTCCACCTGTCACACTGTTTGTGTGTGTATGGGTGTGCACGTGCGTCTGTGTTACCTCCATGGAGATGTCTTCTCGAGGTGTTAGCTGCTGGCTGATGGCAGCCAAAGAAGCTTGATCGACCTCACGGATGCAGCCATTCAGCACCTCAATAGCATCATCACATTCTCTCTGGCCAGGAGCCTTTTCTCTACTCAAATAAACATACAAGGTGGAGAAAGTATACAGTGATTAGAGGCTATGATAAGTGATAACTAAAAATGGGGCACTTTTAGACTCTTATTATAGAAAATGGATCTTACTGTCAGAATTAGTATGAAATGTCTATTTTTCCTCAGCACTCTGGGCTCTCCAGTCATATTTAAACAATTATAGACCTTATTCTAAAGTGTCATTACTGCTACATCTGCTGTCGTAATATTACAGGAGTCTAAATTTAAGGTGGCATAACAAAATAATATATTGCATCGTATTGGTCTTGTGATGTGACTGATGATACAGAGTTTTTCCATCATTTATGTAGTAGTAGTGGTAAGAGTAGTAGTCGTAGTAGTAGTAGTAGTAGTAGTAGTAGTAGTAGTAGTAGTAGTAGTAGTAGTAGTAGCAGACTTTACCTCATGTTGGTGATAAGTTTCTTGATGGAGTCAGATACAGTCCTTGAGTGTCCAGCAAGCACTGACCACTTAGGGGGGTCTTTGGGGTTGACAGCCAGAGAGCGGGCAGTTTGGATCAGGCCGGTTGAGCTCTCTAGCATTGTCTTTGCTGCTGCCACGATGGGCTCCATGGCTGCATGGCCCTGAGGAAGGTGACAGGAAATCAGTATGAGAGGGACAGGCTAGCTTAAGAAAGACTAAAGTTTGGTTTAGAGACACAGACAGGTCTCAAGAGATATTAGCCTTAAAGTTATCAGTGACCTCTGGGAACACGCACTTAGTAGAGCTCTTCCTTCACTCACTAACACAACTGCATTCACTGAGCACAGAACAGAGAGTCTGCACAAAAAAACTGTAATAACACACTCAAACCGCTTCCATGCATTTCATGTACATATGGTCAAATCGGGTAGTGAACTATCAGGTCACACTCTGAATTTATATTAAACTGGACCTACCTACCCCTTTGTACCATATAAAAATACCTACAATTAGCCTTACCAAAGTAATGTGTGTTTAGTTTAGGACATACCTCAGGGCTGATCTGAGCAGGAATGCTGGCAAACTCAGGGTTGGATGCAAAGGCAGTCAGGTTGTCCACAGCTTCAATCAGTGGACCAGTGGCAGCCCTACACTTCTCTCTGTTCTCCTGGTTAAAGGCTCCATCCAAAGCCTGCACAGGGGACATGGCATTTTAGACAATTATTGCACCTAGTGTAAAGAACCTGGAACTAAAGTGGTTTGATTAGAAGAGCGACTGTACCTCCAGATGTGCCCCACTACAATGATGATTCAGGATTAAGGGGTCAGTATGCTTCAAAAGCTGAGCCTGCCCAGTCTTTTAACATTGTCTCACACTCTTTCCTTCCACTGACCAATCATACTCCTGTCCAATCAGTGATTGGTCAGGAGTGGGAAGGTGTCAGGTTAGGCAGGGAACTTCTCTATCAAGCTCAAAATGATGAGCACTATAGAGGAGTGGGTATCTAAAGCTGTGCACCATTATCGCCATTTGTACAGTTAATCACGTCTCGTCCTTTTCAATAACATCAGGCTTTTTGTCCAGCCTTCAAGTCTTGCCACACAGAACAGTTAAATAAACTCTTATCTATAGACATATTCGGAGGCAATCGGTATTAAACTACTAGACTAGTTTGTTTGAAGCTACCCAGCCTTTAGGTTAGCCCAGGGCTAAGAAATGCAAACCACACATTTCATTTCACCCAACACAGACTATTTGATTTTCATTTAGTTAATGATGAATATCAAAAGGACTACAAACCTTAATGGACTTGACAAGGTTGGCAGTAGTGTTGGCCACTTCTTTGGCTGATTGGACAAACTGCCTCTTGGCAACAGGGTTGGGAGTTTTGGAAGAGGCCAGGCGACAGGCATTACACAGTGCAGAAGTGTGTTTGGCCACAATGGTGGCTGCAGAGAGCACCTGAGCAGAGAAACAGTGCACTGGGTTTTATCAAGGTATTATTCAACCACACAAAGAGACAAAGAAGACTGATGATAAAACTGGCCATTAGCTTGATGTTGCAGAGAGGCCAGTATGTACCTGAGATTGTGTGCAGGCTGGGTCCACCAGGTTCTGGCAGGCCATCTGAATAGACTGATTAGCTCGGGCAAACTGAGCAGGGTCTACCAGACCCTTCTGACCTGCTGAACTATTGGGGTCTGATACTCCCACCAGATAGGCAGCCTAGGAACATTATTGGATCACAAGTCAGTTTACATTGTCTAAGTATTAAAAGGGCACTTGTTACAAACATACACCTTGTAAGTCAAACCCATTTTCTCTGAGCTGGTGTCTCCAAGTGTTCTTAGACTACAGCAATAATAACATTCAGTAATGATTTTTACCTGTGCAGCTGCTTCAGTCAGACCACACAAGGCTTTGGAGCCGGCACTGACTGAATCACCAAACTCTGGCAAATTGGAGTTCTTGGCATTGTGGGAAATTCCAGCCATGGACTCACCAAGGACCTTTCAAAGAATCAGATAATCACAATGGGGCATGGGTTAGTTTGGAGGATGTCCTCTCCTCATTGTCTCTCTATGCTTCTAAAGATGAGTAAGTCACTAAGCAACAGTAAACAGTCATATGTTCAAAAAACATATGTTCAAAATCATTATTTGTTTACTAAAGCTTTGATCATACAGCTCTTGAGTTCAAAATAAAAACTATTTTGTATTTAAACAGTTCTTATGTTTATGTACAAGTAACTGTATTTTTCATTTTGTCATTTTTTTTTAAGGTTGAGAACTTGACCTTCTTATCTTTGGCATTATATCAGCACTAGTACCCTACAAATTCCAAAAGACACCCCGCGCTTCTAAAAACAGTGAAAACTTGTACATTGCTTCACAGCACAGTGACCAGAAGGACAATGGGACTATGGTCAGAACAGGGCTAAATGTTTACAAGATGACTGATGGAAAGTACTATTGTCACTTTACATAGTCATCCCTCTTATAAATAAACTCTAACAGTTTAATGTAGCAAAGCAGTAACTTCTGTGAGTAAAGTCAACTGCTGTTTTTTGGATTTTTTTTTGCAAAGAATTAAAGGAATGAGAGCAGGGTGATGAAAGAAAAATGAAAAGAGAACAAATGATGGGAAGGTAGAAAAGCAAACGCAGTAGACGAATAGCAGTGATGTGTGTTCTACCTTAGAGTTTTCCATGACACTGTCGATGCAGTCAAAGTATGACAGGTCACTGACAGCTTCTGTCGGGTTCTCCAGCATCCCCCTCACCGACTGCATACAGACACAACACAGTCATAACACACAAAACCCACTAAACACACACTTTACCTGCACATCTCAGCCGACTGTCACATGACCTGTGCTGTCTACATGCATTAAGTCAAGGTTTTTTAATTTTCCTTATTCTTGTTATTAATCATTTTAAAAACAACAAAATTTAAAGTAAGTCTTTTCTTATGACTTTCATGACCTAAAAAATCAGAGCTGATTTAAGGCTGAAAGCCAAACAGGACAAGATTAATCATCTCTGAAGTTCAGTTATATTAACCAGTCCCACCTAGTTGCCTGCTCATGGATATAGGCCTGATTTAAATTGGTGATTTTAGGAACAGTATAACCAGAACTAAGACAACTGGAGAGGAAACAGCAGGGATATGACAATTTAGATGGATGGTTGTACAATGGTTGTTACCTCTAGCTCTCTGAGAGCATTGTCACATTCCTTCTGACCAGGGGCCTGCTGAGTGCACATGGTGATAAGCTGGTTGATACTATCTGTAACTGCCCTGTGGACACAAAGACTCAGATGTAAAAGGCAGATAGACAGTAGAAATAAAAAGACTGGCAAAGAAAGAGAGAGAAATTATTCTCACCGAGCAGCAGCTGCCAGCTGGTTCTTGAGATTGGGGGAGCTGGGGTCAGTGGACAGAGCTTTGGCTGCCAGCAGCAGCTTGCTTGATGACATGGAAATTGTCTTTAGGTTGGACACCACCTGTGTCTGGTCCTCTTTAGACTGGAGGAGAGGAAGAAGTTTTCTCAGTTATAGTAACTGTACCGCAAAACTGCTGCTCCAGAGTTTACTCAGAGACAGACCAACGCTTGGACGGTTTGGGTCTGCCCATGGGACTTGTTGAGAAAAAAATCCAATATCACTAGACCAAACTTTAGGCACATACAATATATGGTCAAATGCATTTTGAAAATTCACTGTGATATAAAGGAGTTTTTCATCATGTATCATCTGCAAGTCTATGGAAACACAGGAAGTTATTTTGCAAATGTATCATGAAGTAGAGTTCATCTGCTCATCACTCATATGCTCAGTAATACTGATTTTCTTTGATGTATTTTGTATATTTTAAAGTGCTGAGAATAACTAACCTGCCATTCTAACCAATTCAATAATTCAGTATTCTCCTTTTTGAGTGGGTAAGGTGTTGGTGAAGTTAAAGAGTAACATTACAGAAGGTGAAAAAGCAATCTGACCACCTCCTCTGTTTGAAAGTTTCAAGCCTTTTTCACCTCTGGCCACAGCAGCTTCACTAATGTATAAGTGTGCAAGTGTTCTCTCATAAAACTGACCTGGGATGTTCCAGCCATGTCAACACCGGCATCCAGGAAGTTACTGAAGTCCTGTCCAAATTTGCTGGTGGCCCTGGCCAGGTCCTGGGTTGTCCCTCTGGATGCCTGGACCACCTCATTGGCTGACTGGTTCAGACCGGCCGCGACCTCGTTGAGCTGAGCCTGAACCTCCTGGAAGCTCCTTCCACTGGATGGGAACTACAGCGATAAGATGAGAACAAGGAGAGCTGCTAGAGCCTTTAACCATGGAAGACATGTGTAGTAGAGGAGAAACAGATACTAAATGAAAATGTCGGTGGTTAGGATGACACCATACTCTGGGAAACTATTCAGAGTATTAAGAATGTGACATTTTGGATTTTTCATTACTGCCATTCATGGAAAGGCCGTTTCTGACCAAATACTACAGTTAAAAAAAAAAAAATTAAAAAGGATGGGAAACATGCAGTAGAAACATGTTAACATCTGGAAAAACAATTAAGATGAAATCTAATTCAATTATTTTAATTTATATTAAATTGCTTGAATTAAAAAAACAGTTTTAATTCCCTTTCACAACTTTCACTACTACTCTAACAATTATGGAACAATTCCTTGTCTCTGATATACAGCAATGTTGGTAAATTAACATATGAGTAACAAATCAGCTATAAATCTGGATAAGACCTGGATGACTGAGAATCCTCATAAACATAACCTATTAAAGTTGAACGATTTAGCATGTGTCGCCTATTTACACAACCCACAGGCATAGAGTAAAATTATATTTCATTTGGAGTCGTGCTTTCCCCACCAGATGTATTTAAGCCAAAGTTCACTCTCTTTTAACTCTGTTTTTCATCTCTACAACCTCCTGAGGGAAATATCAGGCTCTTTAGTTGCTAAATGCTCCACTATGTTCACCAGCTGGTCTCCTACTGTGTTTGTCTACTGACTGCTGCTGAGCAAGTAGTGGACAGTGGCCTTTTAGAGCTCTTCTCTGAAAGCTACTGCCTGGTGCACCTGGAAAGCAGGCTGGTGAAAGTGGTGAGACTGAATCAAATGGAAAAGAGTTGTAAAAACAAAAATAATGGGATAAAGAAATTTTTAAAGGATTTTAAAAAGATATTCTGCATTTTGTGATCATTCTAGTTGGGTTCATCACTACAAGCAGCATCTAAAAACTTACGCACACTCATTTGATCCTTTGTTAAAACAAAAATATTGATGGCTGCTTTAAAGTTTTCACTTGTGTTACAGTGTGCCCCCATCAGGAGAACATTTGGGATCATCCCATATAGTTCTGTTTTCTTATTATTTGTCATGGACCAAAGGCAAGATAGAAGGAAGAAGAGAGGAATGAAACTATGAGAAACAACCGGCTCCCTAGGCCTAGGTCCTGTCCCAGAAGGCAGGTTAACAAACTCTGAACTTAACCCTGAACTCTTGAGTTGACTAACCCTGAGACTGGAAACAGATTTTGAGAGTTGATTCAACTCAACCCTGAGTTTTTCACTCTGAGGTAAGTGCAAGAGTGGTGAATGAAATAAGGAATCATCACTCGAGTTCTGATATGACAATTCACAAGAGGTAACTAAAGAGCAGAAACTCCATTTTAAAGCTGTGGATGCAGAAATATTAATGTGCAACAATGCCAATATATCTTTAAAAAATAGCAGCAGCACTAAAGGAGCCTGAGTTGGAGAGGAGTCAATGGGTTAACCCAATTAAGCTCTGTTCAACCTTAGTCCACTCATTCATTAATTAACAGAAAAAAAGGTCATTAATGAATTATAAATGTTGAAACTTACAGTTTTTTTAGAATAAATATTTAAATATGAGGATAAATCTACCAGGTGTAATATTTGAATGAGATCGCCATCTCTGTATGATGGCTAATTGATTGTAAAAGACATAATGTTACTAAAGATAGGTAATGGATAACAAACTAATACATAGCCAGGATTCTGATCTTCTCCTATGAATAAGGAAATGAAATGTTGTGACAGACATCTCCTTCAGGCTCGACAGGAGGAGGCAGAGAGAAACTCAGGGTTTGCTGAAAGAAACCTGCCAGCAAACAGGTTAGCTTCAGATTATTGTGCTAACTGATTCAGATTTAAAGTCATCTCAGTTTCTTGAACAGCAAACTAAGTGTTTTCTTCAACACAGGGTTTAATGCCCTCCATAGTTTTCTCTAAACCTGCTTTCTTGAACACGTGGTTAAAGAAAATCTTCACCATGAAACCCACAAAACCAAGGGAAAAAATGCTTTCATCTCAGTTCTATTTATACATCATCAGTAATGCAATCTATTTTATTGCAGACAGGTACTGTTGTACTAACTGAATCAGCGAGGAGGGCCTTGCTGGCTTCACCAACGGTGCGGATAGCATTGTCCACATCCCTCTGTCCAGGAAGGCAGTTCACACATCTGTTCAAGGCCTGAGACACTGCCTTAGCCACCTGCACACACGCACACAGACACACAGACACACAGACACACACACAGAGTTCAATTACTTGTCTCTGCGAGTTGATTCTCACAATGACTGAATCATTGTCTTATTAATAAACAGCCAACAGTCTCATTTCACAAAAAGCTCATGTTCATGTCACTATTTGCCAAAAATTTCATTCTATCATCTTCAGCAGATATGAGCTCTTTTTCTAATCACATATTGTAGCAACAGTAGTTAGTTGTCAAGCTGGATGCAGTACTATACCTCAATCACATCATCTTAATTAAATCTGATGTACCTATCTGTGATGGATTGATCAGTCAGGGCTGACCCGCTGTAGCAGTCACCACAAAGCCCTCTGCACTACTGACCCTCCCACACTTGTACTTGTCCCGCCCTGTCCCTGAGTCTGCGTCTGACCTGGGCCAGCCTCTGCTGACTCTCTGCGTCTCCTGGCTTAGCGATAGCCCTCTTGGTCTCTTCGATCAGGTTGGCTGACTTATCCATAACATCACTGGCACAGTCCAGCATGGCATTGCGTGCCGGCGAGTCACCTGTGGTGGCCGCAACTCCTCTGGCAGCTGAGGCCAAGGACTTCAGAGCTTGGGCCACATCTCTTGCTGCCATGCCTGAACCCAACGGGGGAGAGGAGACTAACTTCAGTGAGTGGTATAACAAGATTCCAGTTTTACATTTGGGCAGAATTAATGCACTTGTTACCAAGAGGACCCAAAACATGCAAATTAAATAAATAAATGAGACATTATAAAATAAATAGTCATACAAATAATACAGAAAAAACATAGACCTTTAAATTTGAAATGATCAAACACATTTTTAAAACTCCACTCATCATGATGATATGTCATTTCATCCTACTTCCAGCACTGCTTCTACTTAGCCACACCTTGTTAGCCAGCCTTGGCCTTTTTGTTTCTTTGTGTAGCCCATTTGACAGGGCCTAAACATGTAATCTCTTGTTGTCACAAAACCCTGTATTTAGATTACTGACACTTTGAAGTTGTTTGTAGGCTACTTTCATATAATTATATGTGACCTTTTTTGTGGAAAACACATTCTGATGTACTGTGAACATCTCAGGATGTAAAGAGATGAGTGATTTATTTTCTGTCACTCTCGGTATGCGTGTTAATGTTAATCCCACCTGTGTAGTTCTCATTGCCCTGGGTGGCCTCACTCAGCAGCTGGGCGATGGCTGAACTCACAGCTTTGGTGCTGGTACCCAGGTCCTGGGAGCATTTCTCAAGCTGAGGGAAGAAATAAACTTATTTAAACAGTTCTGAATATATTACTTCAATTCTCTCTGGGAAATGAAGCTTATTCTGCTGTGGATATCAAGTTCATGAAATGGCATAAACTAGCATTGAATAAAGACCTCTTGAGTTCCTAAGTGTATGTATGTGTCTCACCGTCTCTCCTGGCAGTGGTTTGAGTTTGCCCTCCTCAGCTGAAGCCTTGGCCTCCTGCATGTCCTTTTCCAGATCTCTAACCATTGACAGAGCATTGTCTATCTCCAAAGGACCACACGCTTCTTGGGCCTACACACATGCACACATAAACAAACGTCAAAAATACACAAGTCTAATCTGATGATGTGCCTGTCTCTGCAAAGGGCTTCAAAATCATTTTCTAATGCACACAAGACATGGTTTTACAAATAAAAGCTTTACCTCTAAAGAAGAGTAAGATGGTTGAAATCAGTATTGTAATATTTTTTTATACTAATAAGCTTTACAAAAAGGCGTGAAACCAAAAATGTCAGTATCTTGTTGCTGTGTAATCATTGAAAGCATGTTAGTGAAGTTTGGTTTGAGTCAACATCATCCACACAATGACTGCAGATGTGTAGTACCTTCTGTGAGGCGGTCCGGAGCTCAGCAAGGGCACTGGCCAGATTCTTAGCACACTGGCTGAGCTGCATTGCTGAGGCCTGGTCACTGATGGTGGGAACAGTGGCCTTGGAGGCTGTAACCATTTTAGCACCAGGCTGGTAGAGGAGAGGAAGAGAAAAACTCTTAGCACTGGGTTTCATTTAAATATACATTAAAAAAGTGCTGGAAGACACAGAACATACTGATGTTTTAGCTATTTTTAGAACCTTTACCAGGAGTGAGTCTAAAATATGTCTCTCCTAAAGGAAGAAATAAACTTATTTAAACAGTTCTGAATATATTACTTCAATTCTCTCTGGGAAATGAAGCTTATTCTGCTGTGGATATCAAGTTCATGAAATGGCATAAACTAGCATTGAATAAAGACCTCTTGAGTTCCTAAGTGTATGTATGTGTCTCACCGTCTCTCCTGGCAGTGGTTTGAGTTTGCCCTCCTCAGCTGAAGCCTTGGCCTCCTGCATGTCCTTTTCCAGATCTCTAACCATTGACAGAGCATTGTCTATCTCCAAAGGACCACACGCTTCTTGGGCCTACACACATGCACACATAAACAAACGTCAAAAATACACAAGTCTAATCTGATGATGTGCCTGTCTCTGCAAAGGGCTTCAAAATCATTTTCTAATGCACACAAGACATGGTTTTACAAATAAAAGCTTTTACCTCTAAAGAAGAGTAAGATGGTTGAAATCAGTATTGTAATATTTTTTTATACTAATAAGCTTTACAAAAAGGCGTGAAACCAAAAATGTCAGTATCTTGTTGCTGTGTAATCATTGAAAGCATGTTAGTGAAGTTTGGTTTGAGTCAACATCATCCACACAATGACTGCAGATGTGTAGTACCTTCTGTGAGGCGGTCCGGAGCTCAGCAAGGGCACTGGCCAGATTCTTAGCACACTGGCTGAGCTGCATTGCTGAGGCCTGGTCACTGATGGTGGGAACAGTGGCCTTGGAGGCTGTAACCATTTTAGCACCAGGCTGGTAGAGGAGAGGAAGAGAAAAACTCTTAGCACTGGGTTTCATTTAAATATACATTAAAAAAGTGCTGGAAGACACAGAACATACTGATGTTTTAGCTATTTTTAGAACCTTTACCAGGAGTGAGTCTAAAATATGTCTCTCCTAAAGGAAGAAATAAAGGTAAGGTGACATGGACTTTAAAATGTATTCTCTAGTTCACGGCTATATTAGATTGTAGGAAATCTAGCCATTGCTTCACACTTTTTTATGGAGCTTCTTCTTTCTTTGCTTTTCCAGCTATCAATCCCACACTGATTTCAGGTTTTATAGGACACTCTAGAAATTAACTTGTAGAGTCTTGCTTCAGTTGGGTAACCCATCACAGTAGATGTCATGTCAGCATTTGTACTTATTGTTTTGTTGACTGACAAAAAAATCTATTTATATCATTGTTGCACCACCATTAATATACTGTGCTGTTCTGTCAAATGTACTACAACAGAAATTTCTGCTTTTTTGGAAAAATATAGATGCTTTTCCACCTGTTCACTGAGTGAATGATACCAGTGGTGTGATAGTCACCTGCAGGAAGTTCTGGCTGGCACTGATGAGGGCCAGCTGAGCGCTGGGGCTGTCTGGCTGAGACTGGCTGCCTCGGACTCCCTGAACCAGCTGAGGAATCTGCTCTGCCACTACCTGATCACACACACACACACACACACACACACACACACATACACAGTTCAGAGTTGAATTACCTATGTCAAACACTGAGTATCATTTCACAAACAGCTCATGGTCGATATTCTCATGCAAACAACAGGGATAATACACAGAGTGATATGAAATGGAAAAAAGAGAGATACTATATTTAAGACAAAGCCACTCTGTCTATAATAGGAATCTGTGCAGTGAGCTTAGATAACCAGACAGAGACAGGCAGTCAGTGTATTTACCTTGCAGCTCTGGACGAGCTGCTGTTGTGCAGCCTGGTTCCTGTTGGATGAGGCTGCGTGCTGGGCAGCAGCTATGGTCTGAGTGGCTGCTGCTGCTGCCTGTTTAGCTGCATTCTGAAAAGGAAACAGAAAAAAAGTGTATGTGTCAGCACTATGCTTATATATGACTAGTAATAGATATCATTTAAGTTGTATAACTGATTAAAGAATCTAACACAACATTAGCAGCAAACAGCAGAACAAATATGGGTTTACTTTTTTAGATAACCAGAGGCTTATTGTCAAGTACTCCTGAGTGACAGGTTTGCCTTATAATGCACAATCTCATATCGTCGTTAAGCTAAACTCATTAAGCACTTGTAAGATAACACATGGGCTACCTCACTTGAGCTGCCATTTTATCCACCCCATTACTCTGGGACCCTTTAGGGAACAACGGGGAAACACGTGGAAATATAGGCTGCTGTTTAAATCAGATGAATGTTGTGTCATGGGAATTTTTTGGGCAGTTTTTTTATGTCCCACCATACAACATGTCTTACCAAAAGACCATGATTTAAGCTTAAATGCACTTTTTTCAGTAATACCCTGTCTGAAAAAGCAATTCTTAATTCAGGCAGAGGTCTATTCAATTTCCGCAGAGCTGACAAAACAAGGAAACTCAGTAAATATTGCAGCGTGATGCCTAATAAAACTGGACCACAGCCTAATATTTATTGGTATTCTGTCCTCGTCATGCCTAACAGACCATACTACACTCCTTCTGTATTGATGGAGAATTGACCTTCAAACTAGGATACAAACACATGAGGCCTGGAAGTGCAAAATTGATTAGGTTTTTTTCTTTGTTAAATTGCACAGGGGATGTTGTAGTAATCTGATCATCTTAAACCACTGAGTTTCAATGACAGACTTCCACAGACACATAAGCTGCGCAAATTTCTAAAACTTCAGCTTCATTGAAAGGATAAGTCTGGTAATATTATAGTTGTATGTTCGATGGTCAACATTTCTAATGAAACAACCAAAACCAATACCAAATTGTCTGCGTATTCCTTATTCCTCTCGTCATGTGTTACTCGGCATGAACACACCCTGTAAATTATTTTGACTCAGTTCAACACACACTTGCTGCTGCAAATACTCAGTAAAACA
Organism: Istiophorus platypterus; assembly: GCA_016859345.1. Taxonomy (NCBI): domain Eukaryota; kingdom Metazoa; phylum Chordata; class Actinopteri; order Istiophoriformes; family Istiophoridae; genus Istiophorus; species Istiophorus platypterus. The sequence goes on along the minus strand of CM029128.1, from coordinate 21,835,129 downwards.
CCAAATATGGGTTAATCTGTGACCAGCAAAGGCTTTTAAAAAATGAAACTATATATTTGAGAGCTGTTTTTAAAGTTTTAAATCTTCAGTAATAATGGTCAGTGGTCAATGGGTGAGTTGAGAGCAACAGACTGGGTAGAGAAGTAGGAAAGTATTGAGACACAGACTAACATGATGGTTTTGGTCTTGCACATGAGATTTCTTGACAAACAAAACAGAAAACTACAGAATGAAAACAGACTAATCCTTTCAAGAACTATTGAGAGAAACTTTCAAGGATGGTTGGATGTAGAATGGTTGTATCGATCAATGATACACTCATTTTAAAAGCAGTTAGTCTTCTGTTAATTCTACCAATCCCATAATTCTAGCTAGGCAATACCATAATGCAGCACTTCCCTTATTGACCATTGAAAGTGCTTTTTCACTACTGCCACATTCACCCTTTCATACACATCCACACAGGGCTTTCTATACACACACACACACACACACACACACACACACACACACACACACACACACAGATTTCTGTAGTTCTTTGCTCTGCCTTCTTTCTTCATACCTCCAGCTTGTTGACCAGGCGTTTCTTGATAGCATTCTGGGCGGCAGCATTGGTGGCCATGCGGAGACCCTCAGCAGCCTCTCGTAACTTCTGCTGCTGCTCCTCACTGTCAGGGTTTGCTGCTGCACCCTGGGACGAAAGGCACAAAGATTATTACACATCAGATGAAAAGACTTTTTGAAATGAAGAGGTCTGTTTATTGTGTTCAGTGCAGTTATATTAGCAGTCAAAGATAAAGACAGACCTTGGCTGCTTCCACCATCTTGGCGGTAGCATCAGCCAGTAGCTTGGCAGCTGACAGCAGCTTGCGTGAGTTCTCCAGGTCTGACTCTCCTTCTGCATCCATCTTGATGGCATTGACCAGATCAGACGTAGCCTGGGCAAGGATACGAGCCTGACGAACCATCTCACCTGGTGGGTTAAATGATAGGGACAGGAAGAAGAAGAGTTAAAAGAAAAATTCCACATTTGGGACTGCTATCGACGTTAGAGAAATTAATCAAATTATGATCAAATAATTGGTTAAATGGGAATATGTTCTTATTTTCTTGGAGTAGCCTCTTCAACAACTGACTCAGCAGATATTCAGCCATTACATTATGCAATATCTTTTGAACGCTACCATCTTTTCTTTGAGCCTGCTATCCAGTTTTCTTAATGCATCCATGGTTTATCTTTTGTACACCATGAAAATCCAAAACAAATTTTATGGAAATCAAGCCCTCTGATATGTTTTATACTAAGCTCACGGTTTGACTCCAGGTGGGTGTTAGAGTAGAGCTCCAAAATGTCACAAATTTGTCCTTTGAGGAGAATTGATAACTACAGCAGGTTTTAGCCGAATCCCGCTGGTAGCTGTCAAAATATGTTAATGTGGAGAAGATGTGTGGAAGATGAATGATGTGGATTTTGATGCTCAACTGGGCTTTGTCCACCCTGTGGTCATGAATCTAGCTGCTTTCACCTACCAGCGTCTCCCATTGAGCTGAAGATGTTCTCTGTGACATCGAGAATGCGGTCGGTGGCTTCTCCATGGCGCCCAATAGGATGGCCTCCACTGGCATACTGCTTGATGTGTTGAAGCAGCTCATTGAGGGCCTGAGTGACGCCTGTGGCAGCCACACCCACCTGTTTCAGGAGGCCTTCGTCATTTGTGGCCCCTTGTGATGCCTCTACACAGCCTTCTACTGACTTGGCCACCAGCTTGCCTGCCTCAATCAGCTGCTCCTGGCAGACTGGGGAGCTGATGGTTGGAGCCACAACCTTGATGAGAGATAACATGTACATGGGTGAATAGAAGAATAAAAAGAGCTAAGGCTGCATTTAGATACAACAAGGAAATCCCAGTTCTGAACCTCTTAAAACAAAAATGTTCTCCTAGGCTTTCAGACAGTCACTGTCCAGCTGTGAGTAGATATATCTCAGGTAGACTACTCACCCTGGTGCAGGCCACCAACTGAGACGTGGAGAGAGCACACTGAGTGGCTGCAGCAATCACACGGTTCTGCTGGGCCGAGTCCTCTGTCTTCTGGGCTACATTTTTTGCTTTGAGTACCAGAGCTGCTGCAGCATTAGCCACAGCTTTAGCCAGCTGCATCAGCATGTCCTGCCAATGATAAACACATTTTGGTTGCTATTAAATAGCACTGATCACTCATTACTCATGGGACAGGGAGGGATGGTTATTTATGATAATGTCCTCTAAAAATCTGAATGATTGGAATTATGGAGATTAATGGAGGTTTAACCTAATCAAACGTGATTAGATTTTATAACTTAGGAAAGTTGAAAGGTTCTGCACTGGTGTTGTTTTATATTAGTGTCACCAAAGAGAGGTTCCAGAGCAGTGTGCCAATGAGCCACTTTGCCTAAAAGTTATACTCTGATTCTTTTCCTCTTCTTTTTTTAAGGCATGCAGACGACATCATCAACATTTAAAATGTCATCCCAGCTAAAACATGAGTGGGGAAGAAATTTTGGATTTTGGTGGTGTCACTGACTAATAAAATCATAGAGTGTAGCTTTAGAGGAGAGGTTCTGATTTTTAGGTCTGATTTTTGGCTGTAATCACTCCTTCATACCATACTGGCTCTTAAGCGATCCCTCAACCAAACTGTAGAAAAGAATGTACAAAATCTACAGTCCTTGTTCTGTGAAAAACTGCATTCTGAAGTTCAGATGAAGTTAAGCTGAGGCTTCGACAGTCTGATTTAGATGAACCAAGTTTCTTCTAAAATTTCAGTCTCTTTAGAGAGAAATGCCTCTTTTTTGTTTCTTGAGTAGCAATGAAGAGATAGTCACAGTCATTTCCATCTTAAGACTGTAACTCTGAAAACTACCCTTGATCTGACTAAAAAAAGACTACAGAAGCCTCATTTCAGCTTTAACTGAACGTCAGAATGCATTTTTACACAGTACCAGTTGGATTCTGACCCACTACTCTTACATTATAGTCATGGGTAGGAGAAGGACACTTACTTCATAGCAAGTATAGAGAGCAGGAATGGTTATAGCAATGTTTAACTGTTTCAGAATACAGGTGGGCATGAAAGCGCTCTATTAGGATAAACATGTAACAATCTGAACTTATTATTTAACTTGAGAATCATATGTTATAAGATATATGTTTGAGGATACATCCTATGCATAGAGAGCGACAGTCAGTCAGGGAAACGTAATTGATTATTGATGAAGTATAATTAATACTGTTACTGTTGTGGGCCTTTTGAGCTAGGATACACACCTGACTTGACATGACATAACATTGATTACTTTTTATAAATGATTAGAGAGAAAAGGAGAATTAAAGAGACGCTATTACCCCAGTCCCAACTGGCTACTTACTGTATATACTCTCTCTGGAGTCATCTGGTAGAAACTTGGATTTGAATTTAATTATAACTGAATGATTAAAGTATGTTTTACTGGACTTGATTATTTACAGCTACTTTGTTGAGAACAAACAAAATTGTTTTGATTGGCAATTTAGAATGAGTCATTTGTTTTATGGACATATTTGTTACCAGTATCTGACAATAATTTGGGTCTCTCCGTCTGGCACCCCTGAAAGATCCTTTACTTGGAAACTGTCAAATATAGACATGACATACACAGATAATGGAGGAAACAGTTTTGTAATATAGTCAAAGACAGTAGTCCAAATACGTATTTTGCTATTAACTTTTTGCATTGATTTTGTGCTGAGCACTGCCTGAAAACCCTGCTCAAAGCCTTCTCTGGCAGTGCTTAACCCTGATGCAAGTCTCTGATGCATTAAGGACAGTTAAGAAGTGGCCTCATTTTCCTTGACCTTTGTACTGCCAAATGTGGCACCTCAAAAGACATTTGACTGAATCCAAATCTTATGTTTTTGAATTAGGCATAAACTTTGTTTACAAAGTTCTAAAACAAAGTTAACAGCTAAATAAAGTTTACGGTGTTGATTTATAGCACTTTTCTTTATGAAAAAACGTATTGTTTTTACAAGACTTTTCTCACAGATCTGAAATACTTTACCATTATTAGGGAAAATTTTAGATAGGTTAGATACGTCTGTTGAAAAAAAAATCTGTTCACAATGTTACTGGGCCTCATTCAGTAAGCAACTGTACAAAGTAACAACTGACATTAAAATTCAATAGATTATACTTTCTCTACATTAAGCATATGCTACAGTATTTCCATTGAAAGTGTTCCTTTGAAGTACTAGAGAGTAACAATGAAGTACAACCAAAAATAAAGTAAAAATTAAAGTGAAGATGGACATACCTGGAACTGTGGATCGGTGTCTGTCTCTCCTATTTGAGACAGCAGCTCTCCGCTGGCCTGGCCCACATTTCCGGCAGCCTGCAGCAGGTTCTGACGAGGCTACAACCCAAACATATTATGAGAACCCACAACAAGTGTAGAAAACACTACATATCTCCATCTCCCTGTGTTTTGGCTGTGTACCTCTGTGTTTGCAGGCTGAGCAGTCTTCAGCATGTCAGAGACAGCACAGGCCAGGTTCTTGGCAGCACCCAGAAGCTGCTGCCCATTTCCTCCTTCATCCTCCATGAGTGCTGCCAGCAGTTTCACACCTTTTGACATCTCTGTCAGGTTGGAGGAGATTGTGGTAACAGCACATCCCACCGCTGTGTAGTCTGTCTCTGCTGGGTCACCTGAGGACAGGTAGATAGATAGATAACTGGATTAAATCTCAGAGAGAAAACTAGCATTAGAAACACAGGTAGGAAGAGTGTTGATCAAGAGCCTGCTAATATGGTAAATTTAAAAGGCAAAGCATCATTATTGTAATTATTAGGCCAACTCAAAGGGCTGCACATAAAACCTTAAAATTTACAACTCCAAATTAAAGCTGAATGTCAAAAATATATCCAATATTATAGAATACATCATACAGCATGTCACATATTATTCTTACAATTCACAGCTTTGGGCACAAAACACCATCATCAACTTCCTCGCATATTTAACTAACCAACGTGCACTGAAAACACCTATAACTGATGTATGGTGTTCCTTTCTCCAAAACCTTTTACATGAATCACGTTTTAGCAGGAGCAGATATAGAACCAGCCTCAATATGATGAAAACTCATTTACAGACATTAAAGGTCACAACTGAGTCCCACAGGCATTCAAGTCGGTAGCCAGGATACATTATGTATGTGGCAGTACCCAATCACCACCCTGCTGTTACAAGGCTGGCCCTGCTGTTCCTGGGTCTACAGATTCCACTAGACACAAAACTAGAGACATAACCTGGAGTCACTGGGTGTTTTACATCTTGCTACATCAGACACCCTAGTCCAGGTGGCTCAGCCAGGGTTTATGAGATCCTGGGCTTTTGTATCATATGATGCCCTACAAAAGAAATGTTCTACACAGTGGACGAGTTGTATTTCAGCCGTCTATATATAATAATGTAATAAAGAATCAGTGAAAAAAAGAGCTACAGCTCGTGATAGACTTACTAGAATTACTAGTTTACTGACAAACTCTAAGTCTGGGGCTAACCTGTTATTAATGGCAGACAAGGCCAGTCAATTTAAAATTTTGGACACTTAACAAGATGCCTACATGTTTAGTCAAATATAATGTGGTCTAGAAACAACACAATATAAACCCACATAAAATTTGCTTCTATGAGGGTTCAAAGTGATTGGTTGTAAGGCCACGCTGTAAGGCTGAACTATTTACATTTGGGGTCGAAAGCCCCGTTATTCTTCTTAAGAGATCAATGTGAACGAATACCAAGGATATGAAAATATGAAGATGTTGCGGTGATTCTACCTGCAGTGAGGTTGACCATAGAGGCAGTGCCTGCTGTGATGGCATCCACCTGGGAGTGGATCTCATGTTTAGACTCATCCATCTTGTTTTTTCGCCAGGCTTGGGATGCCTTAAATAAAAAGTAATAAAAAAAATTCTCTGGTCACAAAGCTGCAGAATGAACTGCTCTGTACTTCTCAGCACTCAGATCAATCCACTTTCAGAGTAAGGGAGTTTAATCTCACAGCGTCTGTTCCCAGTGGGGGCAGAGTATCAAAGTCATCCAGAGAGGCCTGGGCAGCCTGGACAGCCTGCATACTAGAGTTGATTGTTCCTGTCAGGGCTTGTTGTGCTGAAGTCTGTGAACACACACTTAATATCAACATCAGTATTTTTGGACTAAAGGATAAGTCTGGATTTATTCAATATTTTTCATATGCAATAAACCCAATGAAAAGACCCAGAACAACCATATGTTGGTCCTCTCAGTATTTTCTGACTTCCCTATCATGTCTTTAATACACATTTGGTCCTATGGTGAGTGAAATACTGGCTCACTGATGGGTTTTTAATAGTTTAGACAACATAGGAGTCCTCTGGCACAAAGAAACAAAGATATGGTAGACTTTGATAAACACACAATACTTGTTAGCGGGATACATTCAAAATATAGAAGATCACCAGACTTATCATTTAAAACTGTTCTGATTCGTGTAGAGCTTGAAATTAGTAAAAGGTCTATGAATTTTACTAGACAAAAATTTGTTCTGAGCTCAAGACCTTTGACTTTATTCTAAATCCCATACGTTTCATCCTTTTCCCATTCTAGCTAAACACTCCTTTATACCATAAAAAAAATAATAATAATGTTGCTGCTGTAAAATGAATCTGTAAAATGATTTCTGGCTTCCACCCAGAGACTACAGATGATAACATGTTTTCCCTTTATCTGGTGTGATAAAAAATGTATTTTGCATTGTCCTTGCTCAATAAACAAAAGTTGAAAGATTGTAATGAAAAATGTCTGGGCATGTTGGCTATCCAACCCACTGTACTTTCTAAGGCATCATAGGTTTCCTAAAAATATTGGTAAACTTGCTACAACCAAGTTTTTAAATGAACAGAACAGATGCAGCAAATGAAGATCACAGTTCAGTTTGAGTTAAATTCTACCAATTAAAGCATCTGGTGACATAGCTTTACCAGTGGAGGCATGTGTCCTCGGTGCATTTGTCCACTGGTGATGTGTTGCTTGGCCTGAGGCATGGAGCCCATCTGAAAGCTCTCTGGCCCTCCAGCTCCTGAGCGCATGATGGCTGGCAGGGCCACTGAGCCCGTCTCAACCTTGCCCACCTTGTTGAACTGCTGCTGCAGCACTGTGGACCTGGGGTAATGTTATAAAGAAAAAGGAAAAGAAGAGATGCAGTACTTGAAGAATAGCTTGATCGGTGTATTGGCATTTTACCAACTCTTCGTATCTCTCTGAAAGATAATAACTAAAGAGTAGGGGGGAACTGCATTGAATATATCCAAATCTACTGAAATCTACAATTAGTTACTGGCAGACAAATGTATAGTATCTGTAAACCATTAACAATCAGACTATGCTGTATCAGTAACACACAAACACAGGCACACTTACTTTTTGGGTGACACAGAGTCTTCCAGCATGGTTGACTCTTCATCTCCCTCCAGGCCAAAGTGGTCTTTGCTCTTTTTCTGTGAAAAAGGCAGTAATGATATCAGTGGTGATTACACTGGACCACTAACCATTTCATTTTAAAATATTCCTGATTTAAAAGGGGCAGCCCAACAACCAGGCAAAACTCTGTATGGCACATTGGACACAGTGTGCAGGTTTTATCACTAATATCTCAATGCATATTTCGATCAATAAATGAGTTTAAGCAGAGTAGATATTGTGATCTATCTATTAAATAGGTTAAGACATGGGGAAGATGTAAATGGTAGAAGAGTTTTAGTAACTTCTATGCAGCAAGACATCATTACCACATGATGCAAAATACATTAATGAGGTAAGATAAAGAGCTTGCGACCTCCCCTATAAAAACATCGTCCTGAGAGTCTACTAAATTACATTTAGGAGAAATCCGTCATTCATGTGCCTTGGCTTTATGCTATAGGGGTAGATAGGCTAAATCTTGTATCAACAGACTATATGTTAGCTCCCCTCTGTACGAGTTAGACATTGGTCCAACTTTGGTTAAGGCTGGAGATCAAAAATGTCTAAGAGAAAGGGAGGGGTATTAACAATAGTCTGACATTTTTTAATCTTTGAAACATAAACCTGTGTAATACAAAGATTTCTCGCTTATGGGCTGCACAGCTTAGTGCTCAGGTTGATCCATACAGATTCTGTCTGGATCTACATAAAGGGCCTCACCTTGCTGTCTGTATGACTTTTCATTGGTACATAGTTATCACTGTTATTAACATTTGCTCCATAACTGCTAGATGCACTGTTTTTCTATAATAAGGATCCAGTGAAGGATATCTTAAGGTCTATAGAGACTAAAGAAGAAGAAACTAGCGTGTGTGACTAAAACATCCAGTCAGTAAGCTAATAAGCTAACACATTTTACCAAGGTAGTTGTTGGCTCCGTATCAAAGATGACTGTTACCTTCTTGAGGATGATGTCTATATAACCGGCAATAAGCTGAGCTATCTGCTCTCCCTCAGTGGTCTGCACAGAGTAGTAACCATCCTGGTAGTCTCCAAAGTCCTGAAAAAGCAGAACAAAGAACAACCTTACACATACAGCACAATGTGGTGCAGGGTAGAGTACTTAGATGAAGGAAAAGCAACAAGAGGGGGAGTGAGGGAAACTTATTTCAGCTGTTTTTTAATGATACACAAACTTTGTTATCATAGGAAACGACTGGAAAGCATACGGAGAGAAGTGAGAGCTTTGATACAGGCAACCTTCCCTCAGGGCAGCAGCACAGTGACATGATCCGTCAGTGACATGTTCCATCTTTCCAGGAGTAACTCACCAGGGTGAAGCTCTTGGGTGACGCAGCCCAACGTTTGATGTTGGTCAGGTTCCACTCCTGGATCACCTCCTTGGTCTTCTCGTCAACCCTCATAACACTCTCTTTGGTGATACCAAGCAGACGAGGCACCAGTTTGTTCTTGCCCTTCATTTTCTCCTAAAAGAGTTTTAAGGAAACAGTTGAAATGTCCTTATTAATATTAAAACAGCAATGTTGATACTTTTTGTTGCATGTCTACAACACACACACACACACACGCAGACACACACGCACACACGCACACCACACACTGTGATATCCACAAACTGAAACTTGTTCACAGTTCACTTTTGTATTTGTATTAAAATGTCAAAAACTACTATGTATAAAATACTTGAGGATTTTCTTTTAACTCCTGCAACTTCTGTATCAACCGTTGATGGTAATTTAAACGAGAAGGTGATAAGGTGTAGGATTTCACAGCTCCAGCTGTAGTCACAGATGTAGGATGTGTCTCAGCTCATGTAGTAGGCATAGAGAGGATACGCAAAAGTGTAGAAAACTGCGTCTTGCACATTAGAGTACAGTATTATATTAACCCTCCTACAACAAACCTTGTATGACAAGGTGTTTCATCACCATTGTGATTCTCAATTTATATCAAAGAAATGCAACCACGTGGTTGTAATGTTAAACTATTCAGATATGGAGATGAGATGGTCTGTGCCATAAGAATGACAACTGTTATTGCCTTGACGACAAACTGCATTTCTAAGACTCGGTTGACACTATGGAGGAAAGCCTGACAAAGATTGTTTCTGGTCATGGGGTTTTTGGAGATAGTCAGCCTTCTCCTCACCTTCACAAGAAAGAATGATACTCCATAGGTCTTCAGAGACCTGGCCAACTTCACATAGCTGACTTTGGCCTCGATCTCCGTCAAGTTCTGACAGTTTTTGTGCGCCTGCAGAAACAAGAGATGCATCAGAGGAGTAGATCAACTCAGTGTAGCATTAACTAAGCAAACCCAAGTACAAGTCATTTGTTAGATGTGTTACATCTCATGGTTAGGGGCTTTTGTTAATCTCAAAGCTCCCTCGATGCTCACTGCTAATGTTTTGAAATACCATATAATGAGTTTTATTTCAATATCAAGAATCAGTGTGTCATAAGTATACTAAATAAACATTGAATCACCTGTGTGTACTTCTGTTCATCTAGCTAGGATTGATGAAGAAACGGATCAATAAGCAGGACAGTGGAATCAGAACCAACAGGCCCCTGATCCTCCACAGAGTCCTGTTCTTACCTGGAAGATCTTTTTCTCTCCCTTGTTCTTTATGTACTCTTTGGGAAGGAACTCCTTTAAACTGAGGGTGAAAAAGTTCAACTCAAATCAAACAAGCCTGAAAACCATTTCAAGTGGCCAACTCGAAAAAGAACTGTCAGATTAAATGGATGGAATCAAAAGAAAACAGTGGGTATGAATGTGACAGCAGTGCTCACTCTAAGAATCCAGGCTTGTGTTTGGACTCGTTGTGGTCGCCGAACTGAATTTGACACTGATAACCTGCAAACTCACAGGCCTTGTCAAAGGAGACGGGATGAGATCCATTCAGAATGTCATCACGGGCCTACACACACACACACACACACACACACACACACACACACACACACACACACACACACACACACACACACACACACACACACACACTATTAAACAGCAGTCAGGGGAACAACTGGAAACTACTCTAATGATAACAGCATAAACACCAACATGAGCAGTACAACCAATAGCAATGGAGAATACTTGATTCTGATTGGCTGGTAGGTATGATATCAACTGCTGCTTTAAGCTGTTACTTAGCTATGGCTACTCCTATTTGAAGTTGTTGAAAGGTGACATTCACTCCAAGGTTAACAGAGATAGTACCAGCACAAATGTTCCACTGAAATCATTCTCACTATGTAGGAATAAACAAGCACCGAAATAAAAGCAAGCATCTGGTACATGTGGCTTTGTCTGCTTCTAGACAGCATGTTTTGTAAACACTGTCACTATCCAGTCAGTAGGATTTTGAATGAAATAAGACTGTGTGTTGGGTACACATAGGGTACGACTTTTTGTTTCAGTGGTGCATTTGTGCTGAATTTCATTAATTTCTGAATTCTGCAAGAATTTAACTTGGTAATTAGAAAATGTCAAACAAAAAAGAAGGCCACCTGCTGATTAATGCCAGTGATCATAGTCAGGACAACCAGAGAATTATTAGGTGTGTGTGAGTAGTTTGTATACCTGCACATAGAGCAAGTTGAGCTGGACGGGATCTCTGGAGTCGACGTTCTGGTCTGAGTAGAAGAACTTCCTCCTCAGCAGTAACATTTCTGTCTCCTCCACACCCTGTTCCCTCAATGTCCTGCCATGGTCTAACCAGTTCACTGAGGAAAAAACAACCAAATAGACAGACTTAGGAATGGCAAAGGACTAAATGATCCCTGGACCGTCCGTGAAATGTGTAGATGACCATGACAGATGTTGCACTATACAATACACTGATGGTGTCAGCCACCGATCACTACAGCTCCTGTTTAGCTTGGTTCTCATCATATTTTTTTGAAATGACCTCTAACCTCCTAACGGCTCATTCCTATGTGTGTGAATGTGTTCCCAGATGGAGGCTGTCATAGAGTGGAGAAGATTGTGGTGACGATTTGGTTAAATGAAGCACAAAGTATAAGTCTAATTTGGTATCAGTATAATGTTACAGGGAATGTTTGTATATTAATATATCATCCAGACTATTATTTATTTTGACAACTCACTTGTCAAGCAGCTAAGTGAAAGGGGAGATATGTAGTAGGCCAGTTGTCTTCCTCAGGTGATGACTTGTCAAATTGTCAGCACAATATTCATAATGTTTACCACACTCAACAAGCTACAGTATAACATTCAGCACAAATAGAGGAGTTTCACTGCTTCCAGTTAAACCGTGACACACATCGCTGAATATGTTAAGACAGTGGGTGTGTTGGGGCTTGTGTTGGTCATACACTCATCATCTGTGTGGAGCTTCTGCTTCAGCTTCTCCATCTTCTTGTCGTCTCTCAGCAGAGTCTTGTCTCTTTTCAGGGTGCCCGTGGTCTCCTCCTTCTTCTCCTCACCTATGTCTCGCACCAGTGAGTACTCATCATAGTTTGTAATGCCTGACAAACAAGCAGAATAAGTTAACTACATTTACATTTCACCCTGTAGTACAAGCACAAGCTGAGGACTATTTAGATTAATGGCAGCTTTTGTGACACACTAAAACACTCATTAACCAGTATTGTCAATTGATCTTGTTCTGCAAGTGATGTACTTATGGACAGACAAGTATAATGACATCATGGCCAGAAATTAGCCAATGGGCAGGCAGCATGTCACCTGCATATATCAGAGAGTGTGACAGAGCTGACCTATTCTGGCACAGATGGTCATGAGCATGTCACTGACAATCTTGGAGTCGTCCACCATGACGGTCTTCACTGTGCCATCCAGCATGCGGATCTTCAGAGGCCTCTGCTTTTTCTTGTACTCCAAGGTGTCCTGACAGACAGAGGAGACAAGTCATTGTTGTGAGAGGTCAAAAATCCCCGTCACATCTTTCAACCTTGATTATCTTTGATAGTCTGAAACCCCCTTAACAAACAAGAATTGATTCTGATATTCCCAGAAGTGAATTTTATCAAATCTCCTCCAAACAAGACATTTCATAGCGTCAACGGAAAATATGTTCATGGTAGCATAGCTCTGACTATTGGTTTTTCAAGTCTGTGTGGTGTTCTGGTGCCCAGTGCTGAGCACAGCATGCACAGGTTCTTTCAAAAGAGGCAGTAAAAGGGAGCTGCTGGTATTTCTGTGAAAAAAATGAGTTTGATCCTGGAAGTTTAATTCAGCCTGGATGCTTTTCTTGACTAATGTTAAAGATATTACCTTTCCATACATTAAGTACAGTTTATTAGATATCCCTGTCTATTTAGTGTCTATTTTATTTAGTCCCTGTAACTGTTTTTGTCACCAGTTTTCCTCTTCAGTATGGTGATTTACGAAAGAATCTGTCCCCTGACACAGAGTTATAATCAGGAGGATGCATTTTGCCATCCTCACAGTTTGACTTTCTTTCATTTACTCTTTGCATGCGCTACTGTCATGTGCAAAGTTAAGTGTTTTTAGCATTTAGTGGTGTTTGTGAGAGTGACTCACCCCATTCCTTAACATGTAGTAATCCAGGGCCTTTCCTGCCTCCAGCCAGATGCCTTTCTTTGGGTCTTCGTCAGACAGAAACAGTCCATAGTCATTGGCTGCAGAAGGAAACAGAATTAGTGAGTGAGTCACTAGAAGTGTTTCTTGGAACATACGTACATGTGGACATTCAGTCACTGTGGAGCCACTGTCTCAAGTACTTCCCTGTCCGTTGCCTGTTCATGTTATCCAGGTCAGTGTATCACTGGATGCTCAACACCTGTTTCAACCCATGTCTTTGCTGAACATACCAGGTTACAAATTTCAAAATGTGACCACTTGTCTCTTGAAAGTAACACATAGAACTGGATAATTTAATATGCTGAAGAGTAGAAATAAATTCAGAGATACTGGCTTCCACGCTTTGTCTTTCTTAATGTAGGATTACTTACAGGTTGGAACAAGTAAGGCATAAAGCTGCTGTCGAAACAGCTTACGTAACAAGAAATAACTCTGCATGCACGCCAGATGATGCATCTGTGGAGGAGGGGGCTATTCTGAGTTTACGACTACATTTTCAAACGAAGCTCTTCTGCAGAGCCTGTAATCAACTAGTCAAAAGGTAGCAAGGCCACAATTCATCTCACACATTCCAATCCCTGACATTGCTTTGTAGAAAAACTTTAGGAAATCGTGTTTTGGTATCACACTTTTTGGACTGTAGACAATTTAAGAAGTTGACTGATTTTTGCCTTCTTTGTCTTAACACAGTTACTTATATGTGAAAAGAATCACTACTATTGTATGCTACTTGGAATGCTCTGTGTGACTAGTGTATACTTAAGTTGCTTGTGTACTTTAACCCCCAAGTCACTAGCAAAAGCCTTTCATTCACATGCTGTCCTAGATCAGAGCTCATTACTATCCAAAAACAGCTGTAGAAGCCTAGAGCCGTGTTTTACGAGCCAAAGATAAGTACACAGCTTCCATGTTAGAGAAAATCAGAGTCTGATCAAAAAACATTCAACGAACGATCAGAAAAGGAAAATGCTTGAATATCCCCTCCAAACATGAAGATGTATAAAGTTCCTTGAATAATAATGTATGTCTCATATGTTTTTTCCATAAAAAAGCTCAGAATATATGAATATGCAAATAGTTTTCAGTTTAAAAGTTTAACCAACTGGATACACAATGTCTCCTATATAACCAAAAGAGCATGTGTGATGCAGGCTTCAGGTTTCGTCATCTTGCTAGTGGAAGTTGTCTATTGGACCAGGATTGACCTCCACCTTCTACTCAGATTTTAGGTGGCACCGAGTAATTTTACACTTTTAGCAGTTTAACTTAAAAACAGCCCTCATGTGTCATATATCGTTTCTGCATGGTGAATGTCAAACATTTGAGAGAGTTAACAATTTTTGAGTAGAGGGGGACTTCAATACCTAAGTGTAATTTAAGCAATGGACACAAAATAACAATTGTTATTGTAGTGATTAACTATTTACTTGGGCTTCCAGTAAAGGCTGCCATCAATTTTTACTTACAGAATAGTATAAAAACGAACAGGGACTGCTGCAAAGTGGGAAACGGCAGGAAAAACAGAGGATAAATAAAAAAGAAGCACTTTCAAAAAGAACCCCAAAACTATTACTGTCAGACCTCGCAAAGCAGGTAACTAAAGGAACCAGTGTTTCAGTGGTTTTGAAAAGTACACGATCCTATATTCAGCCAACAGATAACCTAAGAAAGCATAGAATCAGTGCTGCATTTCTTCCTGGTGGTAAAATCCCTATTATAAACAATTTTTAGGGTCCCCAGAGCATATGTAGTCAGTGGGTCACACAGGGAAGATGGATAGTTCAGTAATAAGGCTAAACAATGTTCTGGCCATAATGAAAAACCATTACAAGATTGATCTAAACACAGCTGATGATTGACCTGTGTGAAGAAACAGACAACATACAGAATTATTACCAAGATAGATTGATATATACCATAAAACAGGTCCTGATCAGGTTTAACTTCACCTCAAGCTTTAAGAAAAAATTTGGTGTTATTCTGGATTGTTTTTATTGTTCACAAATCCCATAAGAAGACCTGCATTATTTAGTCCACCTTTCAATACTTCAGCTGAGAGCCTGTCAGGAGCCACTCCATGTTGCACTGGGATTTTATTTCTAAACTATGACCAGGTTAACAATTTTTATTTCTTCGACAGTTGGAAATCTCATATATTCATATCACACATGATGATCAAAGACAGTGAAGCTGGATGTGAGTAAGATTACATGTGAAGATTATAAGAACTGTGTTTGGCTGCTTGTCTTCTAGTCCTCCCAGTTTCTGATGCCTATAGAGATGTTGAGAGTGAAGACTGCATTGCATTGGTGATATCAAACTGTGATATATAATTCTCAAATATCTAAGATGGCCCCGTCGTCAAAGCCATCTTAAACATTGAGCTCTTTTACAGTAAGACCCCGTACAACTTACAGGGTGAGGACATTTTGGGAAAGTGAGGACAGTTTGGCTGGTCCTCACTTTCTGACACACCTTTAAAGGGCTGTGTGTGTGTGTGTGTGTGTGTGTGTGTGTGTGTGTGTGTGTGGGTGGGTGTGTGTGTGTGTGTGTGTGTGTGTGTGTGTGTGGAGAGAGACAGAGGACTCACGCTGGCCGAGCTGTGCCTCAGGAACTCTCTCCCTGATGATACGGCAGGCGTCGTACACCATGGTGGAGGGCTCAAACTGCATGGTCTTCACCACGTTCCCCACACCGATCTTAAGTGACAGGGCCACCATGATTGCTGCTCTGCACCGCCACCCAACTCACACCTACATGATGCCCAATAAAATGGTTAGTTTTAGTATTAATAAGTATTAGTATTAGTATTAATAAGTATTAGTATTAGTATTAGTATCAATAATAATAATCAACTAATATGATATGTATTACAAAACTGTCAGGAACAGTTCTGCTGCATAATGAGTAGTTTTAGTTTTGTTTGGGATCACTTTTGTTCTTTTACCTAAAGCAAACAGGACTTTTACTTGTAAGGGAAGAATTTAAAAATGGTGATATTCCTCCTTTTACGTCTTCTTTATTCTGTACAATTGCTGAAAATAAAAAGGCCTCCATACAAAAGAAAACATAAAAATATCACAAAAATAACAAAATAGGCCTATATGGCTGAGGCACAACATTGGGTTAAACTTCAAAGTAAAATTTATCCCATGGTCAGATCAGTGTTTTGGAAGCGATATATGAGTCATGAGAAACCTGTCAGCATCTCAGAGAGGAGCGGGGGGACAGGGGGACAGAGGGACAGAGGGACAGAGGGACGTTCAGACACAGACAGAGAGAGAGAGAGAGAGAGAGACTTTACCAGGCCATCACTGACTAATGCCAAATATTTGAAATTTGTCACTGCCTGGAAAAGTCACTATGGCAGGATGTTTCCTGCATCCACTCTATTCATCTTGTTTTTCTGGACAACATAAAAGTGAAACCTGCTTCAAAGTGTGTGTTTTGGGGAAAGGAAGTTAAGTCTTCACTGCTCACTGACTCCGCTTTAATGCAGCTGAACTGAAAGTGCAGGAGGTGTGACACAGAATCTGAAGCTCCACTGGTCGAATTCACACACAATCATCACACACAGGTATACACAACAACACAGGAAAGCAGCTAATGAACCTCGCCACATAACAGACAGTCTGCACGTGTCCTGACAATCATGTTATTGACAGGATGTAAGAGTGGACTGTACTGAGCAAGACAAAGCTACAAACACATTTAAAATGACCATTGACAGGGAACTAGATTTTATGTATTTTAAAATTTATGGCAACATTAGAAAGGCTAATGATTATTTATCAGTTTTTCTGCGTAGACCTTGTGACATGTTTATGTGTCTGTGTGGCTTTTGTCATCTAGGTCACATTTGTCACACAAAAATGTAACGAAAACAGAAATAAGGAAAGTGAAAACAATTTCACACCAGTGACAGTACAAACAAATCACCACATCTGCAACACAAAGCTGAAAGAATTTCTTATTAATATAACTCGAAATGAGAGAACAAAGTGCTTTGAGGGAGAATTAAATTTTCTCTGCTCTGCTAGAAGATCACTTGCTGCTGTAATTTCCTTTTAATCATTCAGTTGCACCAAGACTTTGCTTAACTTAACTGGAATTTATTGCAAAATAACACAAATAATGTTGCAAATTTGATTAATAATTTTTGGGAAAGCAGGTGGAAATTCTATTGATTTTGTGCTGCAGAATGTGTATTATGACACTGAGAAAGTGGGAAAGTAAGCTGTTTGGGGATGACATTAACTGCAGAGTGACAACATGGAGAGAGAAAACAGCGTTGTGTATGTTGTATCAGAGCTCAGAGGGATTGAATGTCACAACAAATCACCCTGACACCCTCAATCTCACATCCTGCTGACACTGTATCACTATCAGTTCCTCCTTCTTTTTCTGGTTCCCTCCTTGATGACAGGCAGATGTAGCTGGGGTGTGTGGCAGGGATGGGATCAGATCTCAGGATACAGCTATCAAAATGAACCCTGGGTATTGTAGTAGCAGCCAAAAGAAGACTTATCTAAAAGATCAGCAGGAAAACTGCCGTTTCCTTGCAAATACTGACTATATTCCACCCCTCAAAACTGGGACAAAATCCACAATGATAATGGCCAACTCACTCTTAAATCTATTACTATACTTCAACAAGGTCTTAACAAGCAAAGCCACTTGCTGCTTGTGTTTCAATTGAAATACACTAATATGAACTTTAGTTTGCTTTAACCAGAAAGAAGGTGAGTGCAGTATTTACCTAATGTAAAATATTTGAGTGACAGCCCTCCTGTCCAGTCAGAAGATCAACTCTGGGTTTCTTCTCCCTGGCTGAAGAAAAGGAAAGACACAGACAACCAGGTTACAATCTTAGTTGTCCAACAAACTTTTAACTGACATAACACATGCTCTTACACCTTTGCGAGACAGCACAACATAATAATCAAGTCCTCTGAGCAATCTGTGATCTTGTAAATTCAAGATTTCAAGCAAGTTGACCCAATGCCCCCAAAAACTACAAGAGGATATCATGGATCTTAAAATGCAATGCAAGATTCACCATTATCACTTCAAGGAATAGTTTAACTATTTTAATACACTTTCATTGTAAGAAGTAGATACAAATGCAGTAAATATGAAGCTAAAGTCAGCAGCTAGCCTAGCGATGGGACTGTCCAAAATCCAAACTCAACCTACTAGCACATCTTCAGCTCACTGATTAACAAGTTATTTATAGTTTATTTATTCTATACAAAAATACATTTGTGAAAATAACAAGCTGTTGTGCCTTCAGACTATTCAACCTCAGTAAATATACAAACATGTTCCTTTCTAAATCATGTGTAGTCTCAGTGAGTTTGCCGCAGGTGGATTCCAATCAATTTCAAGAGATATCTCAAGGATAATCAAACATCTGAGCTCAATTTAGAGTGTCATAGCAAAGGATCTGAATGAAATGAGTTGAATTTTTTTGTTTTTATGTAAATCTGGATTATCTAAATATGTAATTCATTTATATTTAAATCTATAACAAAATAAAATGTGCAAGAAGTGAAGGGATTTGATACTGCACGTGACTTCCAAACATTTCTTTTTCCTGTGTGTTCTATTTTATATCTATACATTTGCAATGAAGCTGGAGATGCCCTCACTTACCCATGATCCATTAAAAAAAACAAAAAAAAAACCAATAAATTGAGTTCAGAAACAAGTTTATTCATCCACAAAAAAGTAGGAATTATCCCCAAATTGTCAAGTCACAGTTTTCTTGTGCTGAAAATAGGTCTGCTTCTGTTCTCGTTTTTTTTTTTTTTTTAATTTATTTTCTCTGTTTTTGTTTTTTTATTTATTTATTTAGTTTTTCCATTTTGTTTAGAGGCTCTCACCAGTCAGCCACAGATTAAATAACATCTTCATTCAGTCTGCGATTTTAGTTGTGTGTGTGTGCGTGTGTGTGTGTGTGTGTGTGTGTGTGTGTGTGTGTGTGTGTGTGGTGGTAGTGGGGTCAGCCCTGTGTCAGTGAGTGGTTTCGTCTATAGGCAAACTTGGATCTTCATCTACTCTGGAATGACAGGGTTCTTGTGAGATCCCACTCAGATGTCCTGATGTCATTTCCTGTTTTAAAATTCTTGGATGCCATAAAAGGACATTTCAGCCACTTGTATCCTCCCAGCTGTGATTCAGCTGGGAGCACTGGATCCTGTCTGCAGCAAATGGAAGGAGAGTTTGTTTGGCACAAGGAAAGATAAGATGTGACTCATCTAAAGCTCATTCAGCTCTGTCTGTTGCACAAACGTTATACAAAATGTTCCACCATCTTCAGGGTTGTCTACTATATTATCATTAAAGATATTTAGGATCTAGCACAAGGCCCATAGACCAAAACAGCCAAGGCTACTTCAACCTTCCAACTCTTCCAGTTTTCAGAAGTATCAAGTCAAAGACTGACAGATAACCCCATTTCAAAACAGAGTTGGCAACATAAAATACACCGTAAATGCTTCCCACTCCACCCTGACTGAAAGAGGAAGTGCCTAGTCACAACAGCAATTACTGCAGTTACTGAGAAATGAGGAAGAGTGCACTACAGTCTACAGCAGCCAGTAACAATCAGTTTCGCAGGAAAATACGTAAAAATTGTTTTTATGTATTCTACTGAATTATATGGAAAAGTTGGTATAGATGTTCACTGTGCATGTTTATTAATATACAACCAACACCAACATACTCAAGGATGATTAAAAGTGGAAAGAAATGATCAGTACTTGAAGTAAAAACAATAAACCAAGCCAGTGTCTTGTTTCAAAAAACTGAGGTCTTCAAACTTTGGCTGAGATTCATGGTAATCAGAAAGTTTTGTTCACTGGAGTTCTTCAGATGTGAAATCATTTCAATAATGTGTGGTATGTAATGCAGGTCTTGAATCTACAGCTTATCAATTCAAGTATTTCGGTTCTAATTCTTCAGAGCCTACTTTTTGTGTCTGTTTCTGCACAGACTCTTTTCTGTTCATAATGAAAGAAAGCAAAACCATGAGGAGCCCCAAACTCATTCTCAGTGACACATTTCAGCCACATTGCACTTGACAATGTAACTGAACAGCTGTTGGCTTAACTTCCTTTTTTATGTTATTCTATTTTAATTATTCAAGTTATGCAAACAAAATATCATTCATTGTCAGAACTTGAACTGTGTGAGATTAAGTTTTAGAGGCCTACTGAGAAAGGACAATAGAAGTTCTTGAACTGTGCTGACACAGGTAGTATTAACATTAAGTAAACTCAAAAAGACTTTTCAGCAATTTGTTTATTGTTTTAAGCTTTCTTAACTTTTTAGTGTAGTACATGAGCAGTATTTTTGAAGTAGATAGGACTTTGAGACATTCTGCATACTCTAAACTGGGGAGCTTGACCAATACTTGATTTTTTAGGCCAATGTTGGAAATAGATATTTGAAACTGTCTCTAAATTAGCTCAAATTGATCTTACACACTTTTGTACTGACATTTTATGTTACTTGCCAACATGCTGAGGTCAATATTTCTGTGATAAGCTAGTATCTGTCAATATATCTACTTAGATTAACTCATATCTGAGAGCAAAGAGAAAGATCAAAAAGTTCATTGGGAAATTGATGACATGAAGAATCACTCGCTCAATGTTACATCAGGAAGATTTTCCCTGTATGTATGACAACATGAGCATCCAAAAAATATGATTAATTTCCACACACCTAAAACCTACTTTTCACCCGCATAACTAATGTTAACAATGGAATAACTGATAACAATGGCTTAATCTCATTTGTGTTCCAGTGCCCCGGTATGTGTATGCCAAGGCACAGACATGGCTCACAGACACACTTAAGGACAACTCCAGTTTATTCTAACTCATATCTTATGGTTTAGATCAACTGTTGCTTCTTGTCAAACTGTTTGACTGAAACTCGTGTTTCTTGACCCCTTCCCAGAGCTCAGCGATAACCTTGGAGAAAATAAAGTATGGACAAAAGACAAAAATAAAGACCTAAGTTGTAATAAACTGGAACTGAGCAATAAAGTAAATAAATATAAATAAATTTAAAGTAAATAAATGTAAATGCAAAGGTCCACATACACTGTACATAAAGCATCAAATGTCGACGCCTAGCAGCTATAGCACCAGTGCTTAAGGATCACTCTTGGCTGACTTCACCTCCTGTCAGTCCAGTCTAGGCTTCCACTATGAAGTGACAGCAGTCAACTGTCATTATGAGGCCCAACATCCGCTCTGTCTGCAGCTGTCAGATACTGTACATCTCATGTCCTTCAGGCCTGACCACACTCTGTTTTAAAGTGTTGGTGGAAAGTGTTGGAAGTGTTGGTGTCCACCAACGACCCAAGGAATGTGACAATAACTTATCTTAGTATACCAAACACCACGTTACTTTCCCTACTGCGCTCCAGGGAAAAGTCCAGCACATGATACTGTGTGTATATATATATATGTATATATATATATATATATACACACACATATATATATATATATATATATACATATACATATACATATATACATACACACACACACACACACACACACACACACACATATATATATATATATACACACACACACACACACACACACACACACACACACACACACACACACACACACACATATATTTTTTTTTCTTTTTATCAAGGAACTAAACTCTCTTGATAAACTCTATGACTACAGTAGTGCAAAATTCCAAATATAGGAATCAACTGATAGTCAAACTGATAGTCACTGCACAACATTTTTAATTGAATCAATGTGTCTATACAGTGTAGCTCTACACTTCACAGAAACCAATTTACTGTACCTAAAATTAGTCCCTAGTTCAGTAGCAAGTTAACCACCAGAAACTGAGCAAGTACTCAAGTCCTTACATATTAATACCCTGATAGCATAACAATCACAAGTGAAAATACTGCATTCAACATTTCTCCTTTTTGGTCTATAACATGGAAAAAATAAATGGTATCAGGAATGTTGCTACCCAGACCATGACTGTTACTTGGATAGATTAATATTGACTCTGTATCTCTTCTCTTTTCACTTAGTATATCAGTGTTGAAAACCAGGCAGTGTAGTATGAGCAAAATAGCTGTGACGAAGAACTGCTCATGAGAAGTTCTCAGGCCTTCAAAGTACATATAGCCCTTTGCAACCAGTGAGTTGCACAGTCTCTGTTCTCAGCCAAACTCAAACTTCCTGTTTGCTTGCGACTTTAAAAAGCCTCTTGCAGCCCTGCTACCTTTACTGCTGCAGCCCTGAAACCAGCAGACCTAGTAGACATTTGTAAGTGGGCACTAACATCAGAAGCCATGTGTGAAAAGGAAGTGTCATCCCTTGTGCATAATGTTTTAATACATGTAGCTGTAACAATACTTGTATTCAAAAATAATATTTTTGTCTGCCATCTTCGACACTGGCATCATTCTGCTGCTAATGAAGTCCTTTCACTGATGTGTCAGAGCAGAACAGAGACATTCGTAGTTCCTAAAATAACTATGCACTTGAAAAGTAGTGATGATATGTAATGATATGTCAGAAACTTTCAACACAGTCACCCATTATATCATAAAACCTTTTGACATAAGGCTCTTGAAGCAAGCAGTTGGATGATTCACAAGCTACCCTAGTGACAGGCCTCAGTACATTAGATCTGATGGTCTATGTTCTGTTTCTTTATCTGTGTACAAGGGTGTACCATAGGGCTCTGTATTAGGTCCAATTTTATTTACATTAACTAGTGAATTATCTTGCTCAAAACGTGTCATGCATGTTTTCATTTTTATGCTTATGGCACTGTTGTGCAGGCCAAATAACCACTTGCAAAATGCTTTTATTGTTCAAAAATACCCCACTTCAGTTAAAATTCCTTCTAATGCAGATAAGAACAAGCATGTTGTTTACAGGCTCTAGGAATAGAATACAAAAGTACCTTTCAATGGTCACTCTTGATGGAAGTGAAATTTAGGCTGTTGATTCCTACATATGCAAATACATATGTTCAGTATCTTCCTGTAGTTGACACAGCTTAACATTTTTTCCCAGAGGTTCATTAGCAAATGTACAGCTCTGACTCACCACTGCATGTTATACTCTCTGGTAGTTTAGCCTGCTCTAGCTCCTGAGATCGGTTTACCCAGGGCGCATGTTAATTCCCAGGTATAAGCAAGGCCTATGTGTCTGTACGACGCAGAAAAGTGCTGGACAATGCTCTCTGTATTCGCAGAACTTCTCTGTACCGCCTGCATGGAAAATGGAAAAGGGGCTTTGATGTATTCTGCACCCGTGGCTTGAAATACGCTGCACTTGAAACCCAATGACTTAATCTTGTTAAATGCTTTAAAATTCAAAATGAAAGAATTTGAGGCTGATTCCTGAAGGCATTGTTGCTTTTAACAAACTGGTTACAAAACTGACTCTTTTAAATTTCTCTATTGAAATGTGCATTAGCAAAGCATATTATTAGTTATTTCTAATTTTGTCTCCATTGTTGTTCTCCTAAGTAACTATAGGGTTTTTATTTATGGTGCTGCCTGTCTTGGCCAGGTCTCCCATGAAAAGTGACGAAAAAAAACAAAACAAAACAAAAAAACAAAAACCAAAAACCAAAAAATCAATTTGATAATAGTGGGACAAAGAAAGCTCAGACAGTAGTATTATACACTACCTTGCACACCTGATTCAAACTGAGACATATGTTTATTCAATTAGATGCAGCTGTGTTTACATAGCTGCAACAGTCAAAATGACCTGGTCAAGAAAAGGCTGAAACTAATCATTTGAAATGAGGATTGGCCTGCTTAATGTCACTCATATTTACTCTTGGTCTTCAGAAGATATTATTCTTATCAAGTTACTAGATTGTTCATCAGATTCATTCATAAATGACAAAAGAATGGAGAAATGCAGCCAATGTACAGAAGTATCAAAACTAAATTGGGGAGTACAGTCATGCTTGGGAACTGTTGTGTTCATCCCATTGCTCTTTTCTCTTGTGGATATGATTGCATCACATAATTTCTGCAGATTTGTTAGCTGCATATTCATGCTACCATAGATGGAGATTTATTGACTGGGGAGGCCACTGAAGTTCATTAAACTCATGAAATCAGTCAGAGACAACTTGGAAGACTTTGTGACATGGTGCATTATTATGCTGGAAGTAGCCTTCAGAAGATGGTAAATTGTGGCCATAGAGGAATGCACATGGTCAGCAACATACTCAGATATACATATACATAATGGCACTTGGGGGGCCCGTACTGTGCCACAGCTTTCCCTACAATATTATACCAACAACCTGGACTGTTGACACAAGACAGGTTGGGTCCATGAATTCATGCTGTTGATACCAGATTCTGACCCGACCATCTGCCGCCTCAGCAGAAATCCAGATTCATCGGTCCAGTCCAGTCTTCCAGTTTTAAACTATCTGGTTTAGTTGAACCTGCGCTAAGAGCAGCCTCGGGTTTCTGTTCTTGGCTGAAAGGACTGGAACCTGATGTGGTTGTCTGCTGTTGTAGCTCATCTGCTGTTGTAGCTCATCTGCTGTTGTAGCTCATGCCAGTCAGAGACACTGAGATCATATCTTTCCTTTCTGATGTTTAATGTGAACATTGACTGAAGCCCCTGACCCGTATCTGCAGGTTTGTATGCATAGCACTACTGCTACAAGATTGGCTGATTGGATAATTGCATAAGTAAGCCAAAGCAAGGTGTTCCTAAAAAAAGTACTTGGCAAGTGTATATTGCTACTTCACACAGAAAAGGCCACATTTATGACAGTGAGGTGATTTAAATGATAGATGGATTATTTGACTGTGTGATACAGCTCATCTGGGAATAAAGAAGTGTTATATGGCAAAACATTTTTAACATCATCATTTTTTCATATCAATTGAAATCAATATGTACCACCATATAAATTTACTTTTTCTGTTAACACTAAGTTGCCCTCAGCTTAAAATTCTCCTGTAGGAGGTTCAGAAGAGTTATGGTCAGTTTAGACTTCACTATAATTGTGTCAGACAGGACAGTTACTGTGTTAAATTATGTGATTATAGGGTCATAACTTCTTGTCATAACTTGTCACAGATATAACAGACTACATGTTGGTATACAAAAAACATACCTTTCCCTCTTCCACAACTTGATGACGTCATTGAAAGGAGGTAAAAGGGACAGACTATGAGGAACAAAAAATGTAAACACAGAGGAGCTGTGCAACTTCACCTATATCAGGTAGCCTGATCATTAAGTCGCACCCATTAAAATCTCAATTCTCACAATTAAACCCTTACGTCACCGAACCACTCATGTCTTGTTAGAACATTTATCTACCACACCTCTATACATGTACAACTGCTGAGCCATCAATTTCAGTCCATGTGAGGGGGAAAAAAAAAAAAGTTTCTCAGAGGGGGAGCTCGTCTGCTCTGTCCATATATTTGACTTCTGATCCCGGCACCATATGATGTGTTTAGTTAACTCACCCAAGTCAGTATTTTAAGAATTGTGTGGGACAGCCCTTTTAACATGTTGCCCAAATGGCAAGGGTTCAAAAGTAGTTAAATACTTGGCTGAGAAAAAGTTTCTTGGGTAGTGTCGTTTTAAGGGTAGTTCATGCCCAAAAAAGCTCAGAGTTGACTAGGAGTTGAAAGCAGCCATTTTGAGGGAGGCAGATTTTTTCTGTCAATAGAGGAGTGAATAGTTGACCACGGAAGTGAAGAAGATAATAATATCACAGGAAGTCAGTTTGCCACAACCAAAGTAAAGGGTCCACTCTTAAAAAGCCGGCATGTACAGAAAAACTAGAAAAGAAGTATGATCATAACTTCAGAGGATTCACCACAAGATGCAAACCTTTGTAAACCTCAAAAACAGAAAGGCCAGGCTGCGGTTCACAAAAACACACAAAAATTAACCAGGAACAAATTCTACAGACTGATGAAACAAAAATCAGCCTCTGTCAAAATTATGAAAAGAGGAAATTGTGTGAGGGAAAAAATGAACAGCTGATGACCCAAAGCCACCACCTCATCTGTCAAACTTGGTGTTTTATTGATGATTTCACTGCTACAGAAAAAACAGGAGGAATTCAGAAGTTTACAGCAGCATTCTGTGTGATCGGATTTAGTCAAATGTATAAACACTCATTGGACGACAATTCATCATTCAGCAGGGCGATGATCCTAAACATGCAGTCGAAGCAACCACAGAGTTTTTTCAGGGTTAGGAGGTGGGACATCCTCCACTGGCCGAGTCAATCACCTGATCTCAGTCTGACTAAGCAGGAGTCCACTTGTGGAGATCAGACTAAAGGCAGAGACTCCACAACAAGGAGGAGGAGGAGGCTGCAGTGAAGCTCTGGGAGAGCATCACCAGGGAAGATACAAAGAGTCTGCTAACGTCTGTGGGTCAAAGACTTCAGCCAGTCATTGACTGCAAAGGATTTTCCACAAAATGTTATATGTTGATTTTTTTATTTCATATGCATCTTTCCAATTACATTTGAACCCCTATACATGCATACATATTATATATAAATGTTGAAAGACCTATATCTCACACTCTTTCAACAATGACATATGCCTACTGAAATTAAAGCTGACACGTGGCACTTTAATGTAGTATCCATAATTTTATTTCAAACTGAATGTGCTGATGCACAGAACATGAATAAAAAAAGATTTGCAACTGTTGCTATACATTGGTCTGGACTGTGTCATTATTAGCCTCATATCTATGAAACCTGCAGCTGGAAAGCCATGTTTGATGAGGACTTGAAGTAGAGATTTAAAACACTTTCAAATGTGCTTCAGTGTTTAAATTTTGCAAAAATTTAGATTCTTTCTCACTACGTTACATAGGGAAATTTTATACCTTGGCATTTGTGAAGCCTTTTAAATATGACACAGATAATGTGTGTACATATTTTTAACCAAACTCTTGTCTTTGTGTGTACATAAAGTTGTAGCTGTGAATCTCTGCATTTAGCCCCTGTTCCTTGTGCATCTTTTAAAGGAGATACTGGTACATATTTAGCAGGGCAACATGAGCCCCAGACTATAGAGCTGTTCTACTGCCTCTGGCCCTGCAGAGGAATTCAACTGTGCATTCCTCTGGAATACCAGTATCAGAACATAGAGACAGAGGGAGAGAAGAAAAAAACAAGGCTTTATTCAGCCTCATGTCACTGGCAGCCAGCACAAGACCTAAATGCAGCCAATCCCAGTGGAATACAAGAATGTTAAGACGGAGAGATTCTGTGGCAGAGGGGAGATATCATCTCATCTCCAATTTGAAACCGTTTCAAGTCCATAGAAGCTGACCCCTAAAAATAAGGCAGGTTGAAATATACTGTATACATGCCTTTTCCTGTATTTAGTAGCATTTATTTAAACATAGCAATTCAAACAGTTACATTTAATGGATACTTTATATAGCATTTCTTATTCTTTCAACAAAGTACCATTATAGTTGAGTCACACAGTCTAACAGAACTCATTTGGTATGATGACCTGATATTTTGAGGGAGGGAAATGTTGTATTTTTGCATCTCTAATAAAAACAGCTCTGTCTGTCACAGACGTTCAATTCCAGTGTTCAATTTTCATGAGAATATGGTAATTACCTTCTTTAACCCCGGCATGAATAATGTCTCCAGAACTTCCTCTGAAGCTGTGAAGGACCTTAACAAGCTACAGAGGGTAAAAGCAACCCATTTCTAGCCTGTGTGTGTAAAAATAAATAAATACATATAAATACACACACACACACACACACACACACACACACACACACACACACACACACACATACATACATACATATATATATATATAATATTATATATATGTCACTATGAAATGGTCTTTAATGTTTGGTGCCCAACAAAAGACAGTGGATAAGTCATTGCTGTAACACTAACACCTTGCATGTGACCAGTATCAGTTTGAAAAGGTAAATGACATACTTGTTTTTTCTACCACTTCCTATACCACAGCGAGTTTCTGTGAAAAAATAAACCAAAATAGCTCTTGCACAATTCAGTGGTACTGACAGGTAAAAATGAATCACCAGTATCCAAATGGATCTCCAAACTTCAGCAAGTCTCACCTCAAAGTTTAGCTTGGAAATGAGCAGGGTCTCTTTAGGTCTACCGCTGTAATTAAAACAGTCAGTTCAAACATCAAGAACGCTGACTTCCTATAAATGTATCTAATTTTTCCAAATGATCTTACTGCATCATATGATCTTTACATAACTCTGGAGAGTCCTCGTCGATCTGACTGAACTCTCCAGGCATCTGACACAAGCCAAAGAATTGGCTCAAGTCTAAAACAAATGATTTCTAGCGCTAGAGGAGTCGCAGCACATGTTGTCTTGACCAAATATGGCTGAGTGAAAACACTTCAATCCGATCTCTCCAGCACACTGGAATGAAAAGCAGGTTTCCTTAACTGGTGTGAGAGTGGGGCTGTGACACAGAACACCGACACCTATCCAGACAGAGCTTTTACTCTTCAGGCTGCATAGGTGTGGCAGGTGAATTAGCAGTCAGGTTACTAAAAAACTACTGTCATCACAGGTTCCACTGGAACTTTCAAATATGAATTAATAATTATTAGACATATGTAAAATATATTTGTTGAAGAAACAGTGTTCTTTTAGTTATTTCACTCAATGATTTTGCTATTGCTAACCCGACCTGACAGATGGAGGGCGCTTGGACCAAAACTGTGCATCAAACAGGACAACTGACCTTTTTTTTTTTTTTTTTTTTTAAACACAGCCAATACTCCATCTGGCACACCTCTTGACATCCCAACAAAAAACTAACATACCAGATTTTCTTTTAACCTTTTCTTGCCCAGTATGACAACTTCCATGACTTTTTGGGTGACACTGACCAGTCGTGGCACAGAACGCTCTTCTGTGTACAACTGTAAAGAGGAATGATGATGTTGCTACTATGCTGTTAGGTAGAGCAGGGAAACAGAGGAAAGGTTTGTGGAGCTATGTAAACAACACCCCTGCCTCTTTGATGGGTCCTTGAGTCACTAAACAGCCATAATCATTCACACCTCTGTGGACTCCTGCATTTACATCTCGGAACCAGACGTCAATCCCCCGGCAACTCCTTCTGTATGACATCACAGGAATTGCAAAAGGCACCAAGTTCTGATTTGTCGGGTACAAACTTTCTGTCATAACTCTTGGCCAATTCATTGCAAGAATTTATGACTGGAACCGCCTAATTTAACAGTTTTATTAGGCAAAATGTTTCTGCAGTCTAAACATGGCACAACATGTATGCCTACATTTTGTACTGAAAAAGGCACTAAAGGAAAAACCAGTGAGGTCATTCAAATAGAAAAGCTTCAAAAACTTTAATGCAGTCTGTCCATTAGATTTCCAGACATGTGGGGCTGGGATAATATATATATATATATGTTAAAGAGATAATATATTTTATGAGATCAGTATTTTTTTTTATCAGTTCAAACTAACAAAGTCTTATTCAAGTCAACTATTACGCCGACCTTATTTCAAGTGAAGCCTCACTGATATCAGATTCCCACTGTTTCTAAATGATCAAACATATTATAGGCAATTTATGTCCGGCATTGTTCGTTTCTTACTGCCTGCTAGAGAACACTGATATATCTGTGATAAACTAATATCATAAAATACCACTGCCTGGCTGATTTTTCAACTACTGTCCACTTTTTGAGGTTCCTCGAGAATCCTCAAATGTAATTATACATTTGGAACCTTGAGTACCCTTTTATGTCACTGCATCAAGGTGTAACAAGATTTGTATCTGGTGTTGAATAGCTCATTAACATTTATTGGCTACAGACAATCAGGTCTGTTTGCAGCTGTTATCATTTCTGCTGATGGTAGCTGGCTTAAAAGGACAAATCCAATATTATATTAATAATATTAGGAAAATAACTAACACTGTAAATCATTGAGTTGAATTGAAGGCAGGTCTCAAATTACCTTCAGGTGCAGGTGATTACACTCAATTTCTTTCTATTTCTCTTTATTTTCAATATCAGACCAGCATGCAGAATTTTCTTATTTCTACAAACTAGCGTTGAGCCTATTTCTAATTGTCAATATTTTAGAGTGACTCATAAGTCAGTGATTAGCCTTAGCTAGGGCCAGGCAATATGTCCTTTAAAAGTATTACAAAGCTGAACTAACTTCAACTAAATGAGGACAAACTAATGTCAGAATGGTGTCCGCCTGCCGTGTCTGCTCTCCTCTGCTTGTTCAGTCATTTTCAGTTCAGTGATATCCTCCTGACTGAGCAACTGTACCATTTCCCTCCTATTTTACCAACTTGTAAAAACTCAGAAGAGTTCCCTTTTTCCCCCCCTTACTGTTGCAGACTGTCGTTGCATTCGCTTTTCACATCTGTTGCAGTTCACAGTAACTTACGATACACCCCTAGTCCCAAACTGCAGGGGGCTGCATTGGTGGAGGTGTTTTGTTTTAAGGTACTGGCAAGACAATGAAATCGGATCCACAAGTCTACCTGGAGTAGCAGATTCATGCGTTTAAAGGTTTATCAGACAGTTTTTAATACTTTTAAGACTATGACAATTATATTATTATTTTGTGATCAAGATCATAAGATGAAAAAGCAGCACTACATTGTTCAATTTACAATTAATCTACGAGGACTGCAAATTTACAGATTTACCGATTTCTCTGAGGGTCTACATGCGGTGTTTCTGGGTCTTAAGATGACTTTATTTTAATCTGAAAATCTTGTTGACCTCCTCTGCTTGAGCCTTTAACTGGGCTGCAGAAATGCAAATGTTTTCTTGGCATGTGTTCATTATACCCTTGATGCATTTGAATATTCAACTGACCTACACTTCTTCACCTCCCCTTGGCACTTAGTGTTGGGTTCCACTTGAACATAACTAGTTTGTGCACAGTGCTGTTCAACCATGTAAGATATCACAATTGTTTATAGAACAGCACACTGGTAGGTCGGGTGACGAGATTAAATATGAAGATAACTTTGCATGTTTTCAGACAATCTTTCATCTAAAGACAGTCATACTGTTAAGCAGTTGTTCACCTGAAAAGCAGAAGTTCACACTCTGGCTCCTTTCTCATTTCTTCATGCCTGACCCATCACTGAGTGAAGTGGGTGTGAATTGCAGTTTCCGACGACTACAGAAATGGTCAGACACATAAAAAACTAAGATGTGCACTTAGTGCTTTAGCTCCTGAAGAGTTAAACCTAAAGGAGCTCACTGGAGTTTTTAGAGTCAGTGAAGATGGTATTTGGGATTCCCTCAATTACCGAGGGATGACATTGTTTCTTTACACTCTGCAGCTGCTGACTGCACATGTACTGGAGGAGATGCAGATCTGGCTACACTCTGCTGAGGCCAACAGTGGATCACACAATGCAGGGGGACTGGCTCTGTCAACACAGGGAGAAAAACCTTCAACAAGCAACCTGCTACTATCTAGTTGTGCAACTTCAGCTTCAGAAGAAAGAAAGAAAAAAAAATTACATTGCTGCATTTCTTGCTGTATTAATGGTAACACAATTAATCCATTAGTCAATCAACTGAAAAATAAACAACCATTTTGATCATCTTTATCAGCTGACTATTATTTTTCCACAGAAACACCAAACACCCTCTTCTAAATTCTCCAGTGTGAGGAATTTGCAGTTTCTCTCTGTAAGGCTTTTATTTTCTGATATTTTATAGACCAAACAATCAATCAAAATTCAAACATCACAAGCAATTTTCACACCTTATGACTTCTAGAGTTCATCTTCTGTTTATTAAAAATGTTGAAAAAAGGCCCTCACAGATTCCTAGAGCCAGAGGTTATGGTTTTAAATTTGCTTTTTTTGTCTTAATGACAGCCTGAATTATGAACACATACAATTACCAATGTTATAAAAACATAGAAAAGCAAAAAATCCTTATATTTGTGACACTGGAAAGCTGGATATTTCCTT
The DNA here is from genome assembly GCA_016859345.1 of Istiophorus platypterus. Classification (NCBI taxonomy): domain Eukaryota; kingdom Metazoa; phylum Chordata; class Actinopteri; order Istiophoriformes; family Istiophoridae; genus Istiophorus; species Istiophorus platypterus. The sequence continues at coordinate 21,802,938 of CM029128.1, read as the reverse complement.
TTTACATTCAGACTTACCAGAGAAGTCTGGAGGTCAGCAAGTTTAGAAGGTCTAGTATAGTACGTTCAGTGAAACCTTCAGAATTACTATATCTTCCATTGGGTCTAATCTTCTCTGTGTTTAGAAGCCACCAGGAGCCAAAAAGGCAAGCTCCAGAAACTTTTCAGCTTCTGCTCTGGATGGGCATCTTTCCTCTCCTCAGTACTGAACACAATGGCATCACAATACACCAGCTTTCAACCGAGCAGCCGACTGTTCAAATGTCACAGAGAGAAACAAATGAATTAGTCGAGTTTCCACTGGCTGAAGTGACAACAGAAAGGTCAGAGGACAAACACCCCTGAAGGGACCCTCGGGGTCCTACAACAGCGATGAACACTTGCACGTTAGAAATAACATGCGATTTGACCCCGGGTGACTGATATTGTAGCGTATAACCGATGTATCATCACAGAGACACAAAAGAAACACAAGAGGCCTGAGAATACAGACACGTAGTCCCACGCACCGACATACACGCAGCACATTGTTTACACGTTTGCGTGAGTAGTGGAGCTCGGCTGTGAGCGTCATGAATGACCATGGTCCGAATACAACAACATCAGAGACTTGAAAGTCCAAGATTGAAGCGTGACCCTCCCGAAGGAGGTCGGCACACCGGAGCTGGAGTCACCCCAGCTCAGGCTCCTGATGAAGACGTCGGGGTCATCTCCGTCTACTCCACTGTAGCAACACTGCTACAGTAGAAGCAGACGCGGGGCTGCTGCGACGGCATTTAAAACCCATTTGTTGGTTTTGGACAAAATCACCCTGGACTTTTTTTTATTGGGTGAAATGGAGGCTGTCATGCGGGGCAGCGTGTTACATGCCCTGCAGCAGGGTACAAACTGCGATGAGGCCTCGGTCTCCTTCCTCACCGGGCTCACCGATCTCTCAATGACGAACCTGCCCGTTACTGACAGCGCCTCACGGCTCCAAGTGAACGTGTCTCCGTGCGGGGCGAGAAAGCGCCGCCGGAGGCTACGTCTCCTCCGCGGGACAACACGCCCAGCGCTCGGCTTTGTTAACTTTGTTTCCCGGGGCTCACGGCGACTTGTCTCAAATACGGAACTCACGCGCGTGCGCTCGCACAATTACAGGCGCGCGAAAACACACCCACGCGCGCACGCACACACACATAGACACACACGCACGCACGCACACACACATAGACACACACACACACACGCGCACACACACGCAAGCACGCACGCACGCACACACACCCGTCACCCCGTCCAAAGCCAGACGCCCTAACTTATAGCACAGAAACTCGCCCAGGTCTGCGGATGGAGCCGCGCTGCGGCTCCGTGGACGTTCGGCCGAGCGTCCGCCGCCGGGTCCCCGGGAGCACGGCGCTTCCTGCCGGCGTGGACCGAGCGGCCGCCCGCTCCCGCCCCGCGTTAGCAGGCCCGCGTCCGCGTACTTTTACCAAGTTTTCTCGCCTCCACCTCGAGCCTCTGCTGACGTCAAGAACTTTACGCTACAAGCGGTGGAAACTTTTCAAACTCAGAAACATTCATTCTGACCTGAGCGCGTCAATCCACTCCCTCCGGTGGCCCCTCGAGCTCCGAAAACCAGAAACAGTAGCGGTCCTGTAAGTTTCCCCGGAATAAAGCTAATTTTTTAGCAAGGGGAAAAGGCCAGATAGCGACTTTCTCTCGGTTCCCCTCCCTATCCGCTCTTGGCAGCGCGGCTGCTTAAACTCCACCCTGGCTGGATGCGTCGCCGCGCTACGGGGCGGTGTCCCGCTGCCGTGGAGCTTTCAGTCAACTGCTGCCCTGTGGCAGGCGGGTCTATCTCTTCCTTCTCTAATTTTTTTGGACCGTAAAAATCAAATACAAAACCTTTCAGTTACAGTTTTGAGTTAAAGCTTCGGTATACGTTCGTGCTGAACGGTATTAAGACAGACATACCAGAGATACCAGTCGTAAAGGAAACAGCCGCATAAAGCAGAAATTAAAGCCAGACCGTTTAGGACTTTTCTGTCCTTCATACTGGTAGATTAAGTTCATTCCTCCATCAGTTCATTTGGGGCTTAACCTTTTAATGTTTACGGCTAAGTATGAAGAACACCCACAGCTTAAAAAACCATCAGATGATATGAATAATTGAATAAAACGGTAAATGTCAAAACTAGAGTTAAAACAAATAATCTATTAATTGAGACAGACAATGAATGATCACTGGGAAACTTCACAGAAAACTAAACGAGGAATCGATTTATTTAGAGAACAACTGTCAGATTAATAAATAGTGGACTTTATAGTCAATGGCAGCCCTAACCAGGACAATGAAACATGGCTTATGCTACAGTGTGGAGGCTTTCACAGTTCTTTACTTCGGCGCCGTCTGGTGGTAGTGATGGGGAGGTGGAATGGACTTGATCATACATTCTGCCTTTTCTGTTGCCTTATTCTATGGTAAATTGTATAAAAATGGAAGCTATCTGATTTATGTATCCTAATACTGCTACATAAAGTCTATATACACCAGCCATGTTATTCGGGTGTTTCTATTATTTTGTCCACCCCATTTATATTCGTGAAGGTAGGGTAAATAACAGAAACTTAATATTGCTCAATCCATTAAACTACATCCTCCTTAATAGTCATACAGTCATACAGAAGGGATGGAAGATGACTGTCTGTCTGTCTGTCTGTCTGACAACACGGTAAACAATCCTGGCATGAATATAACGCCAAAACAGATAAATGGCACAGCAATTATAATATCAACCATGGGACAAGAGTTCCAAATATCCAAATATCCTTCATGAAGGAAAGAATGGGTCACTTAAGGTGCCCAAGAAGGAATTGGAGGATCACTTGAAAACAACACACACAGTAAACCAAAGATCTGAGCAGAGGGGGATACATCCACACATGCCACCCATTCCTCAACCAGAACACCAGTTGGATAAAGTTGAGAGAGCTGTGCGGAAGCCAAGAGCAGCTTCAGCTCCATGAGCAAATGGTGTACCATTACAAGCTGTACAAAAATGTTCCAAAGGTCCTGCAGTTCCTACTGAGAGTAATGAAGGTGGAGTGGAAGAAGGTGACGAGCAAGAGGAGTAGTAATTTAAAAAGGAAAAGGATGCTTTAAACATAGACCTATTGCAACAAATACATTTTCTGAATGTTGAAGGTAAGATATTTTTTAGTATTGTTGCACAGAGGATGACAACCTCTGAAACAGTACAACTTGACTGACATGTTGAGAGTGAAAGCTCGTATACCAGGCTTCTCAAGATGCCTAGAACATACAAGCATGATATGGCATCAAATCCAGCTTGCAAGAAGGGAGAGAGGACATCTACATGTGTTTTTCCTGGACCTAGCTAGTACTTTTGGAGCCATCACCCATTCTCTCCTCTGGGCAGCCTTCAAGTTCTTTCATGTGTCTATCCCCCATTTGAGCCTACATGAATGACATGACCACCCTGACCCTCAACCAACACATGTACAAAATGTCTGCCGGAAAAGCTTCATGCCAACATATCATGGACATATCCATCGACAGAGGAAAAGTAGTTGACAACACCATTCCAACGGTGTCGGAGCAGCCAATCAAGAACTTAGGACAGTGGTTCAATGTGAGTCTTTAGATCAGAGTAACCAACTAAGCGAAGAAACCATCAAAGGCTTTGCTAGTATAGACAAGGAAAAGGTGGGTTTTGACTTTGGAAAAGTCAACAAGTATGGCATAAGGCAACTTACTGGAGAAGAAAGCTGGTGATTGCTGAAGTCTGGCAAGAAGAGGAGGTAGAGTGTCACAAGGGCAGATTCACAGGCCAAACAGGACTGATAGACTAGCTGGAAAAACCTGGAGCATTGTAAGCTCACCTGGTAGGATCTGTGGGAGATGGAAGGAAGCCAAATCAGCTTCATATTCAGAGCCACCTATGATGTTTTTCCCACACCCAAGAACCTACACCAATGGGTCAGAGGAGATCAAATCTGTTCTCTCTGGGAAACCCCAGTCTTTCCCAAAGCTGCTACACCTTGAGGCCCACCCAGGTTTTATGAAAAATGGGGTTGTAGAGGGTTTGTGGCCATGTGGACAACCAAGCTCCTGATGGGGACTGGAGTTTGGGGACAGACGTGCTGTTAGAAGCTGCAAACCAAAGCAGCAGCTGGGTTTGGCTGAAAAAGAGAATCCCAACCTGGATGCAAATAGAAAGAAGTTCTTGTAGAAAGGATCCTACATTTAATTTAAAATCGACAAAATTGGCATTTTTGCAAATACGCATACATATACATTTAATGCTAATTTTGTGATATATGTCTCAAAATTAGCATTGAATGTCATTATGTATACTGAGAGCCATTAACCTTAACAATGTGACCTTGAATAGCTTATTTACATGACATTTAAGTTAAAATCTATGGATGATAATGTAGCTAACAATGCATTTTTCTCAATTTGTATGTTTGGAACAGACATATTTTGAGAACATACAGATGCTATGCTGATCCAGCCATTTTACAGCTCAACAGGATCAGTATAAGAAACCACATGCCTTCATGGCAGAAATTATATACATTTATCTGGTACCCAATAAGATATATCCAATATATATTTATATATACATATATATTTGCTCACTCTTGTCTTCATACCAGACATTCCACCATGCCTTTCTGTGCTGCAGGGAGGTGCACCAACACTGAGAGTCTGGATTTTTCACTGCTGAATATGACAACAGACATGTTCCACTGTAGGAGACTACTTCCTGAGAGCAGAACAGTTTTTAAATCATGTTTTGTGGTGACTGTCAAAAAAACACATCTCTAAGTGAAAGACATAACTGAAAACCAAAACAAACCTGGAAGTTATATTTCTGATGGTGGAATATTTACAAATAAGAGCAAAAAGAAAGAAAAGCGACACCCATTGAACCACCTAGGATGTTGTGAATTTTTGGTTTTAAAACAATATAATGTTCATTTTGATAATGGGTTGTCATCTGATTTTCATTTTATTCTGCTATGAAAATGGTCATATTAATTGATCAGATTGATATAATAGAAATATGCTTTGGGTTTCAACTGTAAACCTAACCACATCCCCCGACTCCAAACCTAACCCTAACTGTAATGTCTGACGTGAGAGGCCTGATGTCTAGCTCACTGTAGCTTGTCTATGTTTGGTCTTGAGCTGACGATGAGAGGGGTAGGCTGTCTGCCATCTTTTCAGATCCCATATTAAATAGAAGAAACACAACAGTAAGCAGGCGCAAACGGTACACCAAGGAACAAGCACCGTCCCTACTATGTTCTCAAGTACTGTGCTGTCTACAACTGACATACCCTGATGCTTTCGGCCGGAAGCAATCCCTATAGGTTTAAAAATAAAGTTATTTTTTACTGTAACCCAGGAAACTGCTCTGATGGCACAGAGAGCTTTCCTTACTCTGAACTGCATCTACGACTTTGTGTGCGGAATTATATGAATGTCATGGTGTATCTCATGTTAGCCCTTTTAAAAGATTTAAATATAAGCCAGCTAAATCTGGCACGTTTTGGTAAAGAACTTTAATCACACTGAAGCAAATTATCAGTGACCTAATCTATCCATATTTCTCCTTAGTTCAGAAATTAAAAAAATAAAACAAAAGGAGTTGATGACCAACAACATAAGGGGTACAACAGAGAGTCCTCTCCAATTACAATGTAAGGACCGTCACTTTACAATGTGACAGTCCTTACATTGTACACATTGTAAATTGTTCAAACACAGACTGTTAAACTGCTTAACTCACTGTAGTTTTATGTTTCCTTTGTCAAACAGGTAAAAATGAAATCATTTATTTTCCCCTATCAGTCTACACTCGAATCACAAGAATTTTAGACATTTTTCAAATTAATTACAAAGGAAAAAAGTGAAATCTAATATTGACGCAAGTATTCAGACCCTTTGTTATGACACTGGACACTGCAATGAGATTTAGCTCAGGTTCCTCCCATTGCCCTTGATCATGTTAGAAATGTTTCTACCTTCTCATTGGAGTCCATCTGTTGCAAATTCAATAAATTTTACATGATTTCGAACACAGACACCTGTGTCTTTATAAGGTCTCATGGCTGACATCAGAACAAAAACCAAGCCATGAGGTCCAAGGAACTGCCTGCAGAGCTAAGATACAATTGTGTTGAGAAATAGATCTGAGGAAGGCTACAAAAACAATTCTGCTGCATTGAAGGTTTCCAAGAGCACAGTGGCCACCATAATTCTTCAGTAGAAGATGTTTAGAACATCCAGGACTCTACCTTGAGCTGCTTACCTGGCCAAACTGAGGAACTGGGGGAGAAGGCCCCGGTAAGAGAGTTGACCAAGAATCTGATGCTCATTCTGTCTGAGCTCCACAGATCTGTACGTATGCAAAGCTCCAACATAACAAAGAAGAGAAGGGAAACTTTCTGTAAGCACAATACATTCACACTAAAACAGCATTTTTCTGCACATGAAACCAGAGGTTTCCATAGTGGATCAAATACATGTACAAAATACAATTACTGGTCCAGTAGCTGTGTAGCAGCCCTCTAACCCCCTCTGTGAACACACACTGCAGGTGTTGTCACTAAGCTGTATTCATGGTGAGAACCATGCAGGAGTTTGGGTTTCTCACTCTATTTCTCACACTATTCTGGGTCATAGAGAAGTTCACTATGGGTGAATGGAGATTTAACCAGCTGAGATCGTTGGCTGCACTCGCAAACCAGAAATTTGAAAAGCAAACCAAAATACAGGCAATACAAACATTTGGATTCCAATGAAATTTCATTGCATTTCACTTTATAGCTCTTTGTCATATATTTGAATAGCAGTATTTCTGGTTTGCAGTTCATGTTAGCTGGTTTGCAATTTCCCTTTTTCTTTATGTCTTATTAACAGACAAAATCAGCCCCATCCATAAACCCATGGGGATCTTCTGAAAATGCAGACGTTGCCACCATGTGGCACAGCTGAATCATAAGGCCGAAGCATGGATTCTTAAAGGGGATGAACTTTAGGCTACCCTCAGGGTGCTTTCTAATAAACCTGCTGTTGCCACCCAGGGCTGGTCTGACCCTTTTTGGGGATCCAATCAGCACTTGATTTTCCAGAGTGACTCTCACAGAGATGATCCTAACAACAAATTGATGAAAGCAGTATGATGAGTACTATTTAATATATTACAGAAAAAAAAAATGAGTAACAGGTGTTGTGCAGAGAATCTTGTTGGACTTATGAGTTAGATGTAAAGAGCCCTGCAGATTGAAATGAGTCATTTTCACTTGTAGATACATAGCAGTTATGATGAGCTCATCCTGATGTATGCAGCTATTAATGGCTGCTCATGTGATAATGTAATAATGAATTATTTAAATGCTCTCTATTTGGGTTTGAAAGTTTTCGGTTCTACAGTTAGGATGATCTGCTGGCTTAGAAACAGGGATCATTTCTAAATAATTGTTTTCATGATTGTGGTTTATCTGTGAAAATATAATCATACACGCACACATGTTGAAATACCATTTATTCTGAATCTACACGTTTACATGAAGTGTCTGGATAAAATTTATCAGCCGAGATATCCATTCATTCATATCTATACAGCATAAATAATCTTTGTACTGTACATTACCATAAACATAGGTAAAGAACACGTGACCTCTGAGATAGGCCCTACAAACATGTAGGGTCACAGTCATACCAAGAACACTAACAGGGACACTGGGTTTGTTTGTGATGCTGGTGTGAGCAGGGCCTGACCCCAGAGGAACCAAGTCTGACTGTACAATTAAAAAGAATATCTGTACATTATTAGAGGAAAAGCTTTGTCTGTTTACATTTCATACATGCTTTTGTTGTAAGGCTTCTCAAGAATGTAGTCACCATGACATCAATTGTCACCCTCTAATCTCTGTGTCCTCATCTATGAGCTGGTTCAACCATCAACAGGAACAAGAACACATCAACACTGTTATTTAAGGCTGATGTTTTCTGCATAAGCTCTGTTTCAACACTTTTTTTTTGACTGCAGTCACCATCAAATCAATGTCACTGTTAAACAGAAAAAAAAACAACCATATTGATAAAAAACACACTGAGAACAAAACAAGAATTTGCTGTACTGATAAGACATGAAACTGTTCAGTTGTATATGTTGCACTCCACTCTCCTGACCTCTAACTTGGTCAATCAAAGCCCTTTGGCATTAAGGCTTTAGTATTAATTCCTGTGTTACACTGCAACACAGTTCAGTTCACATTCACAGCAGCTGTGACACACTTTGATGTGAATTTGTGGCAGTTTGGTGTGATAAAGAGACAAACATAAAAAATAACTGCCTGACGATGTGGTTTTAACATAAACAACTCTTACATAAAAGGTCCGAAACTGTCTGATCCAGTGTAAATACCCTTAAAGGTGCAATCACCACTATGTTGCTGACTGCGTACAAAACAAATACATTGTATGGTCGAACAGCCGCTGCTTCAGTGGCCGCTTTGATGTTTGAATGGGGCGGAAGTAGTGCAGCTCAGTATCTATGCTGGGGATGCTCTGGATTCCCTGATCCCTCAACTCTTCATCTCCACTGGTGCACTCAGGTTAGTGTTTGGAAAACTGGAGGAAAAACTGAGCAAGTGTTGCTTTATATTTGTAGGACAGGTGAGGGACCTAAGAGGCCTTTGCTAGACAACTGTTTCAACAGGAATGTAATACACAGATATGTAATACACAGATGAACCTTAATATGACTTGTGTCTTATTTACACTTCGTTTCCAGTTTATTGACCCACCACCGTAAAATGAATTAAGCTTAATCCAGCAGCTCTGCAGTGAATTCTCCCTTCATCAAAGGGACCAGGGATAAAACCCATCTAGGGTGCAGTTTTTGCTGAACTTTGAATTATTCTAGAGAGGTGGCAATTCAACATAGTGGTCATTTTGCATTACAGAGAGGTGTTTCATATGAAGTCAGCCCTCATTTTTTATAAAAGGAGTGAACAAAATATTAGAAACACCTGCGGTATAACAATTCTGAATCACACAGCACAAAACAGATTTGATGCTTGATGAAAGGAGGATTTATTGCAGGACAGTTGGATTAGCCTGCATTAGTTTTAGTTTGGTGAACTTTGAGTAAATGTCCTGCTGCTGCCTGAATCCTGATTGTACGTCCTGCAGATGGGATACGTGCAGTGAGTTAGGTAGACACCTCAAGCATTGTGATAGTACGCAGCACGACATATTCATGTTTCCCAAAGGGTGGTTACTTTAAATGAGATTCAAGTTCAAACTTAATTATTTAAAAAAAACTCTATCAATGCAATACCGTCACTACTGAACAGACATATTTTACGGATTGCATCTTTAAAGGATTACACTGGTGTACTAGTTTAGAAAAGTCTAAACCCACTGATGTTGGCCACACTACTGTGTGTTCTAAAGCTGAGTAACATTACAGAACGAGGAAGTAAGACATGCTGCAGCACGACAACAGCAGTAGATAATGTTTTCAACCAGCTTTTCTCCATTGATAAACTTTGACTGCACGTTACTACAGTTGTGGCAGGGAAAAGGCAAACACATCACTTGTGACACTGCAAAGTAGTTTGGAAAAGAAATTTGGGCTGCAACCACTAATTATATCTAATATAATCATCTGGTCCGTAAAAACATGAGAAAATAGATCTTTAGCTGGATATTTTTCACTATCTGATACCAACAGTCCTATGAGATTCTGTTTCGTATTATTTTAAATAAGCAGATTTTTTCCCCTTTTAGAAGCTGAAACCATAGAATATACATTTTTGCAGGATTAAACGATGAATTGATTATTCATAATTGAATCGATTGACCAACTACTTGTTTCATCAAGAGAGAAGATATAAGTTTTTTAGAGTATGTCATAACCTTGAGATTGCAGTGCATCTCTTTAAGCTGTTTTATTACAAATGAAAAAAGCTGATGACTTTGGGAGGTGAAGTAAAACTGATCTGGAACAGTAGCAGCTACTCTCTCAGTGGGTTAAGACATTTCTTGGCAAGAAGAGGCAAATAGAAAAACTAAGCTGACATTGGTACTACCAAGAATAGTTTAACATGTATCTATGGAGCAGAACTGATCTTTTTGAGTAAGAGACTACATCAGCTCAGCTACAGCAGTCAGCCGCAGGTTAAAGTACCAACCACTCCAACCAGTGTGTCCACAAGTCTTCTGGGTGGAGCACCACTTGTTCTAGATGTTTGGTCACAGGCTCACATGATGAAACTGTATTGTCCTGTAGAAAACTGATCAGATCTCTTCATAGAAATCTGAGGTATTAAACACATAAATCAGAGTGGGGGTATAAGCTCACAATGGGTTGCCATGGCAGCAGCAGCAGCAGCACTGTTTTGATACACAAACACAGTCGAGGCCCACTTCCCTTTTTACTTTTACTCAGTAGGAGGCCTGAAGCTGCATTAATTAGCCTCATTAATTAGCCTTCATCTTCCTGTCACTGGCTGCCAGCTGCCAGGAGGAAGAGTGTGTGTTTAGGAGCCTGTGCTCATAAAAAAACTTTCCATTTTGCACAAATGCAAAAGAAAAATATGCAAAAACTTTAAAATAAAGGTTTTCTAAAACAAATTTTTACTGTGATGAAAATAGACTCTGTGGTCCCACATGATGGTTACTGTCTGACAGTGTTATATGTGGACAACAGGGGATAATGGGAAGGGTACAGGCAGGACACAGGAGCATCTCCACCTGTCCACAGGCCTCCAACATTAATGACAGACTGCTCTGACCTAATGAAGTTTGAACAATGATTTGGGAGGTGACCTCTAGTGTTTTCTAGTTATTGGAGTTTACAACTCTCAGAGGTAAGACGGGTGCTCCTAGTTGCTGACGGCAGCCTCAGGACTTGCGTTGGCTGCAGGCATGCGAGGCATCTTCTTGGCTGGACTCGGGATGTGCTAGGTGAGGAAAACAGCCCATAAACATCAAGAACAAATTGTTGATATATAAAACAACAAATACTTTATTTCTCATCTGCTGCTATGTTATGAACCGTCCAGACCTCTCAGATGATCTGGACAGCACTGCTTACTGTCCCTATAGTCCATGGAGAAGCAGCTCCACGTTTATGTTCCAAATATCCAAACAAACTAAGAGAAAACTTCTGATTTTCTCCAACTCTCGATACATTTAATTCAGGCCTGAACTTTTCTGCTTGCCTAACAAAATTAAATTTGGTCATATTTATTAATATCTCACTCTATACTGTTATTTCTAATTCTCCTGTTTATTCTCCAAATGTCATCAGTGTGTCTTTGTTTTCTTTTTCTTCTTTAACATATTGTCCAGTTGTCTTTCTGTCTTATGCAAAGCCCTTTCAATTGTATTGTTGCTGAAAGATGTTGTAATAATAAACTCATCATAAATATGTGGGACAACACTGAAATACACAATCAGTCATAGCAGCATCTAGACAGACAGTACTCGGAATATTGAAAAGCAGACTGAAGGACTTCAACTGTGAACCAAGGGTGGATATGGTTTGGTATTTTTTAATACTTGTGCATACTGTAAATTCAAAAATAATGGTTTGTATTTACCTCAGCTTCAGACAGAAAAGAATACCTTTATCTGAGACAGATTTATATTATCGACAGACGTTTATTTCTTGTTAGTATTTAGTAAGAGGTATCCATGTTTTCTGACCTGGCTGATCCTGTTTTAATCTCCCTCAATGTTTCACTGTTGTCTTAATAATTTCAGTATAATGAACATTTCAACAGCACTAATTCCATTAGTACAACAATTGTTTCATATTCACCAAAGCTCCCTCTCTCTAACACATATTCTATTTTCATTTACTAATTATTTCCAATCGCTTTTACTTTGCTGGTTTGTTACTCTGCCGGTCAATTTCAGGCAGTTAAAGAAACTCAGCTTTTCCCTCCTGCAACTGTGTCACATTAAAAGGCTTTGGTAGCTCAAGGGGCATAATCCCTCTTCTATCAGGTTTTTTAAATTGAAACAGCTGCAGGAAGTGTTGACTTTAAAGTGACCTCCAGTAATTATCCACCTTAGTGTGTGTTTCTAGGTGTTGAAAAGTAGTACTGCATATATGAAAACAGTAGTATGAATCAATTAGTGTCTCCAGAGGGAGTTGTGTGATGTCAGATAATTTTTCTCTTGTTCTACAAGTTTGCAATTAAAATAATCAGTGACTGAAGACAGTATTCATGTTAGGAAGAAAAACCCGAAAGCAGACAAGAGTACAGCATAATGATGGAAATAGTGCTGTGGAAATGTTTATTATAATGATTATACCTTTCGACCTATTACAGAGCAGGTAATTTACCCCCTCCTCAATCTTCCAGTTTTTAACTCAAAACTTTAAATGAGTTTCATCCTGAATGTCTTCCCTGTTAATAGTTAGAAAAACATGTTTTATTAACAAAATGACTACACAAAAAATCGAATGCATCATTGTATGACGTCTTAAAGGGTAATTCTGTTTTTTACACTAATTTTCTTGTTTGTCCATCATTTCTATCAGTAATAATTTGCTGTCTGATCATGTGACTGCTCCTGTGTCTTGACCTGTCTGACTTTTTTAGTGATGTCACTGTATTTCCAAATCTCTGGGATTAACCTGTTGAGTACAGTGTTAAATTTACTGATAAAAATAATGGACAAAGCTACAAATATAAGCCAGAAGTTGTTATAAGCCACAAATATAATTCAAAGAGCAACACAATGTCAGATTACACCAGCCCATTGTCAGCTTGTACCACCTGCTGTTCATCTACTGCACTTAGAGATATAAAATCTGTGTGAATCCCCTTGATCTATACTGAATATATTAGTATAAAGTAGGAAACTGACTTTATATTTATTCCTCCTTTACCTCAGTGGCAGTGCTGGAGCAAACAAGGTCTTGCTCTGCGTTCAGGTCATGGTCCAGAGGTCTCCGGGCGTATTCTCTGCGGTGTTTGTCATCCACTCGCGTCAGGTACCATGTACCTGGAAACAGATCCTCTACTGAGCCTCGAGGGACGTAGCAGGCTGCACGGACAGATTGAGAAAAAATGATCACAGTGATGACAAGCAGTGAGAAATGCAGGAATATCAGGTCAAGTTCTGTCTGTGAGATTAACTCAGTGAGTGCCAATGCCACCTCAAGGCTCCTATAGCCAGAGTTTTAGACAGTGCTCAGTATTCTTAACTGGGACAGAACCCTGTAGGAAGGTTATTACTGGATTAAATGTTGATGTTTGGGCTCACAATCTGATCTAAATCCATTCTTGTTTCAATAACACTTTTAACACTTCATCAGTGCTTTTATTATGAAATTTTACTTTTTCCTCATGAGTGCATTGTTCACAACTCTGTAGAAACTTAACACCCTTATGTTTCTGATGATTTCAGTTAAATTCACTTTTCTCATAAAACTCTCCAACAAAATCTCTGTGCTTTACTTTTCAAGGTTTGGTGGTGTTTTGAAAAAGGCCCTACAGTGTCTGTTCTGTCTGCATGGAGAAGATTGTAAAATACTGCCATCATTTTATACTTCTTTTACTGTGACTATTTAGACTTATCATGTTTTGCTGATAAACTTGTCTTTTTTTTCCAGAATCAGACATAAACAGTAATGACAGACGGGTCATACCTAAATGGTGAGTCTCCTCTCTCAGCTTCATGTTCTCAGAGAAGACAGCCGGTGAAACCTTCTTCCTTGAGTCTAGCCTGACCTTCAGGTCACTCAGGCTGGACACCAGTTTGTCGAGACTAGATCCTGACACAAACAATAAAATAAATAAATAAAAATCACAGGGAAGAACATACTACCATTTGTTTCTATAATTTTTTGTCTATATAGTCTAATTTCATCAACATCACAAAACTGAAGTGAACCATGGTTCACTTACCAGGTGTATGGTCTTGTGTGACTCTGAGAGAATACAGAGTAGCAGCAAATCCTGAACCATAGGAGAAAACTCCAATCCTCTGTCCTGCTATCTGAGAAGATGTTTGTCTGCAACAGAGGTAACAAAAACTCTCCTTACATACTACAACACTGATACTCTGTTGTTTCAGGTGATTTTTAATCAGCCATGCTCGTATCTTGGAGTGTACGAGGGTCACCTTGCAGCAAAAGAGTAGTTAGTTTGTTGTAACATTGCTGAAATATTGCGATGCAATTTTTTTTTTTTGTCAAATAATAATTGTAAACTGCAGTAACTGATTGCTGTTGTGAAAGACAAGTCAAGATAATCTTAAAATGTATTTATTTTCAGATCTAATACAAAGTTTAGTTAAATCTGTGATTTCTGTGTCAGCTGGTAGTCTAGAACTACATCCAGGACCAAAGTGGAAAAAAAGTCTGGGACTTTGTTGTGTTATCCTTTACATTTTGTAGGCATATGTGATACGCTTAACTAAAAAAAAAAAAGTTGTTTTATTAAATTTTAATAACTTTTTTATTCCAGGTAATTTGGTATTCAAAAATAACTTTAGAGAATGATTTTGACTTCCTGCGTCTTTAGCATTTTGTTTAATGCTGATTAAATACAGTAGGTGAATGAAATTAAGAGAAAACTCAGACATACTGTGCAATGAGTGATGCGAGACAGCCATAGACAGAGGGAGTGTACATGTTTCCATTCTGGTTGGAGATCAGCAGGGAAGGCTTGGTCTTCCTCTCGAACAGATCTGCACTGGCTTTCATGAAGGCCTTTTCCACATCCCGGTCAAAGTACGTCTCTTCTGGCTTTACATCTCTAATACACACACACACACACACACACACACACACACACACACACACACACACACACACACACACACACACACACACACACACACACACACACACACACACACAAAATTAGCAACGGAATCACAATGTGATTCTTTGTGTTGCCATAGAATAACAGAGTTGTGCTCTGAAAAATTCCAAGGAGTTATGTCAGGTAATTTGTATCTCCATACTGATAGTTTTGGTTTTATTTCATTCATGTTGTGAGATAACAGACCCTGATTTTCCTTCTTCTACCACCAATGAGATCTAAAAAAGTCAACAGTAAGGCACCAACAATTTCCAAATTACTTTAAAATCAACAGAACACACTATTGATAGTTTACAATGGAACAATTTCACTTTTATAAATGTAACTGACACTGTTACATGGACACATTCTTAACTGTCATGTATTCACTCTCATCATTGCACTGGTAGACTTACAAACTGGACAATACACCAAACCATCATATCTTGATAATGATACCTGTACATACAGGGAATATTTCATGAAGTAAGCTCAGGCAGTAAAGCCTTTTTATAAGCGGACTACAGTTTATTGACAGTAAACTGTAACTTCAGCTTTCCAGCATAGCTAGTAAGGAGTGTGAGGCAGACTTGTTCACTGTCACAGATCAACAACTGTCAGATGCTACAGACCATATCAATACTGAAATTAGGCTTGTGACTAACTTTAGTTATCCCTTTACTACACAGACAGAGAAGTACTTTAGAATCTATCTTAAGACAGCAACAGCTCTACTCTAAAATGGGGGAGTGCACCTTCAATGAGTTCTTAATTAGTTCTTTAATCAAGTGGGTTGTTAAATCAAAGGACCAAAACTCTGCCTGCTGTCCAGTGGTTTTGTTCTGAGTGTACCTGAAGGCATCAAGGCCTGTGAAGGGTCCTGTCTCAGTGTTAGGGCTGGGGTGGCTTAGAAAGTCATTCAGCATCAGTCTGGCCAACGACTTCTGCACCAGTTTGCAGTATGGAGAGTGGAAGACTAGGTAGCCAAAGTCCTCCAGGCTGAAGCGCTTCTCTGACCCCTCTGTAGAGAAGGAGAATGATCATTGAGGCCTAGAAAAAAAGTTTTTCCTGTCACGTACTTTGTTTGGTCTCAAAAATTCCTAATAAACTGTTCTATTTTACTGGCACAGTTGCATAGTGCAGTGAGAACTATTTTCAAACCAATATCCAACACTTGGCCTTGCGCTGCTTTGTCTGCATACAACTCTCTTCTTGTTGCACCTCTCCTCACTTTCGCACAATGCACACTGCACTAGGTACAAAAATACCGAGGTAACAAATCTCATTTCAAGGTCAGGAACAAACCAACATGTCAAAGAGCTGATGTGCTTTGCCTTTGTTGTGTCATGAAAAATGCAGGTCGTAATATCAAAGCCAAGAGTGTAGAGCTGGATGTGTAGTGCTGTTTATGAATGGTTTACAATGTGTCTTTAATGGCTTCATATTCTCAGATAATATACATGTTGACACATCAGGTTAAAGACTCATCTCATTGAACTACTTTATGGTCAGTGAACATAAGTACACTTCTTAGCACAGTAAATAGGTAACAACCTAAACCCTCTTAACTAATTAGGCCATTATCTGTCCAGTCCCTCTATGACACTCCCCTCCACATGCATGACAGCAACAGCACTTTTCCAACAGAATGGTACTTTTATGATCAGACACAAAATACAAAATAGGGAAAGAAGATGCATCACATCATTATTGCCGACTCTAATATAACAACTGCTCTTATCATGTAGTAATTGGATGCGTTTTTCTGCTGGAACCTTAGATCTGTGTTTGTAGGTGTCTTAAAAAGTGAGACGAGTATGCAAACCACATGTGCACTTTTTTTGTCCAGGTGCTGAGAAACCTCCGATACCTCTTCCTCTTATGAACAGCCAATTTGGGCTCATAATGTTGTATGTTTTCTAACTGTAAGAATAATATAAAACAAGACAGAGCACTTTGAAATGTTGGCAGATCAGTTTAAACCCACCTCTTTGCCACTGTGCGTGGATCTTGTTGCGATACACAGAGTAGCAGCGGTCCAAGGCACTCAGGTAGCACTCTATTGACAGCTTACCATCCACCACTGGATACTCTGACACGAGGTCTGGCTTGTAGAAGTCATATGCATGCTGCATATGAGTTCCTCGCAGACCTGCACAATAGCCACAACAGTTGTCAGCAACACACAGATGGCTCATTAAACACTCACTCAATTAATGAATGCATTATCCATACCAAGTTGCAAAAATACATCTTTTCACAGATTAAATTTTGTTTTATGCTCACCTAAAAGTACTGTATTGACAAACTGAGCATGACAGACAAACATTTATCAGTTAACTGACCTCGTTCAAAGGTCAGAGGAGCATTAGGCCCAACCAGAATGGCCACTGCACCAGCACCCCCTGTAGGCCTAGCGTTTCCTGTTGCGTAGACGGCAATGTCCCCTGCTACCACCAAAGCATAACGCCCTGCAGAGAAGACACATTAGGATATGGGGAAAAAGCAGGAATAATATTCAGAAAATAGTGCAAATATCTTCTCTCAAATGGCATAATCAGCACAGTGTCCTAGCAACACAATGTATAGTATGGGAATATAATGAGTCCCTTGTTGCATGGCTTAAGGCTGATTAAAATGCATCTATCAGCTCAAAGATATAATCTGATCAGTCAAGTTTGAGCTGTAATCATTATGAACCACAATGATAAAACTAAATGAAAACTTTCTTTATTCTTTCTTTATCTGCCAAAAATATATTTAAAAAATAGTGCTGGCCTACTGCTGCTGCTGTGAAAACATTGTTCAGACTGACCACAGTAAACCTTTTTAAACATTTTTTATTCAGCATTCATTGGTTCCAGCCTCCCAAATGTGCGAATTTTCTGCTTTTGGGTTTGAAGATGTCACCCATGACACCTGTGGGACAGGGACTGTGGAAAACCATTTGTCATCATATTCTTATATTTTATAGACCAAGACTATGGTAAACAAAAGAATGTAACACTGAAAAGACTAGAGCTGGAACGATTAATTGATTAATTGATTAATTGATCAGTTGATCAAAAGAAAATGATTAGGAAAATGTTTGGTAATTAAATTTTTTTTTGGTCATTTTCTAAGCACAAATGCCTAAATTGGCTGGTTATAGTCTTTCAAATGTGAGGATTTGACAGATTTCTTTGTTCTATGTGAAAGTAAACTGAATATTTTTGGATTTTGGACTTTTCAGACTGACATTTTAAAATATTAAATTTTACTGTTGGACTTTATTACAAGGTTAATTTTTTTTTTTATAGACAAAAAAATTAGAGGAAATGAGCAGCGTAATTTTTAGATAATGAAAATATTTTTCTTAGTTGCAGCTCTAGCAAAGACATCGACATATACTGACACAAGTTTGTTACTCACCATCCCATGAGCTGGACTCCACCCAGTTGACAGCATTGAAGAGTGCAGCTGTCCCACCATAGCAGGCATTTGTTGTGTCAATGCCCTCCACATCTGTATTGCCTGAGTCCTCAAACAGCTGCATGATGACTGTCTTGACAGACTTTGACTTGTCAATGATGGTTTCAGTGCCGACCTCCAGTCGACCAACACTGTCGTAGGACAGGCCGTTCCTCTCCATCAGCCTCTGGACCACAGTCAAGCACAGAGAGTTGATGTCTTCACGGTCTGAGCAGAAGCCCATGCGAGCTTGGCCTAGGCCCACAGTGTATTTACCAGCTGGCACGCTGTCAAACTGCTCCAGCTCGGCCTGGTCTACATACTGGGCTGGGAAGTACAGTTCCATGGCAATGATACCCACATCTTTGGGCCATGGCCCCAAGCAACTGACTGCGGCTGATCCAGGCATCCTGAGAGGGCTGAGGGGGGAGGGTTCATGTTCAGGATTAAATTAGTTTGAGAAAAGGAAATATTGAAATAGCCACATGAATTAGTCAACTTCTTGAAAATGTTCAGTCTAAATAAAAGGGGGTTGATACATATAGACACACCCCTACTCAAAGATACAAATGCACAGCCCACAGCTCCCGAAATTTTAAAAACTGTAGTGACATTAAGTAGCTTAAAGTGCATGCTACTTACTCTGCTTGAAGAATACCACTAGCCACTAGTTGCATCCATCTAGACAGTAAAAATTAATACACCATAGCAGAGCAGGCGCCACCACAGTGTTACATCACTGACTGTAGTTTGTTAACTCCTCAGTAAACTAGAACCAAACTGAGAGACACTGGAGTTTTAAAGCAATACGAGACGTTGGATGACGTCTCAGCTCAGAAACCTTCCGGATGACGATTTTTAGCTGGCTAATGTAAGGGGATAGCTATCTGGCAAGGTTACTGAGAACAGTGGCTATTTAGCATGTTAGCTTTAATCGTTTCGCTAGAAGTATTACACCTACTGCGGTGGCTGAGATGCGACTACCTGTCTGTTTTACTCGACGTTTACATACAAACCAAGAACATGCCAACAGCTAATAAAGTAGACAGCAAACTCATTCAAAGCTGCTCGCGTTAGCTAATTAAAAAGGCATACGAGGGGTATTTTAAGAACTAACGATAGCTAGGTTAATGTAGCATTTATAGTGTAAAGTTTGACAGCTAGCTGTTGACTGTCATACTAGTTATCACACGTACCTAAACAGCTATGTAAAGGTTGTGTCCGGGACACAGACACCAGATAATAACACAGGAGAGAAGAACTGGGTGAAAGGGCAACGGGATTTCCTGGAACCTAAGTCGTTTATGACCGGTATAGAAATCTGTTACCTGTTAGACGGTCACACTGAGGGGTCGATTATGTAAGACAAGACTGGTTTGATGCTTAAAATAGTAAGAACACCAATCTGGACATCAAAATTGATGGTTCATAATACGGAGTAACAGCATGATTTCAGCCAAGGTGCGATGGCTACCCGGACCAAATAGCTGACGGACCCGCTTCCTGTTCAACTCATGGAGCTAGATTCTACCTCCATCCACCGGGTTAACGTGACTGCCGGCCGATAATGTGTGTATATCAGCTGTGTTACAAAGGCGCTAGCTTACTTAACGGAAACCCTTATTGAACCTCTCTGATTCAAGCTGAACACCCCGCAAAGAAAACCGAAATGAGACATCTCTGTTAAAACCAAACAGAGCTAAAACGAGACAAGTACGACTACACAGCGGTTCTCTCATTCGACTTTAAAAACACATCGCTACGAGGCGAACACAAAGCTTCTCACCTGTATGTGAAGTGAACTGATGGTGACAGTTACTACTCCGGTGTTATCAGAGCGCAGCCCGACACGAGTGTATTTATATATGACAATGACAGAGCAGTGTACACCCTGTACTACAGCACCTGGACTCCCGTCCAATCACAGCTCACACACAACATGCGGAGGTACCAGGTCCCGCAGATTCCTGGCCAATCAGCTTCCAGGAATCACAACCACGCGCCAGAGCCGCCTCGGCGGGCCAATGGCGTTGGATTTACGATGTCTGGTGAGAGACGAGGAGCCAATCAGACGCCGGATTTAGTTCCTGGCGTGGCAGTGGTACAGAGCGGCGTGTCCATGGCAACATGCATCCATTCATAGGCAGGGGCTGTTCCGTCAGGTGCACGCAGAGATGTGCCTCAAGAACAGGTAACAAGCAGCAACAGAAAAACACAGCGTGTTAGGTAAAAGCCCTTCATTCAAAATACTCTTCAGGTAGCCTGAAAATGCACAAGTGTTATCAGCCAATGTCATTATCGCAAAAAAAGTACTTGCTCTTCAGGAAATAGATGTCCCCGACTCATGGATGATTACCGAATGGGCCCCTTGGCGCTGACCCGGGGGTCACAGGGGCCAGAGATTCCCTATAGACTGATTCTTAATATTTCTTGTTTGAAAGTTGCAGGGCTCAGGTGCGAGACACAAAACAGTTACATATGGATGAAAAGAGGTAAAATAACCTGAAAGATAAGAGAGATGACCACAAAGAGACAGTCAATGGGTCCCACTGAGAGAGGAAAGAAGAAGAGGAGCAGTAGAAGTAGAAGAAAGTCCCGACACACAAATCGGATTTCGGTTTGACTTTTTTTTTTGTCAAATTATGAATAATTTGACCACATTGACAGAGATAATGAGCCAAACAGGCTGAAAAAAAATGGTTTGAGGTTTCAAAATGAGCTTCAATTTATAAATTTAGCATAACTATCTGTGAAAGCCCCTCTGATATGTAGAGGAGTAGAACGGTATAGTGACATAAAGGGGAAGTATTCAAGTATAGTTTGAATAACTCAAAAGTATATTTTAGAGCAATGATGGAAAATGTACTTTGTTACACCACCACTGGGAACTGATACTTACTCAAGCATTATGTTTCAAAGAGTTGTAATCAGATTACCTTACTGTTGTATATGATTACAAAGTCCCTTCTTTGTGCCTACCTGCCTGTCTGTCTGTCTGCATTTGAGGGTGAGGGTCTGATGGGAGGTAGCTGTCCAAAGTCCGAACAATTGCAATGTCAAACAATATACATCTGAAAATGAGCAGAGCTTCACAGGCTCCCACTTTAGGGATGGTTACTGGGGGAGATGGGCCTCCCACCTGCAATCAAAGGGCACTAGCTTTCTTTTTTCATGTAAATTTCATGATATAAAGTCCAAAAAGTTGACTGTGTCAGCATTGGCCTTGCAAGGTTCAGGATGATTTAAAACAGTAGATGGTGTGTTGAGCCATTTTCAAGCAATGAAATGTTGTTTGTTATAACTTTTATTACAAATGTCAATATCAACACCAGCTTTGATGTGACAGTGCAGTCATATAATTTAGTTTACAGCTCAAAAAACATGTTTAAGTGTGCAGCACTCTCTAAAGAGAAGGCTGTCTGAAACGGCAGCCTAATACAGTTAAGGTGCAACTACAAGTCAAATAGTGCTGCTTGTGGCACTGGCACTGTCATTTCCATCACAATGTATTTCTTGATTTTGTTTGTTTAAATGTGAAACGGTAATTGAGATGAAATTTTACCAAATTTCTTAAAATGTTACATGAATTCAATTAATTTAGATTAAATGATTCATTTAAAGTATCATTATGGTAAAGTACCTTGACATATCTTGTAAAACATAACACTGTTAATAACACCTTATTTACAGACAAACTGTATGAGGATTCTGTAACTGAATGGTACATTTTTTCAACTCATGAACAGATGGACAGATATTTGTAAAGTTTGTATTAAATTTAAACAAATGGCTATAACAAATCTGGTGTAGGTAGTGTTCCAGTTTGGCCGGTAGGGGCCAGTAGGGACCCACAGCTGGTTTTTGCTCACTAGCTGATTAAGTTGGCCCTCATGGCCTTACTCTCACACAACAAAACTGCATAGTGACAAAATATCTCATCTATTGATTGGGCTGACTTAACCTTCATAGAACAATTCATATTTAGTTGTGACCTCCATGTTTTTTTCATATGCTGATTCTCTAAAATGTTTTGTTAAAATGCAGCCCAGAGGACAATGTATGTCTTTGAAGGGGAGTAAAACAAAGCTGGAGATGAAAAGACCATCACATTAATCACGGAGTTAGCTTCAGTGGTCTCTGGTGTTGATGTACTTAGTTTCAATGATGGAAGCCTGATTGATCTGAATTGGTAATCATGTAGTATTTGACCATGCCTTTATTGATTAATTTTTGATGGATGTTAGGTTGGGAGAATGATAACACTGACACCTGTTAATCAAGATCCTGATTAAATTATTGATCTCTCCAAAGAGATTTAAAGACGGTAAAAAAAACAAAAAAACAAAAAACCTATTCAGCCTCAAGTCATTTCTTAGGAGCTCCCTGTCTGTCTAGTGCAGCTTGAGAGGCAAAACCCAGGGCAAAGTCCATAAAATGTTTGTATATTATCATGAGTAATGACGAATGAAAGTTACTAAGATTAATGTATCAATGTTCCCATCGGCTCCGGTCTTCCTGCATGTGGACTGTGGCAGCTAGAAAGAGGACCCTGAAGAGCACTGAGGACAATCACACTGTTTTAAGATGAAATTACAATTTATTTTTTTCATCCCATTTACACAATCACGACGGTGCCATAACTAAACAGTCCAAAGTTAATTTTCACCTTTCCTCACGCTGCTGCAAAAATAAACACTTTTCAGTTGATAACCAGTGGAGACTGAAAAACTAAAACATCATGAGAGTAAAGCTTTAACACAAACTCAACATTTACAATAAATCTAACACAATGTTAGTTGATTTACAGAGGAGCATTGTTTGTGAAATGTAAATAGTTTACACATGTCATTCTGTTAAACATTCCATAAAAAAAGTGCCAATCATTACATCCCTCTGAATGAACTGTCAAAACTGTTCAAATCTGTTCAGTCAGGTCAGATTTGTTGTAATCCTGTTGAGAACATCCATAGAACCACACAAACTGTACTGTGAGCATACTGTTCCCAAACACAAGTACCATTGTGAATACAAGGAATGGAAACTGAATCAGAACTTCCTTCTTAAATAGACTTAACTAAGGTGAGAGAAAACAGTGATACAGGAGAAGGCAGGGGCTAAAACTTTTGCTTTCATCTGAACCAGCTGCCTTCAGTGGCAGTGTAGTCTTGGTTTAATGCTAAACAGAAATAAAACAAGTAATATGTAAAAGATTTACCCGCTGACTTTCTATCAATATACAATGTATGCATGGAGTCTGAGTCAGATTTTGTGGGGTAAAAACAAAATTTGGTGATTATGTTGCAGAGTTGTGTCCTGCTGATACCTCTTATTGAACCTGAATCCTAGAGCTTTTCTTCCACAGCATCAGTAGCTGGCTACCTGCCTCGGGCTCTAATTCCTACATGAGAAAAACAGAGGGGAAAATGTGTCAAATGCAGTGACTACACTTAATATGAAAGCAACTGACTGAGATTCATCCAAGAACAAAGGAAGTACATTACCTATGGGCAAAAACACAAAGAAACACTATCACTTATTGTGAAACTTTCTATGAACAGTTTCAAGAAGAGAAACAATGCAGACTGTAGAAATTTATGATAACATCAGAATTCCTCTGTGCATTAACTGACCTGTGTATTGGAAAATAAACTGCCAACAGTTTTAATAATGAATCATTACAATCAATTATCAAACAAAAATACCAAGTGGAAAAATGTGCTTCTTGTCTCTCAAATTTGAAATGAACATGGCTAGTAAAAGACAAAACATCACTATGGAATTGGAGAAATTGTCCCCTTTTTCTGATGTTTAATTGAAAAAATAACTGGTTAATCAAAAACTAATTTAGGATGCTATTTTGAATGCAACAACTAGCACAAAGCCCTATGACCTGGGTACACAGACTATGCGAGCATCTCCACCTGCTATTTTGCTCCATGTACAGTTGCAGTCATAAATATTCAACCTCCTCACCTCAAAAGACATTATAGTGATGTGGATGTAAGATAATGACAATAAGTGACAAAAAACCTCATTAAACAAAAATATTTATTGATACATAAGAGTTATTTTGACAACAGAAGTGGAATTAACTTGATGTTCAAATGAAAAATGTAACTTTTAACACGTGCAGTATTATTCAGCCCCGAGCTTCAGTACTTCTGGTGCATCCTTTAGCTTTTATAACTTCTAAAAAATGTTTTCACTAAGTGCTGACAAGTTTCTTACACATCTCGATCGGAATCTTTGCCCATTCTTCACGTGAAAAAGCCTCATGCTCAGTGATGTTTGAAGGCTTCCGTGCCACAACTGCCTTCTTTAAATCCCACCAAAGACTTTCAATCAGATTTCAATCTGGTGACTGAGAAGGCCGCTCCAGGACGTTCCAGGATCTTTTTCCTCAACCAAGCTTGGTTGACTTGACTTGGAGGTGTGCTCGGGATCATTGTCTTGCTGGAAAGTCCAGTGATCACTAAGGTTTAATTTGTCAACAGAAGGCATCACGTTCCTCTTTAAAATGACCTGGTATTTCTGGGAATCCATGATGCCAGGTACATAATTAAGACTGACAGTTCCTGCTGCTGAAAAACAGGCCACATCGTCAATGACCCACCTCCATGCTTGACCGTGGGGATGGTCTTCTTCTGGTCATCAGCCTGGCCTTTCACACGCCAGACATATCACTGGTCCATATGTCCAAACAGTTCTAGGTTGGTTTCATCAGTCCATGGAACTGTCTCCCAAACCTCTGTAGCCTTAGCCAAATGCCTCCTGGCATATTCTAGCTGACTTTTGATGTTCCTTTTGGTCAAGAGTGGAGTGCATCTTGGAGTTGGGCCATGAAGTCCTTGTTTATTCAGTGTACGTCTTGTAGTTGCCACTGAAGCACTTGTACCAGCCTTCATCAGGTCATCCTGTAGGTGTCTTGCAGTCACATGGGGGTTTCTCTTAGTTGTTCTGACTAAGTTGCTAAGGGTCCTTGATGAAATGTTGGGCTTTCTTCCACAACCAGGCAGGTTCGCAGCTGTTCTGTAAGTTTTAAACTTCCTTATAATGCTCCCAATGGAGCATGTTTATGTTTCAACTCCACTTTAGGCCATAAAAAACCGTCAGAAATCTTTGAAAACAACAATATTATACAGGGATTGAATAACTGTGACATGGCTATTTTTTTTACAAAATATACTGTTATACACAAATACTACATCATGCATTTTCTGTGTTGATTTTATGTATCACTCAGCTCATAAAGAAGTCATTCATAGCAGAATCTTGCTCTCTAAGAAAACTTTAATTAATAAATCCTAAAAATCTTTGAGGGGTTGAATATTTCTGATTGCAACTGTATGTGCAGCAGGCGAAGCACAAAAGGGCTGACTGAAGGTGAATACAGATCAGAAGAAGTAGCAATTAATGAACACATTCTCAGCCAATCCCATCACTGCCCTCATAGCTATGAGCCAATCACAGTGATGCATTAGGACAACAGCTCAACAAATGAAAAATAGACTCCACCAGGAATTATGTTATTGTGTGGATGGTACACAGGAGCATGAACACACAAAACCATAAAACTACAGACAGACTGAATATGGAAGGTAAAACAGTTAATTTTTACAATGATGACAGAAGTAAATAAAATAATAATTTGATGAAGCTGTTCCCATGATTGATTCAATACAAAGCCTGCTCTGTCTCAATTCTACTCTATCTCATGTGAAAGCAGTGTTTGCACCGTCATGCGTTTCAAGAGTACAACATAAAGGTCTTGTTGGAAGACCTTTGATCAATGTTCTCTCAATGAATGGCTACATTCAATATTAGTCAGCTTTTTATGAAGAATAGCAGACATGTTTGAGCTTTTTCCTATATTTCAGCTCTGATTCACTATTGTCCGTGTTCCCTAATGTGCTGAGAGCAGGATAACACTGGGACCGTTAAACCATTAATGTTGTGGTTGTGTCAGTGTATAACTGCTTGTATCATGAAGTGAAACAACAGGGTTGATATGAAGCAGACTCAGCGATACCCATTGTATGCAGCGTCCTCTTACCTGTCCATCCCTGCTGATCTGGACCTTCTTATTGTCGTTCCATGGGTTTAGGATGTGTTGGGTGCACTGGAAGGAAAGACTCTCCTTGTGAATCCACTCTACACTGAAAACCCCTCCCAATCCCATGAAGCCCCAATCCTGGCAGCTTTCTTGACTGATGACTGATGTCATGCGAGCGTAGCCCTGTAAAAAAAGGACAAAATACATCACTTCTGTTTTTTTTTTTTGTTGTTTTTTTTTTTAATTCTATTCATGTATTCATTTCTTAAAGATCCTTATCTATTCTGAACTTTCACAGTCGGGTCAAAATTCAGGCACATATGATCTAAGCTGTTATCATAGATTACATGTAGAATGATGCAGGTTTTAGAGAATTTTTTTTTTTTATCATCTCTCAAAAGTTACCTGGAAGTGTCCAGAGCCCTGAACAGAGAAGATGAGAATGATGAGGTTATTCTCCAGGAAGGCCTTGGTCAATTTGGTCTCACTGCTTGGTGTTGTGGACCAGATACCTTTCTGCTGAGAAATTTCTAGATTCCTGAAATTGCTGCTCTTCATGATGAAGTACCGGATTTTTGAAAAGTCCAGCTGAGTTGACAGTGGCTTGGAAACCTGCAGGAAACAAAGGAAGAAAAGCAACAACATAACTAAACTCACAAACAGATTACCGAACCTCTCTGCTATTATTTAGTAAGGTAGTAACTAGTAAAATTAATTGTTAATTCAAACACTGAAGACTCTCAGGATGACCTTCACTCTTTTCACAAAAAGTTAGGTTGTATATGATTTGGGATTAGTTAAATAGCATGAATGACATATTTAAAAAGCCAGTGTTTAAGATTCTCCGTTCGTTTTAAAAAAGTAGCAGTAGTTTTTGATATTAAAAGAAGGAAATACAACCGAAGCACTTAACACTCATTACAAATGAGCCTTTCTTCAAATGTGTATCCAATGTTAGTTTTTGCTTAATGAAAAAAAAGAAAAAGAAAAAAAAATTTGTACATGCTTATTCATTTTTTTTTTCTTAAATATGTGAAATGAAATTTAATAGTATATTAACATTTGAAGAAAGGTTCATTTTTAATGTATGTTTGCAACAGGGCTTGAATTTACTCCCTGTATTTACAGGAGGGAGAATGAATGCTATCAAAAAACAAACAAAAGAAAGGACAAAAAAAAAAACAATACCCAAAAATAAAAAATAAGTAACTAAATAAATAAATAAAATTAGTCAATCAATCAATCAACAGTGCTCAGCAGACAGTGATACCTTTCCAGAGAAAGAGGGACAGGTGCCGTCAGAGGGACTGTCTGAGGCCACAGAGGAGGAAGAAATACTTGAGGAGTGAAGGTCATCAGAAAGCTGACTTATTGGCAATGAGGCCATGTCTCTGCTGTGGACTTTCATCTGAAGCAGGCCTGATGCTGCTGGCGTCTGACAATGTCTGTGTGGAAGATGTAAAATGGTGATGTAGTGTGATTATGATGTGAAACCTGAAAATATTACATGACGAAAATTTCTCAAATTTTCAAACACCAGTCTGGACCTTCATTTACCTAAACTACAGAGAGATAGAGATCTTATCTTATTTTAATTTCTTCCTTTTTTCATCTGCTGTTTTAATCTGCTGTTGATGCAAACCATATGTCATCCATGTTGCCTGTGTTCTTGATAAATTCAGTATAATGAACATCTCCACAGCACCAATTCCATCCGTACAATAGTCTGAAACTGCATTTTCTCTTTGTGATTAACAAAACACTCTGTCTGTCCTATTCTACAAACATGATAATATAAAGGCCAGAGCTGCTGTTTTTTAAAGAAGAATGTTAACAGTACAACCAGAGGCTAGATGAGGACAGCAGGGATATTTCCTCTTTTTTGTCCCTTGATATGGATTTTGACTGCACTACCAGGAAGGCCAGTCTGACAGTGTGAAACACCACAATACATTATATTGCAATCTATATGTTTTGAGACTACTTAATACTTGTCATGGGTGGTGTTGATGGGTAGCTGGGGGCTGTTCTTGGAGTTCTTCGCAGAGCCCTTTGACCCCTCTTGTGACAACATGGCCCGTGGCCGCTGGCCAATCCCTGAGGGCTGCTGCAGGCCTGCTCCCTGCTCCTCTGTTGCTAGCACCTGAGGGAAACCAGTCTGAACTGTGATCAATTTGGAAATATTGGATATGTGTTTCTAAAGGTTTCATCACAGGCCCTTGCACTGTGAAAAAACGAAGAAAAATGTGTAATTTATTGGCAGCATTTTACAGTAAAAACATGTGATAGACTTATACACTCAGCAATAAGATCCACAAAGTGCATTTAAAAATGTTTGTTGTAACAGTGCTGTTTGTGATGGAGATGAGTATGAGAGGAAGAGGACAAGCTGCTTATCCTAAATTAAACACCTTACTCTGGTGTTGTTTGATTTATGCTCTTTTGTTGTTGTTACTTTCTGTGAACCTTAGAAGAAGAAAAGAGAATATGACGTACAGAGACCAGGGTCTGGATGATGGCCTCATCCTGTTGAGACCAGGGCTTTGAAGGACAACGGATCCTCTTGATGAACAAATTTTGCCACTTCTGCTTCAGTTCTAACACCAGTCCTGCAGCCTGACAACATGCGCAGCGTCAAATAAAACTACTTGTAAGTGGGAAAAGATTTAGCACAAAATATTAAAAAAGCAAGCTGCAAAAAAGAAATAACAGAACAAAAGTGTGCACAAATGTGGGGGAAATATAAAAAATTGACTAGGTTGAGAAATAAACTATTATAAAATGAAAAGAAGCAAAGAAAAAAAATTTAGTCGCCCTTTAATTTTAAGCTGGGCCCCTGAACCATCCAGTAGACACTGATTAGCCGACCCGAGAGACCTTCGATTACTATACAGACCCAGGGGCTACAGGATGTACAGCCAAATTAGTGATAACTCAAAGCTGACAGTGAATTCTGAACTCCACTGTCCAATGAGCTACCTGCTGCAGGATTTTGAACCACTGGCAAATTATGCCAGCTTCTGGGCTGAGGCATGGGGATACTGACATAATGATGTAGTCATGATGTAGTCAGAGACAACAACATGAATTAATTTCTCAGGGCTTTCACAAAATGTATATGATCTTGAAAATATTTCTTAACTGGAAAATAAACGGTTGGATTAGAAAAGTCCAGATGAGGATCAAATGTGAAACCTGGTACACAATAAAGGTGTTGTCATATTGGGGGGGGCATAAATAATAATAATAAAAAAAAAAATCACATTAAAATTCATAAACTAAGAATTAAAAGGTTGAAGGGCAGTATTGACGGCATGTTCTTTCACCTCTTTGTCCAACTGGAAGACGAGCCAGTCGTCTATCCTCATCTCAGCTAGGTCCTCTGCCTCACTGTCACTGATGTCTTCCAGTGGATTATCTGGTGGAAAGAAAAAGAAGAAGAAAAAAACTGAATCAGACAAGCTTCTACATCAACTCCTGTCATAAAACACACATCACTAAAGCTTTGTAAAGCACCAAAAGTGAGCTTAATAATAGTCAAGACTTGTGGAGTTTTGGAAGGCCATACCTCCTTTTGATCAGCCTCAGAGAGGTCCTTGCAAACCAAACATGATTTGGTGAATGACACACCAGTATGGTGGAGGTAATGTCAGAGGACTCAAGGGAAGCCATGCCAATCTCCCAGGGGGTGAATGTTAAAGTATCTAGATAGTGATGAGATGGCTTGGTTTACATGTAATTGAGTAGGAAAGCTTATTCAAGAGGAATAATGCAAATTCTGTCATCATGGATGATTAGAACAGCTTTATTCTTGAAAAGGCTCTGTGTGTGATTTGTGGACTTGAAGGAGGCCAGTGACTATTTCCCTCAGGGTATTTTAGAAGGAGAACTTTAGTAAAATGGAGTGCTAGGGTGCATCAATGACAAGGAGCCATTGGTGCCTGTATAACAACAGAGGGGCCGGCATCCATATTCTTGGTAGAAAGGTGAGCATGTTCTCTGTGGGGGTTTGGGTCCATCAAGGATGTGCTTTATTATCATCTTGTTTGTGGACAGAATTTCCATTCAGTGCTTTGTGATCGAGAGCTTTTAACAGATTATGCATAGTGCACACTGTCTAGGATTGTTATGACTACAGGTCTAAAAGTCAAGGGGTTAGTATCATCAAGATAGATACTAATTTCATGGAGGTCTGGCCAATAGTCAAAATACCTTGCTATTGACAAAAGTTCCTTGCTGACAGACCAACAGGCAAAACCACACTTAGCTCATATTGCTAGCATGGTAAAAACACAACATCTTAACAACAACATCTTGTGTATTGACATACACATACTTCTCAGTGCACAAAAAGTTCACTGATGACTTGCTTGGCTCACCTTAATGTTATTTTAGTTAAATCTAAATCAGACTGAGGGGACTTGACAAATACATGCAGTTTTTTGACTTCATTACCAGTTGCCTGCTGTACAGCCGGTTCCTGCAGGGTAGAGCAGGGTAGCTTAGCACAGCCCCCAAATATGGCAACGGTGATGGGAGTCACCATGGAGCAGCAGCGGACACTGGCCACCCTGTGGCCTCGGCTCATCTCATCGTAGATCAACCAGTCAGTGGGAAGCGCCTGGGCTGATTTTGCTGGGCTGTTCTAAACAGCAAAAACACACACGGTCACACAACAAAAATGCTTTCATTTGCACTGTGTCTGTCTTTTAACTGGTAAATGACCTCTGACACAAAGTAAATAACGAGAGGGTATACCTGATACACACTAGAAGGAACCCACATTTTAAAATTTTTAAAGGTTTAGCAGTTTACTAGCATTTCGGGCACAGTCATCCAGCTGGATGGGCTAACTTGCTACTGATCTGACAGGATATCATCACTGTCCAGTTTGACTTGTGGTTACTGTGTGTTTATACAAAAGTAAAGGTGCATGAATGCTGTGATGCTTCTGAAGACTATTCCCTGCTGGTGAAGCACTGGCCACACTATCCACCATGGGAGTTCACTGTTGTTGTAATTGTAGCAGTCTACCTGGGAGAGCTTTATGGCGGCATCAGCAATAAACATACAGCACACCCTCACACCCTTATCATTGTTGATGACTTCAATCATTCAAATTCCATTTGCCAAACTTCCACCATCATGTCAAGTTCCTTACATTAGGAGAAAACAAACAGGACCTTGTTGCTGCTAATGTGTGATTGCCCACTCTTATCAATTAGACTGTATGTTGTATTGAGTTGTTCATTTTTAGCTTTAAATTTTAGTTTTAGTCTAGCATTACTTTATTTTTAAACCTATTTACTGATTTTCACTGAGCCTTAAAGTCTGTTCTATGCAGCACTGAGATTCACAGAACAACCTTTCCCTGTAGGTATGTCATGTATGTGTGGAAATGACAATAAACTTGAACCTGAAACATTAAAATGGTGAGGTTTAACTTTCATATTTTTACATTGACCGCTGCACCTACTGTCATTTCAACACATCCTCCATCTGTTTTGCATTAAAAGCCTTCGTGTTGTTGAATGGGAATAATCTTTCTGCTTCCTGGAATTTTTTTATTGTAAGACACCTGCAAAAGTGTTGAGCCTCATTCTAACATTGAGTCTTCATGACATGATTTGCTTTTCTACCTCTTTGACCTGGGACTGGCTCAGGATGGAAGTTGGATGAAAGTGGACCTTCTTCTCCCTGTTACTTGAGAGCAGGGAGGTCTCCTGGTTGACATGGACCAGGTTTGGATACATGCCAGCCACCAGGGCTGCCTTCACCACGGCCCAGTTCTCAGAGTTCAGATTCACATCACGGATGTCACTGCCTCCATGGGCCCGCACAAAACCTGGGGGACAAACAGGCCATTTCAAATTCATTTGTGCCTCTGTCTTCATTAATTAATCAGTCATTTGACAGAAGTGGGGAATGGATGGTCTTTGTTGCAGCTTTCCTGTTAATGTGATGATGACGTAATAAGAGATAACAGGCAGTTTGGTGATGTTGGGTCATACCACACACAATCGGTGAAATGAGAATGGAATTAAAAGGCATGAAATTGAAACTAACCAAGGGCACGGAGCTGTCCCAGCAGCTGTGTCCTCATGCCAAGTATCATGTCCAATGTGGCCTGGGACATGAAGTTCTTCTCACAGAAGGCTCTCTCCCAGCCATCACTGCGGGCCTTCTGCCATGCCTGACACCACACAGGACAAACATGCTATTAAGCAGGGGGGAATATGACTCCACTGTATGTCTGTACAAAGATGAACTGTACCCCTCATAACAGTAAATTTGGTGATGAAGTGTTTTTTTTTTTTCTTTTAAACAGAACAGAATCATTCCCTTTTGTCCTAATTTATTTCTACATGACCAGCTGAAAATTCTGGGCTACTAGATATTCTATTAAAAATGGGTGGGAATAAATAATATGAGTCAGACATTTTACTTACAGCACAAGTCGGAAGTTTACGTACACCTTAGCCAAAAACATTTAAACTGAATTTC
Source organism: Istiophorus platypterus (assembly GCA_016859345.1). NCBI lineage: Eukaryota > Metazoa > Chordata > Actinopteri > Istiophoriformes > Istiophoridae > Istiophorus > Istiophorus platypterus. Next base: position 21,770,076 of record CM029128.1, on the reverse strand, counting down.
ACAATTCCTGACATTTAATCCTAGTAAACACAAGGTCACTTGCAGTGGTTCTGGAACTGATTTGTATTTTCCCAGGTTCATCTTTAGGAGACAAAATGCATCTACCTCATGGGCGGTATGACAACTGCATGGTCCCATGGTGTTAATATTTGTGTACTTTTGTCTGGACAGATGAACATGGTACCTTAAAGTGTTCTGAAATTGCTTTTAGTAAACAAGACTAGGTCAAACTCTAGTATGTTGCAGGACACCCCTTTATCAGTTTGCGTCTTTCTAACATACTTACGTACACAGTAATTCATTATAGCTGAATTGCCAATAAAGCTGCTCACATTTACGTTTTTTTGTTTCTGTCATTAGACAATGGAACAAGTATGAAATAGTGAGTGAAACAAGGTCCATTAAGACGATACGATAACCTGCAGTTACTTCCAAGGCATTTCAAAGTTGCTGCTCTGCTGCTAAAATCCTGATTTTACCACCATGACATTATTTGAGAGAATCACCACAAATATAAGTTAAAAACAAATGCTATGCTATGATTTTGACTATATTTTAGAGGACTGCCTGTGAAAGGAAAGCCAGACTTTGCCCTTGTGTGGCAACTCAATACTATACAAAGTGTCTGAGATTTATCAAAAGGTTCCTATTTTTTCGCTGTATGTGCTTTTTTTGAGAAAAGTCACTAAATGGGTCTGAAAAGTTGTAAAATATAGTGACAAAGGCGCTAAGTTGTTAACACTCCCTGTAAACACCCCCCGATGACACAATAGAAACTTGCACTAATTCGGCAAATTGAGGAAACTCCAAACAATGGTGTAACTTTATCAGTCACTCAGTCACTCAATCAGTGACATTTACATTTATAGGGCTGGCCCAGCTGTTGCTGTCCAGCCAAAAATTGATTAAATTTAGGATTTACGATTCCATGATTAAAATCATTCAATTTCAGAATACACTGAGACAAAATGTAAATTTAAGTATTTACTGGAAAAATTGAGGTGTTCTAAAACTTTTGAACAGCAGTGTTTTATTAACATTCAACATTATCACTGATCTCTTTTCTACACCTTACCCACAAATATGAAAAATATATTATTCACTCCCCTTCCACATTTATGCCAGTTCAATTCAGCTGCAGAGCAGTTGCCCCATACTGAACTCCTGTATCAGCCTACATGAGTCTCATGTTTTATGTCCGAGACTCATGTTTGTAATGGAAAATTTAATACTATTCCCCGATTATGCTGTAGTTATTTTCATCTATGGAATGCACTGGTTTCCCACTAAGTTTTGTGCTCTTTGCTTGTTGCCATACACTGGTCATTGCTGTATGACCTTTGATCTCTGTATGCTTGAGACTTTCTGCATATGCTGAATTAAACTTATGGAAAGACAAGAGTTACTCTTAGTACTATCTGGAACAGAAGAATTGTCAACAAATGTTCTAACGTCTTTTTTGTCATCTGTTATGTGGAAACACAAGATTTTCACACAGTCACCGGAAATAAAGTTTGGAGGACATCATTTAGTTATTAAATCCTAGCATTCCCCAGAAACAAGTCATGCTCTCTTCCTCGCATTGTCCAGTATTGTGCTGCTCCCCATTTCCATCACCCATCTCTACTTCTGTCATATTTTGTTTTGTGGTTTGCTACTTCTGAGATAAGACTCAGTTTGTAAAGTTTACAGCCTGCCACATTGTTGCCCCTGCACTACTCTCTGTACTGTGAAGCAGTTGACTCACAAAATACAAGTGGGGGTTTTCTTGACTTTTAACTCGAGTCATTGACTCTTAGGGGACAACCCTACAATTACAAAGAGACAACATAAAAGTTGTTTGTAAGAAGGGTTGGGGATGTCATTGCTGTCACTGTTGTATGGCTGTGAGCGGGAAACAGCTGTAATTTAGTGCTCCCTACAGAGCACTGCTCTGCCAGGCCACTCCCCTTAAAAACAAAAACTAGTCTTTAGTTCAACTTCAGTTATTTCATTTTGACCAATTGGGGGTCTTAATATCTAGGCTGGGAGCATCCCCTTGCACACCCTAAAATCAATCACTTCCCAAATTCACCCCAAAACTCACTTTTTATATGAACCCCACCTACCTGAAAGGCTCTCAGCAGGGCCATGTGGTCACTGAACGTGCAAGACGTGAAACGCTTGCGGCAGTGTAGAGCAGCTCTTTTCTGAGAGCCCTGGGTGGGAAGGATGAACGGGTCACGATAGGCCAGTGTACAGGCAATGGTTAGAACGGGGTCCAGACACTTGAGTACAACAGCACAGAGCACCATCTTGCCCAGGTGGGGCTCAACCGGTAGATCAGCCAGATGGTAGCCCAAAACAGTCAGGTCTTCATACTGGTCCATGGCATCTATTGTCTGAAGAGAAAGGTGGCTTACTGCTTGAATAATTCATGTGGATGTGTAGGTGTGTGTGTGTGTGTGTGTATGTAGTGGCTTGTGTCAGAGTTCAGAATTAAGTGAGGTTTCCAGCAGGAATTTTAGTACTTGTTACCTTAAGCATGTGCACAGCATTCCTGATGGCATGTGCAGGAGGAGGCTGTGGCGCTTTGGACAAGAACTCAGCCACTGGACAGGAGGAGGGAGCCAGGAGTTTGGTCTGGAGACACAGTTCCTTAAAAACAACATATTAGTAATATGTCATATTATAAATATATGCTGTATATTAAGATAGCACTCTATTGCTGCATATCAAGATATACTTATTCTATGAGATTCCTCAAAAAGTGATACAACAATGACCAGCACAAACCCCAATGTCCTGGGTGCACAGACTATGTTAGTGTTACCTGCTATTTTGCTGCATGTATATGCAGCTGTAAAAAAAAAAAAAAAGTTCAAAAGGGCTGACTGAAGGTGAATACACATCAGAGGATGTGGTGGTATATAATAACTACACTCTCAGGAAATCAAATCACTGCTCTCATAGCTCTGAGCCAATCACAGGGAAGCCTGATAAAAATAGCTCGAAAAATGAAGAATAGACTTCTCCAAGAAATAATATTTTTGTCTTGATCTTGCAGAGCGGCGCGACTTTAACAAGGACCAAACGTGCTGGTTTTCCCTACAGGTAATATGAACTATGATTATAGAAGCAAATAATAAAAATTATGTGTACATGATCTCATCAAAACAAAGTCTTTTCTGTCTTAATTCTACTCTATCTCATGGGACAGCACTGTCATGCATTTCAAGAATAAAGCATAAAATGCTGAAAAAAAAACAAAGAAAGAAGACCGTGACATGAAGGATTAGTGAGTCCTGGGAATCAGATGACCCCTGCAGAGTGTTGTGTTAAGATGGACCAGGCTGATGAGTGTAGAAGTCTGTGGTTATTCTTTAGCAGAGTCATTTACATGTGATTTATGAATGTAAACACAGTGAACAGTGTCCTGGCATCTGAACTATAATCAGATGCTGTAGGTTTTTTTTTGTTTGTTTTTAAATCATACAGTGATCAGCCACAGCATTAAAACCATTGACCAGTTCTCTCGTTATTGTGTCTGACGTTCCAGAGCAACACACCCTATAAATGCCTTTGAGCACATGTTCACATTTTATGAAGTTGGTCTTAAAACAACATTCACATGCTCACATGTATGTTCAAAAAGTTTCTGGTCACTGTAATCATTTCTCCTGCCCAAATTGACCATGAAGAGATGTTCTTTATTTTGATTCCAGTATGAGATATCAGGGACAAAATACTGTGCAAAATTGCATTGATTCACAATTTCAACCAAACAAATACAGGGATTTAAACAATAGAAAAGTGAAAAGATGTTAAATCATAGTTTTTTTTTTCCTGTGTCCAACTACACAGTATGTATGGCCCCATAATGGTACAATAACAGATGCCCTTCAGTCACCAGAATAGGATCTCCTCAAACGGGACCATGATGAAATAATGATGTGGGATGAAATCACCAAAACTGTCAAATCAATGTTATTATTACTGTTGTTATTTTCATTATCTAATCATTCCTCAATATGCCCATCAAGATCAAAGTTAAATGTGTGTGTGTCTACCTGCAGCGGCATCCGCAGCAGCTGTGGAACCTGGAATTCCAGCATGTTGTTGAACCTGAGTCGACTGAAGAGGTGGAAGCAAATGCCTGGTCTGCAGCGCCCAGCTCTGTGGAAACATTTCACACAGATTCTTCAGATGATACACCTTAGATATATATATCAGTCTATTAAAATGGATATTAACAGCATCAGTTCAATATCAGTTCAAGTGATTTTATGTTACCTTCCCTTCCTTTGCATCGCGCTGGCTTTTGAGATCCAAACAGTTTTTAACATGGATACATGACTGAGGGTATCGAAGGACTTCTACAACAGGGAGAGAAAAAACAAAAAAAACAAACATTCATTAGTTAATTACTAACAACATGCTTTTATGTTGCATGCAATATGCTTATATTGTAAATGCAACTCTTCATCAGTGACTCTACCTCTTTGACTTTTCCTGAATCAATGACAAAAACAACATCGTTGATGGTGATGCTTGTCTCAGCAATGTTAGTCGAAAGAATCTGAAAGGAAAAAAATGAGAAGTTATAATCTATTGTAAAAGTGAGTGAATTTCCTTCAAATTTCCTGCAAAATTCTATTCAAAGGGAAAAACCACACTACTGACAACAGATCTCAGTATCTGTATTTTAGCTTCATATACGGTATGAATGTGGATGTGAATCATTACAAAATGTGATTACATCATAAAAAAAAACCAAAACAAAAAAATGGTTATAGAGTTTTATCATGGTTTAACAACCTCTTTCTGGACATATAAAATAAAATAAATGTAATGGAACATGTCTTTGGTTTCACTTCTTTTTCTTGGAAAAAATGCTTTTCACATGGTTGGTAAAACCCTGTTGGTCACATTTTAGAAAAGCATTTATTTGCATAATGGTTGCAGATTTACTGACATAAGTGTAACAGTGCGATACAGGGGCCACGTTGTGTAGTTTGACACCCTTAGTATATACAAGATAATGCACACAGGCAAAAGAAGTACTCTGGGTATAACAGCTGGAAGGTTCCACTCAGCGAATGTGAATGTGATTAAATGCTGGACAGCTGACACATGCTCATGCTGGGATAAAGGATATTTAACCATTAGAGGTGTGTCAAGACACTGCTGGGGTGTGTTGCCCTGGAATTATGAAAAATATCTTTGAGGGTCTTGATAAACAAAAGCTTTATTCATTAAGGTAGAAAACTATTTGTCATCTAATGACCCCAGTAAAGCTTTGCTAAAAGTCATGACGACTGTAGTGGATTGAAATGACACATGGAAGAGTCAGAGACTCACTATCTTCCGGACATGAGGCGGAGAAGTCTTCATGGCTTTCCTCTGGTCCAGAGTCTGCATATCTGAATGTAGAGTGAACACTTGGAACCTGAGAGACAGTATCACTCTGTTAGAGACACACTACACAATATCTTGCTATGCCACATACAATGCTAAACACATTGACTTATTTGCTGACACAGACAGTCCATTTTTACAGTGTTTGTTTAAGGCAAAATGAATCCAGTATTTGTGTATATATAAACATGAAAATGACTTCAAGAAACATCTATAACTAATCGTGACTTTAATTAAAGATAACCTACTCTTTCTTTGAGTGCTCATCATTCTAAAAACATACGGTGTGATAGATTTCATCCATTCTCTTTATGTATAGTCTACATTTCACCTCTCAGAGTGGGTGGAGAATCTCTTATCGTCCAACATGATGCGGTCCTTGAGTGTTACTATCTCATCATATCCAGGAAGGAAAATCAGGACAGCACCTGAAAAACGAAACACAGAAGTTTAAATTCTAATAATCCTGAAATATCACTCATATACTGTGAAATCTGGCTGTGATTATTAGAAATGTTCTAGACAATGGTGGACTTCTGTTGTAGCCATGAAATCCACTGCTCAGTCCCACTACAGTATGTGGTTAAAATTGAGATGGGTGCTGAGATTCACCATCACAGGTGGTAGAGCAGATGTTGTGCAGCAGATCCATAATCAGGTCCAGGTCCACCCGCTCATCATCAAAGCTGTGGTGGTACAGGTTGAGCAGCTCCTGCTCTTCAGTAGTCAGCTCTGCACTGCTACCCTGCACCAGAGTGGACTCATCCAGGCTGCTCACCTCTCTCAGGGGACTGCACAGGAACGGGTATGCACATGAATGGGATTTTACATTCTACATATAGTTAGACTACATTTCACCATTAATAACTAAAAGAGATAAAAAGAATTTATTAAGCCACACCAATCTACATTTTCTAAATGTAAAAAAAAAAAAAAAATCATATAAAAACCACAGTGTATGATAGAAAAGGAAACTCAGCAAGAACAAATTTAGGGAAAACATGAGAGAATGATGCACCTCTACACTGAAAATTCCAAACACAGGAGCCACTAAATAAACACTTTTTAACACTCCCTTAGAACTTTTCTGAGGTCAACCCTATACTCACATGGCGGACTTGAGTAGATCCACAGCCTCTGTCTGCTGAAAGTGTTTGGCAAAGTCTAAGGCTGTCCTGAAAGAGATGACACACTCTTAATTGATGCATTCAAAAACCATCACATGTCCTGCAGCGTCAAGGAATGTAAAAACAAACTAATAGAGTACATTTTGAAAGTATTCAGACCCCTTTATTTTTTCACATTTTTCTATGTTACAGTCTTGTGCTAAAAACATTTAAGTTTATTAATTAATTATTTTTTTTCCACATCAGTCTACACTCAATATCCCATAAGGACCATGCAAGAACAAAATTTTAGAAATTTTTAGCAAATTTATCAAAAGGGGAAGAACAGAAATATCACGTTCTCATAAGTATTCGGACCCTTAGCTATGACACTTGAAAATAAGCTCAGGTGCCTCAGATTTCTCTTGATCATCTTTCAGTTCTTTCTAAACCTTTAATGGAGTCCACATTTGGTCAATCCAGGTGATTGGACCTGATTTGGAACCCCACACACCAGTGTCTATATAAGGACTGATAGTCGTCGATGTAAATCAGAGCAAAAACCAAACCACGCGGTCCAAGGAACTGCCTGCAGAGCTAAGAGAGTGTCAAAAGCTTGTGTCAAGAAATGGGCCTGGGGAAGGCTACAAAAAGGAAAAAGTTTGAAACATTCAGGACTCTTCTTAGAGCTGCCTGGCAAAAAAAGCAGGTGGGTGGGAGCGTTTGTAAAAGAGGTGACCGAGAACCTGATGGTCATTCTGTCTGAGTTCCAGAGATCCTGTGTGGAGCTGGGAGAAATTTCCAGAAGGACAACATTCACTGCAGCACTCCACTAATCTGAGCTTTATAGTTAATTGGCCAGATGGGATCCTTTCATTGGTGAACGACACATGAAAAATGCTTGGAGTTTGTAAAAAAGCAGCTGAAGAACACTTGGACCGTGAGAATCAAGATTCCTTGCTCTTTTGAAACAAAGACTGAACTGTTTGGCCTCGATGTAAGTCATAATGTAAGAAGTACAGGTTTAGTGGAAAATGTGGTGGAAAGAGTGTAACATTTGCAGTTGGTAGAACTGCATTACTGGTCATATTGTAAAGCTGCCCGGAGGGATGAATCCAACCTCTCACTAACTGAATGTTGGAATCCAATTTCACAAACCTTACATGCCAACTCCCATTTATCTTTAGTTAACATCAGCTTGGTACTATAACATGATAGGTGTCCTACCATCCATTAGCTGCCTTCATGTTGATGTCAGCCCCCATACTGAGCAGCTGCTCCATCTGTGTGAGGAACCCTCGACCTGCTGCTACCATCAGAGGCGTGGCCCCTGTATCGCTGTGCTTGTAGTCCACTAAGTACAAGAACACAATTATGAGGAAATAGTTACTACACCTGCTTTATATGTGCAAGGCTGCCATTAAAATATTAGTTGTTACAGGAACACTTGTTTGCAGAGAATTAGCTTAGAACAATTTTTGCCAGTCTCGCGTCTGTACAGTACATATGAAGCTGGAACCAGGAGACGATTATCTTAGCTTAGCATAAAAGCTGGAAGCGGATGGACACAGTGAGCCAGGCTCCCTAATTAACTTTTTTAAGAAAATTTAATTTGTTAAGTTCATACAAAAGCTAAGAGTGAAAAACAAGTTGTGTTTTCATGGGCAGTTATGTAGTATCTGCAGATAGTGGTGGGCAATATGGAAAATCCTCTATCCCAATATGTCATTTTATATTGTAATATCTATACACTATATCGTAATATATTAAAGTTTCTGGAAATTCAGTTTTAAAACCAGACAGGAATGTCGAATCCAAAGAATTATATACCTGACCAATACGATACATCATCACACTGATGAAAGAAATAATAGATATTCTGTATCACATGTATATACTGTACATCATCCACTGAAATTGTTATCACCACAGTATCATTAACAAAATTATTCCCACTCTAACAGCATTTTAATGCCAAACTTTCTAATTTGTATATAAGAAAATATGGCCTGATTCCACCAAGGTGAATGAGAGTGGAAATCATTCATACCATCAACACTTTCATACAGTATGAGGTTGAAGAGCTGAATGAAAACATCCTGGTCTTCACTGAGGAAAATGTTGGAAATGCAGGAGTCCATCTCCTTCAGCAGCCATGGCTTCAGCTGTTCTGAGCCAATCTCCTTCTGTGACACAAAATCACTCACTGACTCAGCCTAGTCAGGTTTCACATAACACAACTATACTCAACATAATAATCAGACATCATTTGACAACAATGTAACAATGTTAGAGCTGTTGTGGACTTCAATTAAAACCAAGCTGTTCATTACAGTATTGGCAAATCTGAAATAAAACCCTACAAACTTCTCTATTTTGAGATAAAAATAATTTAAAGTGTTCACTAACTTTTTCTGAAGTTTTTAACCAAAAAATGCAAAACTTGGCTCAGTGACAGGTGTCACAGAGTTTAAACTCTCTCTGTTGTTTTTATTCTTGAGGCAAATGGAGCGATGCCTGAAAGTTAGTTCAGGTAGTCAACTTGACCTGCACTGCTACATGTCTCACAGTGCTATAGGTCTGGGAGTGTGTGTTCTACATGCTCACATGGGGATTTTTGCTCTCTGACATTTCCACTGCTACCAGACACACCAACAATGTTGGCAATTTGTTTCCACTGGTCGCTCTTTGTTTGTCTGTCTAAATAATTTGTTAAAGAAGTACCTTCAAGTTTTCCCTCCTTTTTTTAAAAGTTAAAAAAAGTTTCAAGTGCATTAGGGTAGTACGAAACCCTGTGCTGCTTCTTCCGCTGGAATCAAGAGGACTGCAGCTGTCTCACTCTATGATGAAAAGTAGCTGTCGCTGGGCCAGATTTTTGAATCCATGTGAGAGAACTACTCACCCCCACCACCACCTCAGCAAGCTCCAACTTAAGTTGGAGGGAAAAAAATGTACTCATCCATCCTCAATCTTTGCTCTGTCTGTGCATGCATATTACACTTTTCCATGCAAGTTGTCTAACTGAAATATTATTGAGTCAACTATAACAATAGAAGATATACAAACAAAATAATATTATGCTTATTAAGCTTCAGGGAAAACGAGCAGTGGTGCTAAATCATACTTAAGTGAGGCGAAAGTGCCATCTTGTTTATATATCTGGGACAGTGCTTAGAGTGATAAGTGTGTGCACACGTGCATGTGTTTGTGCATTGGTTTACTGGCTTGTTGAAGGTGCTGTCCCCTCTGTCCAGGGAGCTGCTGTCCTGGAAAAAGCCTAGGACAGACACGGGGTTCCTCTGTTTCTCCATCACACAACTGTTCTCCACTGCCTTACACCACTCTGACAAACGCTTCTGCTTCTTCTCCTCTGACAAACAGAGCATATCAGCACACAAATGAGATGAAGACATTTCTTTATTTTTTTCATTCAGTCTGACTCAGTGGAGTAATGAATCATACTTCTCTGTGTCTCTTCCTTATGTTTCCTCATGTCCTTATTGATAAAACCTGTCAGTCTCAGAATATCCTCCAGAAAGAGTTCCTGCACTTCAAACTGTCTTCCTTTGACTACAGGGAAAAAACAAAACAAAACAAAAAGACTCTTAATTTATCAATATGAAATAATTAACATCCTATTCCACATATACAGATGACTCCTGAACCCAGGGGAAAACCATGCACTTGCGTTGTCTCACTTAATAAGACCTCATCTTTAAACAGTTTTTGAAGTGACGTGTAACACTCACACCCCAGTATTTATGAATTTATTTTTGTTAATTTATGGTAAACAATGTGGATATGACATTTGCCATTTCTGGATGGTACCATGCCCCTCTAGTTACCTGTCTAAAGGTGCTATCTGTAAGTATTCTCTGCCTCTGAACATGGTTTCTTGCTGGGAGCAGATGGTGGTGATAGTCACTTGCCAAGAGCCTCAACCCTTGTTGCATTTACAATACAAGGGGTTATAATATGCCCTCTGAGCAGGGTTACTTCTTCAGGACAGACTGGATGCTACAGTTACTCACTACTGGAAAGTAATGAGACAAGCCAGGACTAGCTGGTTAACATGCTATCTTCATTAGGAGAAAATAGGTGATAGAAACAGAAGCAAAAGAGGAGCTAACCTTGATATTATTTCCACCACTGGAGACAACTCTTTGTGAGTAAAGAAACTGAGTTTGATGCTGAACTAGTATAGTTTAAACAGGTATTAATGCTCATGTTGGTTATGTAGCATTAGCAAAAACTTACACATATCACCTTTAAACCTGGGCTGTTTTTGCTTGGTTTTCACTCCTGTTATTTCTGAATAAATTAGGCTACTAAGTAATGTCATTCATTAGCGTGAGTGGTACTATACATTTTCTATGGTTGTTTCAATGACAAAGAAAATGCTCAAGCAATTTGAAATTATTTGGCTTTTTGCCTCTTAGTCCACAGGTTTTCAAAGCACCACAAATATTTGTATATAAAAAATCATGTTGATGGGGCATTCTGAGCCTAACTAATGTCAACAAACATGTTGATAGTGTAAAATTAAAGTCTGTCACTGCTGCTGTTTCTTTTTTCTTATTTATACTTGGGATAAATATGCTCTGAGTTTTAGAACAGCAGACCACATCAAACTTTGGATGATACAAGCAAGAAGTATAAAAGGTTTGAGTATGCTTGAAATTAACTAGGTCATGTGAAGTGCCCTCAGTCCACATCTAGAGGCAAAAGTGTTTCCACTTGTTTAGAATGTCCAGGCAGAGTGAAAAGCTTGCCATCATAGCCCTTCTCATATTCAAAACACTGCATACCAGTAAACCAAAACTGTTTGGTCTAATCAGTACCTCATATTTTTCTACTAACCCTTTGTCATCTTGACAGAACACATCACTTTTACATTAACTGGTGTTTTCTGTATCCTATCTGACAGTCACAGAGAAGCCAACGGGCTGACAAACATGCAAAGAGCAATAAAGTGTAGTGTGGGAGAAAACCTCTAAAGTAGAAACAGTTTGTATGAGCATTCATTCATGTAAGGAACACAGAGCTGGTGGGACTTACGATGGATAACAGGACAAGAGCCAAAGTACCGAAGAAACAGAGGTATATCCAGAGCCGCACTGGACAGGATCAGTTTCAGAGTGGGGATTTTCTGAAGCACATCCCGCATCTTAGTGAGCAGAAAGTCAGTCAGACCATCACGCTCGTGCACCTCGTCCTGGTAAAACACAGCATGACACTTTAACACAATGTGCTTTCTTGTGAGGTCTAACAAAACTAAATCTTGGAGCTGATAAAGGCTTTAAAGAAGAACTCAACCCCTTGACAATATTTTTTTTTGCTGACCTCCAGTGGTTTGACTTCTCGCCTTCCTGCAGTGACACACATGCTTACTTGGAGACCTGATAACATCACTGCTTGGTGTGGTCAGAGTTGAAACAGGCTTGAAACTTTCAACCAGAGAGGGCAGCAAAACACTGCTTAACAGCCTGCATTTTAAGTTACTCTTTAAAGAGCAATCCCAGATTCAAATAGGTGTATTTCATAAAGCAGGATTACAGAGTTCACCGCTTTTCTGAGTCTATGTGTCCTTTTTATTTGTAGTCTCAATGCTCACCACAATGACATGTGTGACAGCTGTCAGGCTTTCATCCCCAGCCATCAATGTTCTGAGGAACACTCCACTGGTGCAGAAGGTCAGCAATGTCTTGACAGAGACCCTGAGGTTTCACAGTCACAGTTACAACAATCACTTACATATTAAGCAACTTAAGTGTTTTCCACAACCTCACAAATGCTATATTGGAAAGTTTATTGTATTTTCTTATTTTGCATAATTAAGTTATATAGTTTGGGTGCAGGGTCACACCTCAAACACCTCTAACCACCTTTCAATAGCCCCCTTCGGACATGGAATACATAACATTGCTGGTTTCATCTACTCTGTTAAAGTCATCAGTTCCGTCATTAAAAAAAAGTTAAGATTCCTAACTTTTATGTCTATGTTACTAACAACTTTATTTAGAAAGGACAGCAAATTTACAGAAATAGCCACGAAGTGCAAAAGGTGCATTATCATGTGTCAGGGACACATGATAATATATATATACAACCACACACATACATATATATACAAACACATCTACACACACACACACACACACACACACACACACACATATATATATATATATATATATATTTGTGTATATGTATGGATGTGTGTGTGTGTGTGTGTGTGTGTGTGTGTGTGTGTATTTTGGTCAGCGTCTATCTACCATAATGGTAAGGCTGTGGTCTAATCTACCTGCTCTCTAGTCTGATGTGATAGCCAACAGTATGACCCACACGCTCTCCTCTCTCTGCTGCCACTCTCTCAGCAACAGCAATGGCAGCAAGACGTCTGGGCTGAGTGCAGAAGATCCTGCAGGGCTCTCCATTCCTGCTGCATTCATCCAGCAGGAACTGTGGAATCTGCAGAAATGCACAGTGACCAGAACGAACCAGGTTTATACTATGGGGACTACAAATGTTTGTACCAATTATTTTCTCAATCTGTCCAGTAGTTGTTTGACCGTGTGCCTGTCAGACCGACCCACCTGTGTAGTTTTTCCGGAGCCAGTTTCTCCCACCACCAGCACCACCCTGTTTTCTCTGATGAGCTTAATGATCTCCTCCTGGCGTTCATGAACAGGTAGGGAGCGTCGAAAACTGTCAAGTTCTGATGGATTTCTCCTCTGAGGCACCATGGGAACACCATTGTTTAAACGTCCACTTGCACTATTTCGGTCACAACTGTTGTCTGAGGGAAGAGTAGAGGAATATTATATGACCCGAAACTACACACCTGTTGACTTCACACTTCAGTGTTTTTACCATCTTGAAATGCAAAGGAATGGGAGTATCAATGCTGAAGTGGACTGGTTGGTGCCCAGACATTACTGTATACGCTGAAATATGTACATTTCATCCCTACTCAACAACATGCTGACAATGAAAAAGTTAACAGTGAGGGTTTTTTATTTCACTTCTGAATGACAATATCGATATTTATATCACCGCGTGTGTGTGTGTGTGTCTTTCATCCAGCCACTCCAGTTTACTCTGCACATTTGCACTTGTAAAAGACAGAGTAAAAAACCCAGCTACATGTACACATGCCTGAGAGATGTTTTCTCCAAGAATAGTATACAGTATACCCGAGGAAGTCAATTTTCTCTAATCCCCTACGCCAGTTTTGGAAAGCAGGTTTCTTGTTTACATGACAGCTATGAAATCAGTTCACAGGAGAAAGCAGACTGTATCCTGGTTACTTAAGTTCACATAAATTCACTTAAGTAACAGGTCACTGACACCCACCATGATCTGCAGAGACAGACATGTCACTTTTGTTGTTGGGCTGCATGTCTGTGCGTTCCTTATTGCTGATGGGAAACCTCTGGAGCAGGCTGCGAATGAAATATAAGGAATTGTGGGAGAGTGGGAGAGGCATGATAGGTCGAGGTTTGTCTGAACTATCCTTCTTTCTGAGGGTGAGGAAGCGATTTGGTCCTTTCCTGAAAGAGAAAGAAAGAAAAGCCTCCTTTAACATACAGTTAGGACCATAAATATTTAGATATTGACACAATTTTTGCAATTTTGCTTCTATACACCACCATAGTGGATCTGAAACAAACGAATCAAGATGTGATTGAAGTGTAGACTTTTAGTTTTAATTCAAGGGGTTTTACAGAAAATTTACATTAACTGTTTCGGAATTCCAGACAATTTTGTACATAGTCCCTAATTGCAGAGGCTTAAAAGTATTTGGACAAACCATCAGACATATAAATATAAAAATTATTATAATACTTTGATGAAAATCCTTTGTAGTCAAGGACTGCCTGAAGTCTTAAACCCACTGACATCACCAAATGCTGAGTTTCCTCCTTGAGATACTTTGCCAGACCTTTACTGCAACCACCTTCAGTCGCTGTTGTGGGTCTTTCTGCCCTCAGTTTTGTCTTCAGGAAGTGAGAAAATCTTGGGTTCAGGTCAGATGACTGACCTGGTCAATGAAGAACATTCCAGTTCTTTGCCTTGAGAAACTCATGAGTCAATTTCACAGTATGCTTTGGCTCATCACCCATCTGTACTGTGAAGTACCATCATTTTTGTCATAATTGTCTTCTGTGATCTTCCAGGCCTTTTGGTGTTGCTGAGCTTGCCAGTGCATTCCTTCTTATTAAGAATGTAGCATATTATTGATTTGGACTCTCCTAAGGTTTCTGCATCTATCTGATAGGTTTGGGTTTTTTTTCATCCTAATGATGGCCTGAAACTGATCAATTATCAATTGTCCAATTACTTTTGAGTCACTGAAAATAAGGGACTTTGTATAATTGGCTGTAAGTCCTATAAAAATACTTAAATACAAAGGCACACAGAGTTAGGTACATAAGTATAGACCCTGCGCTTTAATTCAAGTGGCTAAAAAAAATATCACCATAACCATTTAGGAATTAGAATAGAACATGTAATGTTGAATTTTGGTAGCTGTTCATGGGAACTTTTAATGCTCAGCAACACCAAGAAGCCCGAAAGACCACAGGGGAAAACTAAAGTGGATGATCACAGAATTTTTTCCTCGGTGAAGACAAACCTTTCACAACATCTAATTAGGTCAAGAACACTCTCCAGGAGGAAGGTGTATCATTTTCAAAGTCTACAATCAAGAGACGCCTTCATGAATGTAAATACAGAAGGTTTACCAGAAAGTGCAAACCACCGGTAACACTCAAGAACAGAAAGGTCAGATTTGACTTTACCAGTCAAAACATCTAAAAAAGCCTCAACAGTTCTAGAAGAAGATCTTTGGACAGATGAAACCAAGATGAACTTGTACCAGAATGATGGGAAGAGAAGACTATGGAGAAGGAAAGAAACAGCTCATGATCCAAAGCCACCACATCATCTATCAACCATAACGGAGAGAGTGTTATGACATGGTCATGTATGGCTGCCTGTGGACCTGGGTCACTGGTGTTTATGGATGATGTGACTGCTGGTAGAAGCAGCAGGATGAATTCTGAAGTGTAAAGGTCTTTACTATCTGCTCAGATTCAGCCAAATGCTGCAAAACTGATAGAATGATGCTTCACAGTACGGATGGATTAAGTACCCAAAAGACCCAGTGAAAGCAACCCAAGAGCTTCTCTTGGCAAAGAAATTGAATAGTCTCTAATAAAAAGGTCAGTCACCTGACCTCAACCCAGCTGAGCATGTTTTTACTTACAGAAGACAAAACTGAGGGCAGAAAGTCCCTGAAGCAAGCAGCACCTGAAGGTGGCTGCAGTAAAGGCCTGGCAAAACATCTCAAGAGAGGATACTCAGTATTTGGTGTTGTCCATGGGTTTTACACTTTAGGCAGTAATTGACTGCGAAGGATTTCCATCCAAATATTTAATACTTATATCTATATTGATGATGGTTTGTCCAAATTACTTTTGAGGCTGTGTATACAGTATATAAGACTACTAAGAGTGCAGTGACTGCAGTGAGGTTTGCAGTAGGGATTGCTTTGTTAGAGGAGTTGTACTTGTGTGAGTGAGACCCTAACCCTAACCCAGAGCTGACAAATCACAGTTTCTGGTCTCTCTTTGGTGTGAGATGTGAAACTCCACAGTCCACATCACCTTTGGCATAGTCAACAGCAGCTACGTCAATGCTGTACTGCAGCACTACAAATGCAGCTTTATTGTGAAAGTTTTTCTACTTGTGTGATAGTGAGCGGGTGTAACTTTGTAATTTACTCATCATTTTCAATCCTAGTTATATTTTCAGCACAATTCCTCAAACGATTCCCAAATACTTGATGAACATACGTGCTGGTGGAGGAACTTACCCTTTGCTCTTAGAAATGTAACCAAGGGACTGTGCCATTCGATGAATAAATGCCCTCTCAGTACTGGACAACGAGGAGGGAAATTCCATCTCTGTTCCATCAGGGAAAGGAGAGGGCAAATATTAGGACACTACACACAACTCCACCATCATACCTTTCTTCTCACACTGGGACAAGTAGTGAGCATGAAAGTAGTATACCTTTCATGTGATATAACAAAAAACAATATTTTACTGAGGCTCACCCAAAAGAAATGTGGTGCTTTTATAATCTCATATAAAGCAATAAAACAGTTGATACCTTTTTGGTCACTGTAGCGAAACCTCTCCAGAGAGACATTCACTGCTATCTTGACCTCTTCATCGATGTGAATTTCTTTGAGTCCGTTGGAGATGGAACCACGACATGATGTTTTCTGGCTCTTGGTCGGTTCTTGTGAGGCTGTACCAATATTCGACATGATGCACTGCAACACAACAACACCTTATCTTACCACAGTTCAACAAATGGGGGAAAACATACACATAAAGGTCCTCATTTCCTAATGCTTATCTGTTGTAAGCCATTGAAATGTCTAATCAAACAATCTGCTGAATGTTTTGTGCAATTCTAAGACTACTAAATGTATCCAAAATATGAGAAGTCAATTAATGAGAGCACCTGGAACACTTAGAAAACACACCGTAAAAATCTGGAGCAAGAAAGACAGATCCGTAAGTTTCTAACCCTCCAGTTGCGAGCCAGCAGCAACTAAATAACAGAGCTGTTTACCAGGAGCCAAAAGAACACTCCTACACAAAACAGGTGGGTTAAGAATCTGTCACACAGGGAACTCACTCAATCAGATAAGGACGTCCTGTCTAAAGGATCAAACTTTGCCATCACTCCGAAACATCTACCCATAGTTGAACTCATCACAGCAACTGAATCAGACATGAAAATAACCTAACTGAAAATCACCAAAATCACCACACTTCTAAGTGATACCAGCACCTACGATCCCTAAGACGAGACCCCACCAGTGGATACAGAAAGAAAGCCATAGACTACTTACAACTATTACTGAGAGACGAAACCATTGATAGACAACTATACCATCAGTTGTATCCTGGAGAAACTATCCCATGCGTCTGTGGTCTCCCCAGGTTCAACAAGGAAGGACCCCCCTCAGACCCAATGCAGCAGTATCAACTCAGCCACATATAACATCACTAAACATGTGGCCACCATCTTAGCCTCCTTGGTTGGGATCACTCCTTACCATGTTCAGAACTTCATGGACCTTGTGAACAAGGTTTGGGGACTGAAACTGGAACCAGATGAAACCATGATGTCTTATGATGTGACATCATTGTTCACATATATCCCAATCACAGAAGCGGTGGCTACAGTGAGGAGACGCCTTCAACATGACAACACCCTCAATAACAGAACCAACCTCAACCCAGATCAGATTTGCTAACAACTGGAACTCTGCCTGAACACCACCTATTTCCAATACAACTGGAATTTTTAAAGACAAAAACATGGCTGCGCAATGGGCTCGCCAGTTTCTCCCATTGCGGCCAACCTCTACATGGAAGAGGTAGAAATAGAGTCCTTAACGTCTTCAGAGGAACAACTGCTACCATAGCCTGTAGCACAGATGTTCACAGAGGTCATATATCTGGGATTCCCCACCAGTCAGCCAGAACTGAGGAAGCCTCTTGGATGTGTGGCTAAACATCTTCAAAAAAATTGCAGCCAAGTCCAGTTGCCATTGACTTAACTGGTTACCTTCAGACAACTGCCTGCTTGGCGCCATAAACTCATTCTCTGTCTGAGTCAATACATGTGGATCATGTTATGTTGATCTTAAGGGCTCCCTTTTGAAAACATTCTGCCTCCATCAGCCCACCCATCTGTTACTAATAGCAATGACCAACTGGCTGAAAGGTTACATGGCAATACTGGCGAGACCTGACCAGTGCAGAGGGGTTGCTGATTAGCCACTGGTCCGCCAACGCATCAGCACAACACAGTGAGGAGATGGATTAGTTCCAGCAATATGACACGACTTGTGCTGAACCATACACGGATCTGTGCGATGTTTCTTTCTTACCAGACTGTGTGGATGTTATGGTCCAAAAGGGAGGGGGTGTCAGAGGGGGGCAAACACGGCACCTGTGTGAAACAATTGCGGGAAGAGAATAGAAAGTTACGGTTTTATAAACATGTTTAACGTTGTTGTGGTGCCTTTTCAGTGGCTGGTAAAGTTCTGCTGACAATTTGTCTTTTTCAACTGCTAGCAGAGCCGCAGATGCGAGAGTTGTATGAGGTAACTACACTAATATTATCGTGTCCACAGGGATCGGCCTGACTGCTATTATTCAATATAGTGACATGTCAGTGGAACTTCACCCCGCTAGGGGCTTAAATTAGCGACTAGCGGGAGGAAAACTGTGCTGAAACATTAGCTAAATGTGCTTTGAGCAGCCTCTTCACGAGTCGCTTGTGTTTCGTTTCACCGGTTTTGAAACCCATAACTAACGTCTTAGCTAGATTAGCAGAATGTTTGATAAAAAAGGAAGCTGAAACTGGCTTTTTGTTTAAGCTTGTCATCGGGCTAACGAACGCAGATACTGTGCCTTAGTTGGTGAAGAGCTCCGGGCTCCGGGCTCCGTCGAAGCGGCCGCCGTGGTTTTCCTCCGTGAACCGTAGCAGCGGCGCCGCCGACAACCACAACACGTCCGGTCGCACCTCTTCACAATAAAAGGCGCAGTATGACGAACCACTGTGTGTAGCTACAGTTTAACGGGTAACCCGCTCCCTTAGTCTCCGCGCGCAGATTTCTGAACCAAGCGCCAGATACATATATATTACATCATAACTGTGTTTACGCTTTGCACTTCAGCATCAGGCCGGATGGTAAAGTGCTTCTGGTAGAAACATGCTACGGGACGTCAGAGTCAACACCTGTAATATTATGAGACAAACACGGATCGTGATGAGGCAGAAAACTGTTGAGTTATAATTAGTGCTGAGACGTTGACCTCCGGCTAGGTATTGTGCCTTCAAAATAAAACCCCAGTCAAATATATGCAATTATTTGCAAAAGTTCTACTGGTAAAATTCAATATTTAGTTGTTTTTTAAGTTAACGTAGTATATGCAGCAAATAGACATCAATAATTAGCCTTTACAGTAACTTTCTCCATGAGAAAGAAAAAATATATATATAAAAAAATTCCCCCCTCACCCCTGAGGGGGGCAGGTGTGTCTCCCTCAAGCTGGGGTCCTCTACCAGAGGCCGGGGAGTTTGAGGGTCTGTGCAGTATCTTAGCTGTTCCTAGGACGGTGCTCTTCTGGACAGAGACCTCAGATGTTGTACCTGGAATCTGCTGGAGCCACTCTCCCAGTTTGTAGGTCACAGATCCCAGTGCTCCTACCACCACTGTTGCCTTTACTCCCCACATCTTTTCTGGCTCCTCTTTCAGCCCTTGATATTTTTTGAACTTCTCGTGTTCCTTCTCCCCAATCTTACTGTCGCATGGGATAGCTACGTCTATCACCACTGCCGTTCTCTGTTGTTTGCCTGTCTACACAATGTCTGGTTGATTAGCCACACCAGTTTATCAGTTGTGGTCTGGAAGTCCCACAGGATCTTGGCCTGATCAGTCTCAACCACCTTAGGAGGTGTCTTCCAGTGCAGATGTTCCTATAAACTTGCCAGCCACTTGGTTATGATGTTCCATGTCCGCTCTTCTATCTGCATCTTACACCCTGCTATTATGTGCTGTACTGTCTCAGGAGCATCTTTGTACAGCCTGTATCTGGGGTCCTGTCTGGTTTTGTAGACCCCTGCCTCAATTGATCTTGTGCTGGCCTTGATCAGTGCTTCTGCGCTGTATTTCAGTCCAGCCTTCTCCAGCCACTGGTAGGAATTCTTGATATCAGCCACTTCTTCAATGTTTTGGTGGCATTATCAGGTATCTGCTGCCTGAGGTATTCACTTACAAGCTCATCTTTGGGGACCATCTTCCTGATGTACCCCTGGATCTTGGTTGTTTCGCCCTGGACAGTGGCCCTGATGCTCACCAGTCCTCAGCCTCCCTCGTTCCTCTGAATGTACAATATCAGGGTGCTGGACTTGGGGTGAAACCCTCCATTCATTGTGAGGAGCGACCTTGTCTTGACATCAGTGGCCTCTCTCTCCTCCTTTAACCAGCTTATTATACCAGCGGGGTATCTGGTGACTAGCAGGGTGAATGTGTTGATAGCTTGGACCTTGTTCTTCACATTCAGACGGCTTCTCAGGACCTGCCTTACTCTCTGTAGGTATTTGGCTGTGGCTGACTTCCTTGCAGCTTTTTCATGGTTCCCATTTGTCTGTGGGATCCCAAGGTACTTGTAGCTGTCCTGGATAGCTGCAATGTTGCCTTTTGGTAGTTCAATCCTCTTGATTCTGATCTTCTTCCCTCTCTTTGATATCATCCGGCCACACTTATCTAGTCCGAAAGACATTCCAGTCTCTTTGCTATAGATCTTGGTGATGTGGATCAGTGAGTCAATGTATGCTCATTCCTGGTGTACAGCTTGATGTCATTCATGTAGAGGAGGTGACTAATTGTTGCTCCACTTCGGAACCAGTATCTGTGGCCACTCCTTGTGATGATCTGGCTGAGAGGCTTCAAGCCCTACAGAACAGCAGCAAGGATAGTGCATCACCTCAGTATATGCCGCACTTGATGGTAACTCTTGCAGTTGGCTTTGAGTTGGCCTCGAGAGTCGTTTTCCACATCCATATATATATATATCTAGATATATATATATATATATATATATATATTATTTTTTTTATTTTATTTTATTTTTTTTTTTTTTTTTTTTTTTTTTTTTTGGGCACCCTAGTAGATCACTACTTAGTAATCCCAATTTGGTAAATATCACAACTTATAAACATTTTTTGTACCAGCAAAGAGTCTTTCTAGACAAGATTTAGGATTTTTTAGCCACTCTTTCTGGAAATCATTTCAGGTTCTTAGGCCATCTTGCACACATAGCATGCTTAAAATCCACCCATAGATTTTTAATGATGCTCAGGTCAATCCCCTCACAAGCTTCAGCTTGTGTTTCTTGAAGTAGCTCATTGCAGAATCTGAGGTCTACTTTCGATCATCATCCTGATGTAGAAGTCAGACTCTTCTCCACTTTTACTTTTTTGATTGATTTCCTTCTCCTTTTTAAGTTCATGAAATAAGACCTCAACCCTAACAGTACATTAACATTTGAAGAAAAGCTCATTTGTAATATTTGTTTGCTGCAGAGGTTCTATTTCTGTCTTTTCGCTTTAAAGCAAAAAAAAAAAAAAAAAAAGCAAATTATGTAATGTGCTCAGCAGTGCCCAAAGTTTTGATTATACCTGCACATACAGTACGGTAGCTTCAGAAAGTACACTTTCTCTTTTTGCACATTTTATTGTGTTGTAGATTAAATTTTAAATTGATAAAAATCTACACTCAATAATGCTCAAAGACAGTCAATCCATGTTTTGCAAATTTGTTTTTGTAAATTCATTAAAAATCAAAAACGGAAATATATCAGTTACAAAAGTATTCAGACCCTTTGCTGTGGCACTTAATTATCTTTGAGATGTGTCTGGAGCTTGACTGGACTCCGTGGCAAATGGAATTGACTGCACATGGTTTAGAAAGACACACACTGCATGTCAAAACAAAACCAGCCATGCAGTTCAAGAAACTCTCTGTAGACTTTGGCATCAGGACAAGTTGTTGACTGTCCTTGGGTGACTCAGCCAAAGCCTAGATTTAAACTCCACAGAACAAATGTGAAGAGACCTGAAGATGGCAGTTCACAGATGCTTACCCTCCACTCTGATGGAGCTCGAGGGGATCTGCTATGAAGAATGGAATAAATTGCCCAAATCTAAGTGTACAGATATTTTAGGTATTTACCCAAGAAGAGTTATTTGTGGCTGAGTTGATACTGCTGCAATGGGTCTGAGGGGAGTTCCTTCCTTGTGGATCCTGGGGAGACCATAGATGCATGGGATGGTTTCTCCAAGATACAACTGATGGTATAGAGAACTGTTAATGCTGCCAAAGGGGTGTCTGCAAAGGACTAAATTAGGGTCTGAGTCTGAGATTGAAAATTTTTTTGATTTTAAATAAATTTTCAAAAATTTCTAAGAATATGTTTTTCACTTTGTCATTATGGATTATTAAATGAATGGCTCTCCATACCCTCCTTGCCCACTCATTTAAAAATCCTGCAATTGCCCCCTGACTTTGACAAATGCTTTAAACGAGTAAAACTTGTGCATTCTTGTTAAACATTTACTATAGATATTTTTGTGCTGGTGATGATAAAAAAGGGTACATTGCCATCATTATCGGGGTACCTTTAATATCAGAAATCATAAATTTCCATATTTGTTGAAATACCTTGCTTAAATGAGTTGGGCAGAGCAACATTATGACCCTTTGGCCCTTCTGTAATCACAGTAAAATCTAATTCTAAGTGTTTAATCTTAGACATGACGCATAAAACATTAATCCTCTGTTCACTTAAGTGATTGGAGTGCAATGTATAATGGTGAAAATACATTATATTTATTACTTAAAACACATTTACAAAACGTACTAAAGATACAATCACTGTACATTTGAGTTATGAGCTTCTCTCCAGGAGAAAACGGACTGAAATATTTGATATAGTGCATATTTTTAACTCAGTCAACTGCCAAGAATGAAAAAAAAAACCCATACTTTATTAATATTCACAGTTAAGTCAAAACACTACTGAAGCCAAAGGACAACTTGAGATCACCATCTGTGCAATCAATAAGAAAGAACCCCAGTGACAAACATCACAAAAAGAGAGCTTGCATCCAGACATAGTCATCTTACATGTATACATGTATGATAGTCCCTTTAGAAAAAATAAATTGTTAGACAGCGGGTTGAACTTCAAAGGCTTCTGGAAAAGTAGCTGATTTTATGAAAATTGCTTTTGTTCTTTGTATGTTTTCAGATGTAGTGGCCCTTTGTAATGTTTTTTGAGAATAACTTGATATGTTCACAGTAGTCCAACGCTGTGGTCCTCCATCATGGTCCATAGCCCAAGAGTCTGAATGTTTTCATGCCAACTAAACACTACAGCAGCTAACTAGTGGGTCACAAACAACATGATTAAGAACTTGTTGTCTAAGAAATCCTAAAAGGAATTTAAACCTGTAAACCTGGCAGCCTTCAGGAAAGAAGCCTTGAAATACAAGACTGGTAGAAACCAGGCAGTTTAACAAAAGTTGGATGTGGGTCACTTTAAGGCAAACAATATATGACAATATATTAAAGTCTGTGGCTGAAAATAACAAAATGACAAAATTAAAATGTTTGTTTGAAAATGCACTATTCTGCCAAAATACAAAGGAAAGCTCCAGTGATCGGTGATCCAGGATGCTCCTAACTACTACACTGTCACAATAAATCACTGAACATGAAACTGACTTAGTATTTTCATCTTAAAATGACAAAACAATGAAAAACCTGAACTTGATAATATAATTGCAAACCAGACTCTCCTATTAGCATTTAAATTGGAATTAATGTCATTTCTGCTGAAAATGAAAGAAAAAGTTGCAGTTTCATGGCCATTTCCTATAATGGTCAATCTCATAATGGTTGACTATGACAATGTTCACAAATTCTTCCATTGGAGAAATTTTTATTTGAGATGACTTAACGTCATTCCAATAAAAGTCTCATTTGCCATTTCAATTAGGTTTCACACTGTCTGCCAATTTGAGTACTGCATTATCATTGTACAGTGATATATTGCGGAGTACATTGAAAGATTATTTGTCAATGGCATTTTCCTTTTAATTCATACATTTCCTGGTCTTAATTATGATAACATTAATTTTACAATACATAATATTGGCAGCCATAGACTTCCATACAAATGTAAAACATGAATTTAATGACATTCAACTTGTGAAGACATAGTTGTGATGACCATTTGTTATTCCTTTCTCAAGTCATTATTCTATAACATTGTAATCTCCTGTCTAAAATCTGATATAATTTGATAATGAAGTCAATAACACTATAAATAAATCAATCCAATAATACTCTTAATGCCCATCTTTCTTCAGCATCTAAAACAGCTTTTGGACTCAATTGGAAGAATGGAGGAAATGCTCAAAACCTAAATAATTCCGACTTAAAATCAATACATGACATGATAAATTTAACATTGATTATCTGGCCCAATTCACTAAGAGGCCACAGCGGATTTCTAGACTTTTCAACTCATGTGTGCTTAAAATTGATTATGTTCTCAAAACTGTTGATTTTTGCCTTTCACAGACACATTGTTAACATGAGCAATCTTCTCCTTATAGTCAATGTGTTGTCTCCTGCAGACTGAATTGTGAATTTCTGTATTCAAGATAAAGTTGTGTTTCTGTCTTGGACAGCATTATTAGGTTAACCACCTGTCTAAAAAGGTCTGGAAAGGCAAACATCTACAGGGGAACGTACTGGATGTTTTCAATTAAAAAATGGGTAACTCCCCAGTGTAAATGTGAGTTCATGACAAGCAGTCCTGGACTGTAAGGTAAAAATTCTCTGAGGCCATAATTTGATGTTAAAGATGAGGCACAGCACTTCATCATGTCAGTAGTCAAAACATTTCATGATGGCGTCTTTGTCAAATCTGAAGCTGAGAAAAGCCTTGGAGGAGAGCAGGTGCTCAGAGTCTCTGCTATGGACTGTCTGGTGCCCGTTGGAGCTGCATGGAGCTACATCTGTGAAAAGAAAAGCTTGCTTACATGTTCCATTTGTGGAGGACATTCACTTAGCCTATTAGCAACCTCTCTCTGAATCTGAAGATTCTTTCCCCCATTTTGTTAGCTGTTGTCCCAGTTGTTACATGAAATGTTCTCCTTTAAGTGTACAACTGGTAAGACGGACATGATTCGAGTCTTTGGTTGTTGCAGCATTTTTAACTTAAGATTTATGTCAAAATCTACTTTTAATCTACTTTTAATAACTGATGTTTCAGATGATATTATGCTTAAAAAGTGTAGATTCTTAAAAAAATAATGAACTAATGAACATATCGCTCACCCAGAGCAGGGTAGTATTCTGGTATAGAAATACTAAAATAAGCTTTATCTGTGCTCTTAGATAAACATATATATGGGAAGGCAAAAAAATCTTTGGAGAAGCATCTAGTCACGATACAGTCAAGATAAATCTCAAATAAACAGGAAACTGCACGTCATTTAAGCTGTATTTGAGGATAAATTATATGTCAGAGGGTGTATTTTGGGATATAGTATGTACTTCAGTAAGGCTAAAAGGAATTACAGAATGGATGACATGCTAAGTCACCTATTTTATGTCTATTTACTACAGCACACAGGAAATGAGACAGGCTTTTAGAATCTGCTTTCATTTAGCAGAAGTGACAATTGTGTTACTTTACCTTAACACTTTTTCTGAACAGAATTTCAGTCTCCAATTTTATTTTTCATTTTGTGACAGTTTATCTTATAGGTCCCATACTTTTCCTAGTGTTTTTCCATCCATATAAAGTATGTATATAAAGTGCTGCATGTATAGAAAAGTTCTATATGAATGTATGTGTGATTTGGTGAATGTGGTAGTAGTTTAAAGTGCTTTGAATGTTTCATAAGACCACAAAAGCGCTATATAAGTATAGTCCATTCATTATATACAGCCAAATGTAACACTGTTTGCTCCAGGACACACTGGAAATAGAGATGTCCAGAGCTGAACCTACAGAATGATATCTGGACCATTCAAGGATATTTTAAAAGGATCACTACTGGCTAGAATAAATCTTATTAAAGTCTTACCTTTAATTAATGAACTCTACTACGTTTCTTTACTGTTCTCCACTGTTTTTATTCACTATACTCTGCTCTGTTTTATTCACCTCACTTCCTTGTGTTGCGGTGCTGTTCTACTTTACCTCAGCTGGCCTTTAATGTTACCTTGTGATCATTCTGCTACATGTTCCATTAAAAATCTGTGCGTGAATATGAAACATTATCTGGGCACACTCAGAGTTGACTCTGACCTCAGACAAAGACTTTGCAATATGCACAGATTCATCAATCATTGGCACTAATTACCATGGATAAAGCTAACTGTAGACAGCATTTAGGTAGTAGCTTCTCATGTTTAGCTGGTGCTGACCATCACTTTCACCGGTTCAAATGACAAACATCTTTAGTGGAAGGTTATATCAGTTGTTATTAAGTAACTGATGACAGAACGAAATGAAATGTATATATAGTTTGTTTAAAGTGCTCTCTGCAGATGATACTGCAGGTTCCACTCTGTAACACTATAATACAATCAGAGTGGACTCAGCATTTCTGTAGTTTGAAAAAATACAGTAGAGTTCACCTCATGTCAATGACAGGGTTTACAATCTCCAGTTAAACCTTTGTTCTAATCATATCATTAACTTGGGCTTACAAACTTAGCATTTGGATCAAATAGCTCACAAAGATAAGTATTGTCAACTTAAGCTGTTAGTTAAGGATGTCAGGTACATGGTTACAAGTATCTGACTGGTCTCAGTATTTGCAGATACGCAATATCAAAGGACATGGATCGGGGCCAAAAAACTTGGGGCATCTGTAATTTCAAATTACAAAACTTTAAATTGTGTGTTACACTTCCTTTAAAATGTCCTCCTACATTTCACTGAATTTCGCCCTCAGTTCAGCAATTTCCACATCGATATTTTCTCTACCATGTGACACCCAGTATTTCACTTTAAAAGTGTTCTGGTAACAATGTGTCAGTCTAATTTTGAAAAAGGAAGCAGCCCTAATTTTCTGTAAAGACACCTTCTAATCCGCCAACACATCTGTCACTTATCTTACACAATTCAATACAATTCAAGTGTGAAATGAATGTGACCACACTATCAGATTTAGTGCTGCAGTGAAATCATTTTATGTATTTAATTTAGCTTAGACTTAAAGCTAGACATATTAACTATACAAACCATACCTCTCTCAAAACTGTCCTGAAGTCTTCTGGGTTGAAGTTTTTTATCTTCTCTCTGCAGAAATAGTATAAGAGTTCATTGTAGTGGTTTTGAAACTGGTCCAGACCCACAGTCAAAAAAAATGTCTGCAGTGTTAAGGAATGTTTATTTCAATGGTATGAGGTTTGAAGTTATTTCTCTAAACCTCAGAATAACATGGGACCTCTCAATGCTTACTAAAAACAGTAATCTGAAATGTATTTGGTTTTGCACTTACTAATACTGTTTTCACCTGATGATTGCTGGCTCCATTGTCATTGGCTCCTTTCTTCACATAAGGCGAGTCCTGGCATTTTTTCCCATTTCCCTTCAAAGTTGGGTTCTACAGAGTAAAGTACAGAAGTAAGTATGAGTGTGGTTGTAGCAGCTCTGTCTCAAACCGCTGAAGATTCTATGTCCCATTTGAGGGGCTGCAGGCTGCACCAGCACCAGTTCCTGTCCCCTCAGAGAGACCAAAAACTAACTGTGTTCAGGTGGACCACATTAACTCCTTCCACCAGGAAGTAGTAAGTGGTAAATAGCTTTGAAAAGCTTTACCTAATTCAATGTTACCTTAGTTTGCACCTCATTATCATATGATATAAGCAAAATGAAAATTGGACATTTGTTGAGGAAAAAATAATTAAGTCATTATAAATGTGCAAAGAAAAAACAGGTGAAATGAGGAAAGAAAAAATTAAGTAGGCTAGTAATAGACAGATCATCATGAAGGGATGCCATGGTTTAGAAATGTTTGGGGACCACTGGATTAGAGTTCAAGGGCAAAGTAATAAGCATCATATTATCTTAACAGCATATGTATTGATTATATTAATACATAACACTGTATCATATACTGTTAACTTTTGACTTTATTACCTTTCACTGCTTCTCCTAAATTTTGAGCTCCATACACCTGAATGCAAAATACTGGCAAATACACTAGATCTTATTCTCAAAAAACCTTCTCAAACAACTACATAAAATAGAAATAAAAAATAAAGTTGTGGCTGAGTCCACTTGCTTTCTGACCCCAAATCTTACCAAATTTACAAGGCACCTAATCTCCTCTAAATAAAGAAAGAAAAACATATCAATACCTCCTCTTAAAACAAAGAAGGGGGGGGGGGGTCATTCACTCTATGTAACCCTTTTTGCTACAAAACCTTAAAGCCTTCTGAGTGTCATATGGCAGCTTTATGGAGCTTTCAGAACAAACAAAAACAGCAAGTACACAGCCTGGGATCATTTGTTTCCCAGTAATTATGCTAAATAAACTAAATATTTCTTCCCAAATATTTGGCTGTAATAAGACCAGAAAAGGTGAGTCAGGGTCAGGGTTAGTACTGTAAATCACCGGCTTTTTAGCTGTCACAGATAGATTAAATTGATGGAAAGGTTATGTTGAGCCTGGTCTTTGAAAAATGAATGCCTTTAAACTGTGCTTGCTTTATCCCTTCATTCTAAAGCTCAGATATCTCAGAACCAGTTTTACTCCAGGCCTCCCTGAGATGACTCGAGGTAGACTAAGGGAAGGTATCTACAGTCCATTCAAGTACAGAATTTTGAATATCTTCAGAAATAAACTTTTAACCAATTTTGTATAATAAAGATTGTTTAAAAAAATCTCAAGGTTAATGAAAAAAAACCCAACTTGCAACATACTGAAATAATACAAACACAAAATGTTCCCCAGACACATTTATTTGTACCTTCACCAATACCTGTGTGCAGAACCTTTGGCAACAATGACGGCCTCTAAATGTTTCTTGTAGCCATCTAGAAGTTTCTTGCACCTGACTGCTGGTAGTTTCTGCCACTCTTCCATCTTGCATATGGTCTTGCATAACTATTAACTGCTGCAATCATGTAGCCTAAGTGGAAGATGCAGTTAAATGGGATTAACTCTCCTAACCTGGTTCAGCTCATACTGGCTCAGCTGGTTCACAGCCTTCTGCTGCATGTGTTTTGTCCAGCCATTTCCAGTAAATGCATCAGTACCTGTGAGGCGGCGGGACTTTGACCTAAGAGAGAAGAAAACAAACAATGATGGGGATATTTTCCGTTGTACAGGATGGATGATCAACAAATCTTCTGCTAAAGGCTTATTATGATGCACATCCAGCACTCAGGAAACATGATTAATATCCAGCTCCCCACACATTCTGCTTGTATGTTATTCTCATTAATAACAAATTAGAAATAGTGGTTATTAGATATCGTGTTTGTCCAAATATATGTTTATATACAGTATTGTTCAAATGTTTTAGGTGCTTTAGATTCTTATCCATCATGCAAATGCATCAGGGAGGCGTCTAATGGGAAGACAAAGCTTGGAATCATGGAGTCATTATTTGCTGAGGGTCCTGAAAGGGACAAAAGACTTTAAAATATATTGAGAAATAATATAAGTATCAGTATTTGTTTAAGTCAATAGAATCATTTTGCTGTTCCAGACTTTGATTTTGACTATTTGATTTTAAAGCAAACATATGGAGAGTTTATGGCATTATATACATAATGATGATTACAGTTTCTGCCGTTCCTGTTTGTACAGACAGTGTAGTGTGCTTTTACACTCAGTAGACTCAGATATGAGGAGACTTTGTGATGATAATTGGGCGGAAAAAAAAAAAACTAAAACCTGTCGTCTACTAATAGAAATATAATCCACACACTGTTAAATATTCCCCATTACTAACTTATAAATGTACCATGCCAGTCAGACATCCTCATCAGACATTAACTGCTTTTCCCCTTGTTTCTGCTTTGACAGTAGAAAGAATCTGACATTATTTGTGACTCTTTTATGTGCATCACATACTATATGTTTGTTCATCATCAGACAAAAAAGAACAAATATATTCAATACTAAACACATATATAATAATTCACATCTATTTGTGTAGTGGTGTATGTGTTCAAGTGATGAATGTAGGTCCAATATTCACTCACTTTAGCTCTGTTTTTGGTCTCTACCAATTCCTCGGGGAAATATTTGTCTGTTAAGCTGCTAAATGCTCCACTATGTTCACCACGTGGCCTCTAACTGTGTCTTCCTGCTGTTTATCTGCTAAGCAGGTAGAAGCCAGTGGATTTTTAGAGCTTTTCTTCACTGAAAACAGCTTCCTACTGCTACTGGACATCAGGCTGATAACAGTTTTCTGAACTGGAAAACCAAATCAATGGGCTGACAGAAGCTCCTGTATGAAGCTCTGTAGATGTGAAAAGTTGGTGATAACTCTCTTTGGGACTTTACTTTTTTTTTAACTGACGCCATGAGGTTTTTTCAGAATTATGGGTAGGTTCTACTGAATACTGATAAAATGTTTTTTACCGCGTGTTGTCTGAGGGTTTGCATGGAGTGTTGCTGTTGTTTGTAAAGTCCTCATCGCTATCTGTTGACTCGCCTCTCAGCCTGCTGATCCATTCTCGCAGTGGTCTGGTAGAGGTGGAGCAGGTTGTGTGCCATCAATATCAGTCATTTACTTTCATGAAACTAAATCACATTTTTCAAGTTGAAACCTGTTCAACATCACTGAGGCAGCAAAACATGGTTATTTTTAGATTTCTGTTTGTACAAAAGAAACAAATGCGATGCAACATATTATTTACAAAGAGCACTCACTCTCGGAAAGAAAGCAAATATGTGTATATTTCTTTAATGGATAATTCAATACTGAAAGTGATTAATGGCAGCCTTCTACATACACACCTTATGAATGGAATAGCCATGAAAAACCTGTTGGGGGCAAGTCCAAGTTTAGACTTTGGGGTCATGTCATTTCGGTGACATGGCAGCTTCTCAATAGGAAACCATTCAATGTTCTACGAGAAAAACAGAAGATTATGAAATAAGTGTGTCAGCTACAAGAAGCCAGAAACCAACTGTGTGAAAAGGACTTCCTACCCTGATCTCTTTCCTTGTTTTGGGATTGAACTTAGTATCCTTTGACACGCCTGGTATAATGTAAAGCCGCACCAGCTGGTCAGTGATTTTCTGCTCTATATACATGTCTTTGCAGATGCGGTTCTTGATGTCAAAGCCTGTCTCCTCTAACACCTGGAAAACACACAGTATATTCAACTATGCACACAAAGAATAACTAATTATATGTGGCTCTTAATGATTTCATTTGGTTAAAGTTGAACAGTAAAGGAAAGGTGGCTCACTTCACGCACTGCACAGTCATGAGGAGCTTCATCCTCATTAACCTTCCCCTTTGGAAAGCCCCAGCCTGACTTTGCAAGGTAGCCCTGAACAAGCAGTACCTGGGGAGAAAAGATGGAGCAGTTAGCTGCAGTATGTGGGATGGTTTTATACAACACCACCAAGTGTAGACCGGTGAAGCACGCTTCACATATAAAATAGTATTAATCTTTCAGAAAGTAAAGGATAGTTAATGATCAAACCAATCACTTTTCACATTACCTTTAAGTGGTTATTTTTCATACTTATCTTATTGTCAACAAATCCTACACAGAGACCAAATATTTAATTGATCCCACTAACAAGTATTGTGTGTATCCAAAACCAATATTTTCAATGTTTCTTATTTTTTCTGTGCCATTTTTTTTTTTTTTTTTTTTATGAAACCAATTATTAAAGAATTTGGTCCCTATTCTAAATCAAGTATTTGCAGAAAAAGCTCTGAAGAAGTAAATACTATCAGCCAAGACACAATCTATACTTTCAGTTCTACATTAAATCAGTAAGGACCAGCTGAGGAGTGAATCATTTATAAAGTTTCCTCTCACTTGACGCTTGTCTATGTGCAGCCCCATGAAGGAAATTCCACAACATGTCGTTGGTTTAAGTCTTGTTATATATAAAATACCACTATTCTTTCAAAATTCAAACCGAGCAGAAAACAAAACAAAGATATCTTGCTAAAATAATTTCAAAAATTGCACACAGTATAAAACAGGGAATATTAATAAATGCCTGTCTTTAATAGCAGTCCATTATAATTATATGAAGTGCTGGTTCTGTCTTCACTTGAGATTTGCAAAAGTTGTCATCTAAGTAAGACAACGTCATTAAAGTGAGTGGGTTTAGTCTCTTCATATTTGTTAAAAATTACAAAAGTATAGAATAATATCAGACTTATAATGAAATTTGGTTTATTACAACCTGAGGGTTTTTTTTTTTTTTTGGTAGTTTTTGACGATATTTTTATCAGTTATGATAACACTGTACTCACCAAACCACTTACTGAGATTTGGGAACAAGATGTCAGCAGCTGTGAAGCATGATAAAGTTTCTAGACCCGTCTGACTTCAGTTTAGTGATGTCACTGTTTCCAGATCTCAGCTATCAACTTGGCAAGTACAATTTTGATATTTCAATATGAAAGCCGGGATGCAGTATAACAGAAATATCCTTTAAATTACACTACAAAAGATATGACCATAATTTCTGCAGTGTATAAGTGTGCAAATACAACTCACGTTTTCTAATGATTCATCTAGAATGATCGCTCCATAAGTAGGTACGCCCATCTTGTACTCCTTCCACTGTTCAAGGACTTTCTGCACATCTTCTCCATGAGGCAACAGAAAAGGACAGTGATGGAAGAGTTTGCAGCTGTCAAGGAAAAGAAACTAAACCAATATGAGTACCACATCTGAATTCTTGCTCTGAGGATGACCCTGAAGAGTTACAAAGAAAACAACATTGCTCATGTTAGCTTGTGAGCAAAGTCCTCATTTCTTTTCTTTTTCACAATCAAATGTAATTATTAAACAAAATTTAGGTTATTCACTGACAGCCTAATTCACATGTAAAGATATCAGCTTTGGCAAAGTCTCTTATGCCACAGTGAGGAGCTCCTGGAGTGTTCTGCACACAGAAGTCCAGGTAGAACCAGTGGGCCAGCTCAATCTGGAAGCACACGCGGATGGCATTGTCCCTCTCCTCACTGGGGATGTGCAGGATGAACCGGCTGGAGAAACACAGGAGAAAGGGAATCAGGGCTGAATTAACATACTTAGGGGGCTCTGGGCCAAAAACGAATTGTGGGCTCTTACTGAGCCCCCATGTATGCTCACACATATAGACTCAAACAGCAGACATTCAAAAGGGTACAATTAATTGTGAACTAAAGCTCAG
Organism: Istiophorus platypterus; assembly: GCA_016859345.1. Taxonomy (NCBI): domain Eukaryota; kingdom Metazoa; phylum Chordata; class Actinopteri; order Istiophoriformes; family Istiophoridae; genus Istiophorus; species Istiophorus platypterus. The sequence goes on along the minus strand of CM029128.1, from coordinate 21,736,509 downwards.
AAGACATCCTGGCACACCACTACAACTCGGAAGACTCATAAGTCACAATGTGGCAGTGGGTTAAAATCCTGTCGATGCCCTGTGATGCGTGGGAGTGTCAACCAAACACAGAGTTGTTATCTACTTCAATCAGCAAGTCAAATAACTTCAACAAAACTAAAGAAAAACTGTTCATATGACTCAACGGCTTCCCAGTTGTCTAAAAACATGTTTTACTGATGCGTGGAAACACACTGCCTAGGGACTACTAGGCTTAAAGGCTCCTCCATCTAATTTAACGTTTTGGGTTGTTTATCATGTTAGCAAGGTAGATCAGTCCTCTTATTTATTTATTTATTTTTAAAATCATTTTTGTTGTTTTCTTACTTGTGGAAACTTATTCAAGTTTAATTTTCTCTTAGAATTCCTTACTTTAACTGTTTCTTTACCTCCCCGAGTGGCCAAGCCCATCATGTCTTCAAGTCATAGACTACTACTGAAAGGCAAAACAGATAACATAACCTTTTTCAGAGTCTTTGCGTTGGCTTCCAGTAGATTTTAGATTTGATTTGAAGTGCTTACTCATTAAGTTTAAAGCACTTTATACGTCGATCCTTCATGCATTTATAAACCTGTTGTTCTGCATATCTCTGCGCATCAATTCGGGTATATGTGTGCATATATATAGAGAGAGAGATAGAGAGAGAGAGAGAGAGTTTGTTTGTTTGATATTTAGCATATTCTCATTCTCATTAAAATAAATAGGGTTAACAAAGCCACAGAAACACTTCTCTGTATAATCCAATGCGATAAGTAGTTGAAGACGAATCAACGAAAAACAGTTACAGCAAGTCAGTAAGTGATTATCTATCGATCGATAGATAGATAGATAGATAGATAGATAGATAGATAGATAGATAGATAGATAGATAGATAGATAGATAGATAGATGGATAGATAGATAGACATTATATAGGCAAAAGACTAATGATCAATCGAGAAATAATAAGCAGATTATTCAACGATGACACTAATAGCTTATTGCAGCCCTTAACAACAGTCTATGGGTACATATGGCGAACAACAACTACAGACACTTCCCGCAGCGCACAGAGCGGAACAGGGGTTCAGGACTTTTTGCTCCCCGAGGTTGAATCATAGTTTTGATGGTTGAACCTCAAGCAAACAAGCGGCGGTAAAGTTTAAGGTCGGTAAAGCGTCCATTTAACGTCGTTACCTGCAGAGGTCGTCCAGTACGCCGGAGGGTATCTCCACTCTTTTTGTTTCCATGTTGGTGGAAAACATCCCGACTCTGTCTCTCTCTGGTAAAGCGGGGACAAAGCCTGAAGAGCAGCAAGCTACACCCGCTTTTCTCAGCTCACAATCCCATCTCAAGCTGTATATTATCTACACAAAAGACCCATATCAGCTCATAAGTACGTTGCTTCCTCTTCGTCAAGAATTCTACAGTGTCTACTATTTGCGCTGCGTTCATGTTACATGGGACGGACAGAGGAGATGGAGAAATAATAGCATACTGAATAAACGTAATTTTAATTTCACTGGACGGAGGACTTTTGCTAATGTGAAGCGTAATGGGTGTAATATGAAGTGAATCCGTAAGATATACCGAAATATTAGCATTAATATAAATCCAGTTTTCAGTTCAAATCGAGACCCGAATGCTAACGTGAACGATGTGTACAAATGTGAACCTCGTAATTACCACAAGTCCGTTGTAGCCTGAACGACACATCAGTTTAAAACCGGAAGTTAAGCGTCCAATCACAGGTTTAGGCTGAGGCTGCGGGTTTACCAGACGAAATGCCATTGGTTCATCTCTCTGTCTGTCAGTTGATGGAGGGAACAACATGAAGTTCGGTTGAGTGGTACTTAGGTCCCACTTGAGGCTGGCTGGAGACGAGCTGGGCCTGCGCAGATCCAACCCACGCCGCTCACAGTCGCTCCTTCTCTGACACGGTCGTATGCAAACTCAAGACAAAATGTAAAGCAAGTGAAATACCCGGATCGTTGAGCACTTACCGCGAAAACCAAAACAAAACGAAACAAACAAACAAATAAATAAACCAGAAAAGATACGGCATCTTCTGAAAGTTCCGCGTCCTTTGGTAAATATAAGTCTCACTGCATCCTCCCCCCATATAGCTCAAGGCAGCTCTTTGTGGATCGTAATGAATTTGGGCGTCGGTAGGGGAGATCTTGTTTTAATGGATGAAAAAAATAAATCCCTTTAAAACAGTTGTTTAAAAGATTATTCATCAAGAATACCATCGGGATTACATGTCAGGGAAGCTAACCCATTTATTCTGTTCCCAACTAGTTAAAAAATACCACCAAAACAGTATACAAGAATGAATATAGTTTCTTAGAGTATTTAGTGCGACCGAGACCACGTTGGGCCTGACCTCTCATTCAGAAAACACCGTTTGTTTATACTCTTGATACAGCACACGGTGAACAAATACAAGCAGCAGAGGAGATGTGTGGTTGCAGTGAGTGTGAGCAGAGTCTGGAAAATTGATGGCAGTAAAATGTTTGAAACCAACTAGGTGAAAACCTCGCATATGGCTGGATCATGTACGACTAGTGTGTGAAAATGAGGACGTAGCTGATGACTGTAAACTACTCTCAATGGAATTAGCTGAAACCTGTTCACAAAGTCGCTAAACGTTGCTAAACGACGTGATACAACAACTAGCAAATTCACGACCTCACCACGGTCCATTTGCATTATACCTGCTTTGAGTTGGTTTCAGCCTCGTTATCTCTTTACTTCTCTCCCACTGCTCACATACACAGTGATGTACTACAGCCATGTTCCTACCGAGGCCTCTATGGCAGCTGCTGTGACAACTGAATGAGACTTACAGGGGAGTTTGAGCGACCTGCGCAAGGAACGATCCCAGAGACTCCCTCGTAAGGAAAGTATCACAGGGTTATTCAAACAGTTGCCAGGGGTTTGGGGAAAACAAACATAAAACCCCTTAAAAGTCAGCGTATCTTCTGATAAAGGCGCTAAGTTTGCAGCGCTGCCTTTAAACAGTCTCCTGATGATGTAATAGAAACTGTTTGTGAAAGGGCAACGAGGAAAGTTCAACACTGGACTGGCTGAGCCACGGTGTAACTTCATCGCCTAGTCTTGGACATTCGGGTTTGTAAGGTTGGCCAACTAAAATGCTGTTGGGCTGCCATTGTTGTTAGCCCGCCAGCCCCTGCAGTTCAGATTTACAACCATCCCCATGCCAGTTCCTGTCTCCTGTCTCCTCCTAATTTTGCCCCACCACCGGTAGGCTTCCTTTCCCTGCATAAGAACCCCCGAGATGCTTGGACAATCAGTTACAGCACAAAACTGACGCTGTGATCGGCACCTGTTCCTACTGCCTCCCGGATCACCCCGGGGAGCTAAGGCTGCAGGTAAGGACCGACCTCGCTGGTCACTCATCTGCATCCCTGGGAACCAGTTAACAACACAGGGTGTTTATAAAGGTCATCTGTGGTTTGCACTCAAGCTGATACATTTTTCTTCCCTCCCTCAGCTGCGGTTGGACCAAACTGGCTTCTGAAACTGAACTGAAAGAACTAATATCACACGCAGATTTGTAAAGAGATCAAATCTTTGCCTGTTTCCAGACCAAAGTAAAACAAAAAGGTACATATAAGCACTTGCACTTTATTAACAAAATAAGTTTACTTGAAAAGTAAACATTTACACATCAATAATATATAAAATAATACAGAATACAATGCATTGCTAGGATCACAGTAACAGTAGATCTGTTCTGGACAGTAAAATCATTCTACAATGTATACAAATACAGCTTGATGAGGATTACTTAAAAAGAAAAAAACAATCTTGGAAGTATCCAAAAATTATAGGTAATTTAAAGCAAACTCAGTGGACCTGAATTTGAACTCATTAGCTTGATAAATTTCCAAATGATAAATGTATTTTCTCTAAAAAATTCAAGCACACAATCAAAGATTTTTAAAACAGGTAGAATTTTAACTGATTAACAGTAGGGATGGTTCAGAACAAACAGAAGCGAAAAGTGTCAGAGGGTCATCCCTGTCACTTTCTGGTCCATGTCGGTTGTGTCCGTGTGTGTGTGTGTGTGTGTGTGTGTGTGTGTGTGTGTGTGTGTGTGTGTGTGTGTGTGTGTGTGTGTGTGTGTGTGTGGTGGTTGTTGCTGTTGTGTTGGTTTTTTTTTACTACAGGTTATCCACCCCACGGATCCTTCTTGCTAGCTGAATGTCACGGGGGAATATGGTTACCCGCTTGGCATGGATGGCACACAGGTTGGCGTCTGAGAACAACATGACGAGAAATGCCTCTGCAGCCTGGGAGGACAAGGATGAGGAAGAACAACTGCTGAAGTTAGATCAAAGAAAAGGAACACTTTATTTTGGATGAAGAGAGAACAAATCCACAACACTATTTTCTACATATGACTGTGGTGAGAGGATAATGGTCTTTTTTCCCCAACTTTTGCTATATTAGGTGAAAATCCAGTCATAATTTAGATGTGGCTGTGAGATTCTACTTAAAATACAACTAGACATTCCAATGTACAATCAGTAAGAGTTTAAAAAAATAAATAAAAAAATCATCAAGCACTGTCCATCACACAGTTAATCTGAATATCAATTTTGTGGATTTTGTAAAGCAATGTGAACTTGTTTGCTGTGTAGTGAAGAAAGGTCTTTATTCCACTAAGAGATAAGACGGTGGGTTTGAATAAAACTTTTCAGACACTCCCACAACTTGCCAAATGACCTTATCACATCTTACAATTAAAGTGTGAAAATATACATTGGCTGGGCAAAGGTGTTACCCTCCTCAAACCCGGACAGGCTAAAGTTTTGACATAACAAAATTAACAGTTGACATGAACTCACTTTACAAGCTATTGGGGGTAGCCATGCTTTGTATCCCAGGTCTGATCTCTTTGTTAGGTGTTCATTATTAATGCACCAATTTATTAAGTTATTTATAGACTTTTGGCTTAATACATATCCTCCATTTATCAGCAAGTTGCAATCCTATGTATTCCTTCAAAGCAGACAGAGATGCCTGAATCTAGTATTCGTCTGAATCTAGGCTGAGTGGTGTGCCAGTAACAACCTGGCCCTTAACAACCAGGAAAACCAAAGAGGTCATTGTGGACTTCAGGTGTGCCAGGAGCCAAGCCCCTATCTGCATTAACAGATGTATTGGAGCGTGTATCAAGCTTCAAATTCCTTGGCGTCCAGATCTCTGATGATCTCACCTGGTCCCTGAGGTCCTCCATTGTAATCGGAAAGGCCCAACAGCAACTTTACCTCCTGCAGAGATTTAAGAAAGCTTACCTGTGTCATGGGTGGACTTCTACCTCTGCATTCTAACCAAGTGTTTCTCAGTGTGGTATGGCAACAGTAGGCAGAAGACCAAATGGTACACCAGCAGGTATGAAAACTGCCCAACGGATCCCCTGCACCCAGTTACCTAACCACTGACAACATGTAACAGATATGCTGCCTTGGTAGGATGAAAAGCATCATCAAGGATGCCTTCCACCCTAACCACAAGCTTTATTCTTCCTCCCATCCCGTAGGTATTACAGGAGCCTCAACTCCCACACCAGTAGGCTCAGGAAGAGCTTCTTCTCTGAGGCTGTGACCCTGCTGAGCTCTACACCACAGCTCTAAACATTATTGCAACCATTACTTTACTGTCCTCCTACTTTCATATTTACACTGCTTTCCTGCACAGGCTGAACCTCTCACGTTGTTCAGTTTACCATTATTTATATTGTACATATAACCAACTTTTAATTTTTCTTGTCTATAATGTACATGCAATACACACATGTGCGCACGCACGCACACACACACACACACACAGACACAGTTCAGAAAACTCTGCTGTTAACAGCCTGGTGTCTAGTAGCGGTAGGAAGCCGTTTTCAGTGAAGAAAAGCTCTAAAAGTCCACTGGCTTCTACCTGCTTAGCAGATAACGGCAGGAAGACACAGTTAGAGGCCACATGGTGAACATAGTGGAGCATTTAGCAGCTTAACAGACTGATAAATACAGTTGTCCTTTTATCATCTGCTTTTTACCAAAAAGGGCTTTTTTGATGTTCAACAGCATTGCCCAGATGGCCACTGTTACAAAGCCCTCTATATTAATATTTGTATTTTTTAGATTGATTTTATATGTGTAAATGAGTTGTCTATGTTTAGTTTTGTTGCCTTGAATTGCCTTTTGAGGGATGAATAAATTATCTTGAATATAAATGAATTCATCAAATGGACACAAATATCACTCCTAATAAATGATATTGAAGATGCAAGTATCTTCCCCAATAATACAGCTTCAATAACTATTCAACTAAACCGCCATTTTTAGACATCACAGAAACATGTCTGAAAGTGCTATGAATGGACTTATTATGTCTTCAATATTTTATCAATCACAATGGTTGTATAGTGGTTAGAGTAAACGTTGGATTATGAAATATGATTGAACCCAAATGACAGAAGATGTTCAACACAGGCAACCTTAGGCTGAGTACTTCTGAGTATGCTGACGAGACAAAAACACTACATTTTTCCACTGATTCATTTATATTGCTAAGAATAACAGCATGTTAGCTTGGTGGTGAAGGTAGTTGTTTGCTTACCTCCTGCAGGGCAAGAAGAGCATAAACCTGCCAACGGAGAGCCTCACTGGAAAAACTTTGGCATACCTCACGAACCTGAATCAAAGACAGGAAGATGCTTTTTCAGACTGTGGGTGCATTCCCAAACTCTACCACTGCAGATCATGTAATTAATCTAATTTGCAAATTCATATGAACACGGTTACTCCTTGCTCATTGAACGAAACCAAATCTGTGTTTGCTTGTGGTTTAGTGTTTCTGATTTTAAACTGCACTTAAGACTTTAACCCAAAACGATAGATCAATCACCATCAATTTTAACACTAGCTCTTGAGAGCATAGAGCTAAATATTATTCAAGAGTTAACATTTTAAAAAATATATACCAGTTCTCTACAGTGCAGTATTTCACTTGCATACGTGAGTGAAAATTGCAAGTGTGGAATGTAAAAAAAATATTTGGGTGCACCTTTGCTAATTGCTCGTGATTAGTGACTAAGATGCCCCTCCAAAACCTGGTTATGAATTGGAACTGGTTCTAAATTAAAGAGAACCATGAAAATTCCTAAAATTGGTTCTTTATCTATTCTGAAAGAAACGAGATTCTGTATTCAAATTAATATGGTGTTTCACTTTTTGATGACCTAAACCTTTTTTTTTTTTTTAAATATATAACCTTGGGCAATTTACCGCTTACCCTTATACCATTTAAGTTATTCCCTGGACTTGAACTGCTAAATTTCAGTAAAAGACTGGAGAAATGGCATGTTTTAAAACTTTTGGAATTATATTATATGAATTGAATTATATTCAGAAAGTATTCAGCTCCTCACTTTATTATGTTGATTTAATTTTAAATGGATCAAATTTTCATTTTTTTGTCCACTGCTGAAACATTTTTTTAAGTAATCAGACCATTTGTTTTGGTACTTGTGGTCAGGTGCATCCTGTTAGCTTTCCTTATCCTTGAGATATGTCTAAAACTTGATTGGAGTCCACCAGTTATTAGGCCCTGCTCATCACTTGGCTACTAACATCACTATGGAGAAGCATGGTGTTGGCAGCATCATGCTGTAGAGAGGTTTAGCAGCAGTTGGGACAAAAGCACTGGTCAGAATTGAGAGATGGATGAATGCAGCCAAAACGAAAGACACTTGAAGTAAACCCGCCAGAAAGAAAAATATAAATTGCCCAAATCCAGGTCAGCAAAGCTTACCCAAAAAGCCTAAAAGCTATAATTGTTGCCATTGGGCCTCTACAAAATACTGATAATTTTTAAAAACATCCTCTTGTGACCATTGCTATAAACATGTCTCCACTTAGTCATTATGGGCTATTGAGAATAGAACGATGGGCAATATTATCCATTTTGAATTAAATCTAGAACAAATTAAAATGTGCAAAAAGTGAAGGGGTCTGAATACCATTCTGAAACCATTATGTAACTAGAGACCTGCAGTTCATGGTCACTGCCTTACCCTATGGCTACACAGATACCCTGGCCAAGAAGACTTTGAAATCTTTGTTCACTCTGGCTTTGAATAAGAAAATTGCAAAAATTTCAGCAGTTCTCAAAGGGCACCAATCTTGTTCCCGTTCACACATGAAGGGGAAAATAAAATTTCCCCCAGAAGACTTCTGGGTGATGCTGCATGTGTGAAAAATGGTTCAGATATATAAGTATAGCTTTCAATTTCTTCTTATGGATTGCTCTTTCACTCACCAGTCGAGAGAAGGGTCCCTTTCTGAGTAGAAGATCAGTGCTCTTCTGGAACTTGCGGATTTCCATTAAGGCCTTGGTACCTGGACGGAACTTCCTCTTCTTGGGAGACACAGGAGGCTGCCCTGGAAAACAAATAAGAGTAGTTGTTGTTTTGGCAAGACAGGTAGGATTCCCTTAAAAGGAATGAGGATGCTACTTGACAATCACCAGAGGGCACATTTTTGGTACGGAGTTTAGACATGTTTTGCTAACTGCTATAAAGGGGAGTGAGTTTTGCTTTTGGGGATTGGAATGACCTGCAAGATTGAACTGATTTGAAGAAGTAGTATCCTCTTTGATATCACTGTTTTAAGCTTAATTTTATCAAAATGACTTTTGTTTTGTGTCAATGTATATTTATTTGTTAAAAAGGGGCTTCATTTCAGAACCCTTGTTGAATTTTAAATGAATAAAACTGTTGTTTCTGCCCATCAACCTGCACTCAAAAACACAAAAAGTGAAACACTTGTTTCTTACACCCCCCCCCAAAAAAAAAACAAAAAACAACACCCCCCCCCACCTCTCCTTAATCAATTTTTTTTGAAATCCCTTTGGCAGCAATTACAGCTTTGAGTCTTCTTGGGTTAGCTTGGGAAATTTAGATTTATCCTATTTATCCTTTTCTTCTAAGCAGATCATCTCAAGATCTATAAGACTGGATGGGAAGATTCTGAACTGCTATCTTCAGGTTTATACCCTGTAGTGTTTTCTTGATGTTCAACATCTGTTGTTGTTCTATGGGGTAGAAGTCTGGGTTTTGGCTGACTCACTCAAGGACAGTCAGGGACTTGTCCCAAAGCCATCCCAACAATGTTGTCTTGGATTTATGCTTCGGGTAATTGTCAGTCAGGGGCAGGTTTTCTTAAAGGATCTTGTGATGCTGCCACTAACATGCTCCACTGTAGGAATTCTATTAGTCAGGTGATGAGCAGTGCCTAGTGTTCCCCAGACATACTGCTTGGAGTTCTGCTCATATATCTAAGTTTTTGTCACACCAGACCAGAGAATCGTTCTCCTTAAACCCTCAGAGTCCTTTAAATGTCATTTGGCAAACTCTGAGTGGGCTGTCATATGCCTTTTACTCACAGTGGCTTCTGTCTAGTTATCTACCATAAAGGCCTGATTGATGCAGAGGACTTCTGAATCCCTGAGAGTATTGGGTCCTTGGCCACCTCCCTGATCAAAGACCTTCTTGCCAAGAACTCAGTTCGGCCTTACGGTCAGATGATGGGGGAAAATGGCAGTTTTATTCATTTGTAGTCAATCACACAATAAAGCATGCAAAAAACTGAAGGAGTTCTAACACTTGCTGAAGCCACTTTACCAATGCCTATGCATTAATAATAATAATAAGAATAATAATAATAATATTAACAATAATAATAACAATAACATTGTTGTTGTTGTTTTTGTTGTTATCATTGGTAGTAGTAGTAGTAGCAGCAGCAGTATATGAGTGCCTTTTACTTGTATTTAGCTTTGATAAAGCAGTGACTTATATCTGTGACTGGAACATAATCATTCAGTTCAAATGTCAGCTCCACCACTTCATTCAACTCACCTGAAACTCTTCTCCTTCTTGGGGACCGGCGTGTTGGACCTGGGGTCCCTGGGGCCTGCACCGGTGGGCGACGTTGAGGGGTCCTGCCCTTTCTGCGGCTGGTAGATGTATCATGACGCATTGCCTCCAATGCACAGGTCAGGACTACAAGAGTCAAGATATCGCAGCAAAGTTCCTACTGTGAAAGACTATGGATAAGGATACATACACACATTGCCTCCAATGCACAGGTCAGGACCACAAGAGGTAAGATACCACAGCAAAGTTTTCACTGGGAATGACTATGGATATACATAAGGATATAGATACAGACAGGTGGCAAATTAAAGGAAAAACCTGAGTAAATGAATGGAGAAACATAACAAATGCAGATGTTTCCATACAGGTTCACTGAATGGTACAGTTTAGCAATAATCATACACTGTAGCGTTTATAAAAAATGCTGAGCAGTCCCAGTTGATTCTGATTTTGTGTCCAGATGATAGGAGGAAATGATAGAAGTGATATTGAGGGAGGACCCATTTTGGGGGCACAGATGGCAGAAGCTTCACTCACAAAAGGCTGTTCAAGAGGCTGGTGTTTTAATAGGAAAGTGCAGAACCTAAATATCTTGATATATGCAGTTAAATTTGCAGTTTATTTAAAGTGTTTTCTTGGTTGTTTTTTTTTTTTTTTACACGGTGTGTTTTTTGAGAATAGACAACGTTTAATTAGAATCAATACACTTCCTCGGCAGAGCATAAGTGCTCTATTGAGCACATTTTAATAGAAAGTGCATTGTAATAGAGACTATTATTGATAAATATGTAAATGCCATGATTATCATTACCAGAAATGATTGCGTATACATTCATCATTTATAACTGGTGCTGCTTATCTGCAACATGGACCAAAGAGCTGTGCCCTCTTTGGTCCATGCAGCAGATCCACACCAATCAGCTCCTGAGAGAGAAAAAGAAAAAAAGAAAAAATAAAAATGAAAAAAAAAGGGGGGGGGGTTCAAAGCTCTGGGAAAAAATATTATAAAAGTATTAACGTACATTTTTTTTTTTAAGGAGTGTGCCCTCTTTGGGTCATGTTATTACACATTGTATAATAGATTGAAAACCAGTGGGTTAAATTAAATAAAAGCTTTTAAAAAACATTAAAATACTAACATGCGATTTAAAGTGTTTTGCCCTCTTTAGTCCTATGATTACACATTTTAGAAAGGTTTCTAGACCACAATCACATGATTGAAAGCTACTTAAAACAAATCACAATATTTATGAATCAATATCCTTCATAAATAGTGAAATTATTGGTACACATGATGCACCCTCTTTTCCAGTAACGTTCAAGTCCTGTGACCCAGTAGTTCACAATCATTATAGGATGTGTGGCTACGTTGCCCACACACCCCTTTATATTGTACGGTCCCCCTAGCTTAAGGGGGAGGGGCGGGAGCCGCGCTAACTGTCCTACTGCAAAACAGAAGTTAAAACCTACAAAGGACAACCCGGTGGACCGAGAGTGACTATCTGTCGGTGCTGTGAGGTCTAGTGACCCACAGAACAATGTCCAGAACACCGATAGGGAACTTAGGGCACTTAATATCAAAGATAACGTCACTGTGACTATTGATCTCACAACACAGGGGCAGCACACCAACACTTCCACGTTAGACTTAACTGCTAGCGTTAGCTCCCTAGTTACCTTAACTCTACGTCAACCTTTAGACGCTATTTTACATTTAGATCGCCATCAGCTCGCTGCAGAGTGATCGTAAACGTACCTGTGGAGTTGAACAATACTCCGGAATTCGGTTTTTAATAAAAGACTGGACACGGAAGGGACTATGAACAGCAGCGCGTAGTCACCGCAAGCGACGTCCAGCTGAATTTCAAAAGAAGCCCCTTCGCCGGCTCAGCCAATCAGCTTGGAACAAGTGGGCGTTACCTAATTTTCGGAAGCGCTTGGTAAGATGCATTGGGACACGATCAAGAGGCGGGGACGTTAGCGTCAGGAGGCCCATCGCAGAGCTCCGCAATGGAGCACTCTCCTTGTGTGCGACTGAAACGCACCGTGAAACCGGACGGGAACGACAGAGAGACGATTGGGAGGCTTTTTAAAAGCCAACCAGGTGGCTCACCGCAGGAGAGTAAAACCCGCACTGGTGTTGCCTGTTCGTGTCATGCCGACCCTCAGGGGCTGCCAGGAAACCCGGCGCACAAATGCAGTGTCCAGTCACTGTGTCGAACTCCCTGTTGTAAGAGTAGGAGGGACAGGCAGGGCTCAGCAGTGGCACAACAGCTGCTGCAGCTCATTACTGCTCTGCACTGGGAAGATCACAGTGATGTGTGATAGAGAAGAGTGGCCTGGGACCACACACACAAATATATATATATAATGTTTTTTACTAGCTATGATGGAGGTCGAATTTGACACTATCCAGTAATCACACATTTTTGAGACTAGTATATATATGAAAGAATTTGGATATCGCTTTTCAAACAGACAGATAAACAGACTGGCAGTGTTGGGATGGCTCAAAAATTGTAATTTTATTTTGCTCAGAAAATTTAACCGACTACTTACACATATCACGTGATGAATGTAGCCACAGGATGCTGTTTAATTAGGTACGGTAGGCTAAACATCACAGTTGTAATGAATTTATATTCAAAATGACTATTTAAAATGTCTAAATATCTGCAAGTCATTCACTAAATCTATGTGGCCTCAAGTAACCAGTAATCAGAGACCTGCCACAGCTATTTTGTCCTGGCATTCTTTTCTTGTCTTCTTTGGTTTAGTTTGTGCTTTGGATATGCAATTTCAAGCTGGATGTCTCTGGGTTTTAATTTTGCAAATTTTATTTGTAGTTATTTTAGTGAATCCAAGTTCTTTTGAAATATTTTATTTTCATGTTGTTGCTGGTAGTGACTGCTAACTGAGTCTGCCCCCACCAACCCCCCTGCACATTGATTGTGATTGCATTCACTTCTCTTTGGGTTGCTCTGTGTGTGCTTTGGTTGGGATGTGTACACACTTCAACTTTCTCCCTCCGCTGGCCCAATGCCAAGAGGAGGGAGAAAAGGAAAAGGAACTTCTATAGTTTGTTATTCTTGTCAGCATTATTAATATTATTATCATAAATACTATTATTCTTGGTAAGTTAGGGTATGGTTCATGGGAAGGCAAATTTTAGTAAGAAAAAAGAAAAACACAAGCTGCAGTACAACTACAGTCTTCCATTCCAAATAATGTCCTTTTATTAAAGAACGACTTTTACGGTCAGTGATACAATAAACAACATTTCTTACATCCTTTCACCACATTGGTCTTTCTTAATCAGTACACTGAACATATTATTACAACGTACTGAATAGATTTTATTCTGGCTGATAAATTTTACTGTATTTTATTCAGTGTCCATGATCTGAACAGTTTGGTCGACCACATCCAGGGAGAGCGGTGTCACAGTTTTGGTCAGGATGGCAGTGGTGCCAGGCTTATAATTATACCGTCCCTCTCTGGAAAAAAGAATAAAATATAAAAAACACAAGGAGGACAAAAACATTATCTTTTTTACAGGTCTCGCATTAATCTCTAAGTGTATAAAATTAATTTCATTGTTTTTTTTTCTTAAAGCACTCTGAGGGTTACTGTGGTCAAGCAGCGATGTAGCCAGGATTTTAATATTGAAATTAAGCTCCAATACAATGTCACAGACTGTAAAAGCTTGCAACAACATTAAAAGATTCTAAAGGTTAAATCTACTAAAAATGGTACATGGCCACATTGTTCTAACACTAAATACTCAAATATCTCACAGAGAATCTGAGACTATCCACTCTTACCCATGAAATTCTGAAAAGGCAGAAAACCCCCTGCTGGAAGTTTTTTTAATGGCTGGGTCTCAGATTTATATTATATCTGTCCACATAGTCTTTTTTTCAGAGACCCAAACAGCAAAGCTGGAGGTGTTATCCAGCAGCTAATGTTTTTTATAATGCACAGGCATCTCTTTCATTTTAAAAAAATATATTTTTAGCACATTTAATGAATTCGTTTTGGTGGTATTTTCAAATTTTATTATAGACAAATAGGACATATTTTGCGAAGTGCCACCGAGAGGTACATCACAAACACACACACCATGTCACCAATAGGTGTTGTTAGACAAATAAAAGCAAGGATAATTGGGTGCGAAGCAAAAAAACAATAACACGTAGTCAGTGGTTACAGAACATTTACCAGATTTTTAAAATCCGGCTTTAAAGCTCCTGATATATACAAAACTCTTTATGTCATCTAGTTCCTCTGAGTTGTGTCTTTAACAGAACCCTGACTGTACAAATATGGTGTACATGTTATAGAAGATATTCTTGAAGATTATTTAGAGTAGTCTGTACAAGTGTAAATAAAGTCACATGGAGAAGAGGCCAAGCAATTAAAATTTTGTACAAAAGACACAAATTTCATTTTAATCTAAAATTATCAAAGCTCAGAAGGTGATGTTTCTTCAGTATTCTACAGGGATTACACTAGTTGTCTTTTTATATAGAATTTGAGGCAGGACATGTGAGAGAGAATCATGACATGCATAAATATCTGGGCTGCATCCATTGAACGACAGTTTCCAAATTGTAAATATCAGTGTTGACATTAGGTGGCTCTAATACTTCAGACTAGATAACCAGCAGCAGGATAGCTGTCTAGGAAATTATCTATTCTTTTACACATTGATAAAACAGAATTTTAAAGAGTGAAGGAGTAAAAGAGACATGACTGGTTCTCCTCTGATAAAAGGTACTTGAATAAAAGCTCACCTTTTGCCTGCCACTGCAGGCTTGTCGTAGCCTCGCAGGTACTCCACTCCAGCCTCGGTGATAACGCACAAGTCCACATTGCTGCCCGAACCCAGGTCACAGAGAATTCCTGCAGCGATGGCGTCTCGTACGAGCTGCTTCGCCTCCTCCAGCTGAAATGAAGAAGAACAAACAGATAATTCTTTTGCACAGATTGATTATCAAGTTCAATACCTGTAAGGAAAGGTGATGGTCTGTAGTGCAACAAAAGCTCTTCCCTTCTCCATTTGCTCATGCCGTCTGTACTGGCCAAGCTAACTATACACTGCCAAAGGTGTGAAACTAAAACCTAAATACAGCATAACCAACTGACCCCATATTGTATGATTTACAGCAACACAAAATTTTCATGCCCAAACAAGCATTTTTACACTAGAAAGCAGAGCTTTTTGAAGCCTTCTGAGTGGAGGTGGGCAGGCAAACTGAGCTTTTTAGAAAAGTAAAACTAGCCTGGTCCGTGTTGGTGTTTCTACACATGTGGCATTGTCAATGTCAGGTGACCAAGCGTGGGCATAATCTAATTTGCACCATGCTGAAACCATTCAGTACTACTAGAAGATTAAAAAAAAAAAAAAAAATCGACCCAACAGTCATGCCAATGATAACAGCAGCAGTACAAATCAATTCAGGATCCATGTCTCTTTACACCTTATCTCTAGTCACCTGTTACAGATTATTGTAGATGGAATTAAAAACCAATACAAAACATAAAAACCAAGAAACCCATTTGATCTAAATTAGGTTTCTATGTCACTAAATAAAATGGATAATATAGTTTCCTGGGTTTAAGACTTCTTCTGTGTTCTTGTGTTTAGTGGTTGTTTTATTCTACTTCTGTACAGATGATTAACATTTTTCTATCCTTTATGGTTGATATTTACACAGTTAAAATTTCCCATACATCTCATTTGCGGTAGCCAACATGCCTTTAGTACAAGCTCTGTTCTTTTTCTTTATTAAAACATACATCCCATTTTTTTTTATTTTTTTTTATGGAGAGCAGACATTTGGCCTTACCTCCATGTTTGGTTTGAATCTGTCCTCAAATACAGACATAGCAGCTGCAGCTCCAGAACCTGAAATGAGAATCAAGCATTATTGTCTCAGCTTGATTTATATAGTAAATGTAATAAATTAACTTGAAACTTTAACTTGAGCCTGAGTATTTTTCTTCTTTAAATCTCATCCTTTTCTACTGTAATGATACCATACACTAATACATGAACACATACCATTGGTGAGGAAAGGCAGTTTGTCATAGGAGCCATGTGGGTAAACACTGTACAGGTGAGCTCCAGTCACATCAACTCCTCCAACAATCAGAGATGAACCAATGTGACCCTGGTACCTGAAAAAGAGACATCATTACACCATGCTGCCTTCTCTCTTTCAAAGGAAGGATCAAGTGAGTAACGCACATTTCTCGGTACTGAGTTCATGTTTTCTCTCTTCTCTCTTCTCTCAGTCAGATGGATCACTTTTCATTGCTTTGACCCAAAATTAACTCACTGACCACATCTTTTAAAATTCCTGAACTGGCTTCTCACTCTACCAAACCTCTGTTTATTCACATTCCATTTTTCACATTTGAATACCATTTTCAAAACTTTTAAATCTATGTTCAAAACCCAAAATGACAAAATATAATGATAAATACATTGACATTTGCTACATTCTGCTCATCTATATCTGAATGAAATAAAGAATATTGAACATGCATAAAATTCTAATTAGGCCATGTATCAATATACAGTCAGGTTCATACTGTATATTGATACATAAATTGATTGATACTTAAATATTTGGACAGTGACACAGCTTTTGCAATTTTACCTCTGTGCACAACCACAATGAATTTGAATATAACAAATAAAGATGTGATTGAAGCGTAGACTTTCAGCTTTAATTCAGGGCTTTCACAAGAATTCACATTCCAGTACAGGAATTGTTTTCCCTCAGGAAGGTGGAAAGTTTATGATCAGATGTTGCTCTTTGGATTTCTGGATATATCTGCAAAAGACTGTCAATGTATAATGCAAGAGAGCACATCAGGTGGGATATAGAAGACAGGGTTGACTAGCACTGTTGTATTTCTATATATATTGCTATTCTATACAGGTATAGTATGTATAGTGAATATGTAAAGTTTTATATTGCATTGCTGGAATTACTTTATTACTTTAGTTAAATTTTTTGTAGTCATTGAAGCATTATGCAGCATTTGTAATTCATTTCTGTGAAATGTAAAGTAACACAATCCATACAGTAAATGTGAAAAGAAAAAGTGTGATTTAAAAAAAAAAATGGAACCTTGGTTTATTCATATAAATTAATAAATAAACGGTACTTTAAAGACAATAATGATCCTTTTGTAATGCCACTTGTTAGTGTTATTTAAATCAGTTTGTTCTGAGTGACAATGTTTTCTCGGTGAGCGAAATTTTGTCAGTGTTCTGGTACCAGAGTTGATCCAGTGCTTTGGTTTCATTAAATCATTCTGAGTGGGAGATTAATCGTTGTGTAAGCATCACGTAGGTAAAAAGCTGTGTGAAAAGTTTTTGAAAAGTGAACCTAATATAAAGAAAAGCGTTTTACCATTTGTTAAAAAATTGTAACCAACACAGAAACCTAAGAAAACAAACCTAAACAGCATCTGTTTCAGCTGTCGGGTTACCATGGCGACAAGTGGAGGCCGACCAGTGTTGAGTGTGTGCAGCTCCACGTTGGACGACATGATCTGTGTGGTGATCTCTGCGTCTGCAGCAACGCCGGCCCCACAGCAGCTACAGAATACGCAAGACCCAGTTAAGTTTCATAAACATGAAGTTCTTCTCTTTCGTCTTAAGAGATATAAAGCTTTTTTTATTTTTCATTTTTTTTTTACTGCTGCTAACATAATTTAGAACCAACGGTGTGAAGTCAATTAGCGTATTACAATAATAGGTGGGCACAATAATGGGCAAAGAAATTGTCATTATTTTGCTTGATATTCAGTAAAATTAGATCTGGTTTTTTTCAGTTTTTCATCTGACATGGGGCTGTATAAAGTGGCCTCAAATAAAAAAAAAAAATAAATAAAATAAAACCTCTCATTATAATACAAAGAGAGGAGGCAATTATAATTTATATACACTTGCATGTTTTTTTTTGGGGGGGTTTGTGTGTACTATATATATATGGCTAAGAAAAGAGCATAGTGAATGGTGAATACACAGTGCATTCAGTAAAAACTCGTGCCCAAGGACACTTTAACACTAGAACAGGAGGATCTGGGGATGCAGTTAGACTGATTTCTTAAATCAAATCCTGACACAACCGGCAACTTAACACATAGGATACACTCAATCTAAAACTCCTCCATATGATATTGACACAGTGCTTGCATGATGGCTGATCTGAAGTTATCTGCTGTTTTGTGTCATGTACTGTCCCATCCTTATATGCAAAAAACTCAGTCAGCCCCCCCCATTGCTAATCATCTGTCCACATATCCAAAATGACTCCCCATTGCTATCAGTCAGCTGCATTTCTCAGTTCTGTGATGATGTTATAAATAACCGCAACTTTATTTTAATTTCTGTTCACTCATGTTTATTTTATGCTGCCTTCATATAGTTAGTTAATTTTTCCCCCATGCCTGTACCCATAAATTAACGGAGATGCAGGACTCTGATACAAACACCTTGAAGCAATCTATATAAAGACAAATTAATACTGATAGAAAAAGTTATCCTGTGAAATAATGTAAAGAAAGAATAAAAATGAGGACACATCCAGACTTCTCCTGCTGTGGAACTGATGAACAAACTCTGATTTTACTCACTAGATCTTTGGAGCGATGTAGTGAATCTTCCTGCAGTTTTTGTCAACCACTACCATGTCGTCTGTAGCCCTGGTGTCAGCTCCCAGGATCACCCCGTTCTGAGGGACAAGGATAGAAAACACTCACCACATTTGGCTGATGTCCATGGTTTTCTTCCCAGACAGTAAAACAGCTAAGTTTTGTTTTGTTTTTTTTTTTTTTGGCTAACATCCATTTATAAAGTCTGTAGTCACATTTTTCAGAACTCTAAACACAATTAGCACAACATCCATCTGTCGTGGACTGTGCCACATAATATGCAGTAAATGGTTATATATTCTTTACTTACAAGCTTAGCCAACAGATCTTACAGTGGATTGTTCTTATCTTATTTACAATTATTTACATACAGCATGGCAGACATGAAAACTTAATGTTCAAAACCTCATCTATAGTATAAATCCTCTACTTCTGCAACACCAGCAGCTCATAAGCACTATTGAAACAGATGATAAGCATTTTTGAACAAAGAGATCATTGAAACATTGAGAAATAGCTGAATTAATTTGTCTGATCAGTGTATATTCCTCTTTTAGAAAAAAATGATTTGACATTGATTATTTTTTGGTGTTTTCATTATGTAGAGCAAGTTGTTTTTTTTTTTTTGTATTTTAAAATTTGGAGTTGGTATTTATGAAACAAAATGTGGTTTTGAACTGAAAATTAACTATTTGCCTAAATGTGTGATGTACGTGTGTTTTTGTGTTAAGAATTCAGAAAAGTATCCTAAGTTTAGGTTAACACTTGTTAGCAAATGTAAAAAAAAAAAAAAAAGATAAGTTTTTTTTTGTTTGTTTTTTTTTATATGCCCATGGCATCTGCAAGTCTTTGTGTTTCTCTCAGTGAAAACACTGAAGACGGATCCTCACCTTGTAAACCATCCCAGCAATGGTGGTCCCTGTTTTTCTGGCACTGGGATTTTTGTATCCAAGCTCAGACAAATTGGACTCCAACACTCCATTCCTGGAAATGATAAATGAACATGAGATACACACACAGAAAGTAAGACAGTGTGGATTCACTGCAAAAATCCTAAAACTATTCTGTATAGTGTTCAGTTGTCTCTCTAGTATTTTTAAGGGTAAGGTTTTGTTCTTATCTAAATGAAGGATCTAAGGACAGAAGGTGTAGACCGTAAAGCCCTACAGGTCAACCTGTAACTTAAGGCTGGGCCATTGCTACTGCTGAGGTAAAACTGTGGTCATCCCTTTTTCCGGAAATTTAGTTAGCATCCTAGGGTAGAATTCACACTTTACTGTTAAGTTGGTCTATATTTTTTAGAAATATTTTATTATTTTTTATATTAAATATATTTAATTTGGACTAATTTTAGGCCTATAAAAAACCCCAACTGGATTTGGTATTTTCCCAATAGAATTAAGGCCCACGTTTGGACATGTGTAGAGGGCTTTAAAACAAAAATTACAACTTCATTTTGTAAATAAATGAATCGCAGACGTTTTCGTTCAAAGTGCTGTTTCCTAGGTCTTTGATGTGGACTCTAAATGAACTTATCTGTGTTACTTTCTATGCCACAGATTTATTTCAGGAACATCAGAAGAAAGTTACGGTGACACTGAGGTTATAACGGGACACAGAACGATCCCGAAACGTTGTAAACTCGCTATAAAGAGTATAATTCTGTTGAAACTGTAGACTTCTCTAGAAACGCTCTAGAAACGCACTGGTGCTTCCTCCTCGGCGCTGTTTTAGCCTCGATAGCATTAGATGCAGCGCGTCCTTACCTGAGGCTGTTTTCGAAGCAGAAACCTCCGGTCGGCAGGTCCCGGGGCTTCAAACTGTGGAGCATCTTCAGTGTGAAGAAAAGATGGAGACACAGAAGAGATTAAGGTGAAGCTGAGCGCTGATACTGAAAAACAACGTTTACAGCGAAAGACCCGTCAGGGTGCGTGTCAGCGCTTTTCACGGGGTTTTACTTTTACTTTCAGTTCTCCAGCAAAAGCCAAGCCTCCCTGCTCCCCACTGCAAAAAATATCCACATTAACCAAAAATGTGTTCTCGCATTGAGTTTGAAGGAGAGTTTCTTCATCAAAAGGGCTGGAATTCGGTTAGACCTAGAGAAGAAACTCCATTTTTCCTTTTGTTCCTTTTGTCTGTGAAACAAGACCCTTAGATTTGGTTTGAGAGAGAGAAAACGGACGTCTCTCTCTGCCTTTTGCCCACTAGCCATTACGTGACTTGCTTAGAGAGGAATAGAAAACCTTTGAGACCCATGAGCCAATCCAATGAACTGCTGGATTATATTTACTGATGTTTCTTGCAGTGTTGAGGCCTAAAACGTTGTCTCAGGTGACACATGTCAACATGGACAAGCTTTAGTTCAAACATCTGGTTAGAAATGTTCTCCTCGATTAAAAAAAAACCAAACAAACAACTTTAAGGGTAATCCTCAGTCCCAATTCGTGCTAACTGATGGTTGGGCCTTTTTTTCTTCTTTTTGTGTAAGTAATCAGTCTACAATTACATTGCATGTACAGTCAGATTTTTTTTTCTTTAATTTTGCGGAAAAGTGGGATTAGACACAAAACGTTACCGCTGGTGCTGAAGGACGAATGTGTGAGAAACTCAACTTGGGGCATGAGATACTGTTAAAGATTAAAGTTACTATGTTGAAAGAGTATTTAAATTTATGAATCCATTGGTTACATCAGTACAGATATTTTCACTTTTTATTATATTTGTGTATTACACTAATCGTTCTGTTTCACTGATTAAATAAATTTACTGCTGTGGGAGAACAGACGTTCTAAACCTAGATGTCATGATGCATTTCTTGCACTATAACTCAGGTATCTCCATTAATTGTCATTAAGCTTCATGTATAGCATCAACCCTGCAGACACATTAACGGACACAGCACACAACCTTCTACAGTACCCTGTACGCCATCTCTGTGCTGTTAGTGAGGAGGAACAAAGTCCAAAGGTGTCAAGAAAACATATGAAGCAGAGAGGAAAGTGCTGGTTAGAGCAAGTGCAAAATAGTGGTTTGGGCGGTGGATAAAGTGAATGTAAAGACTGTACACATTACCTGTTCTCTCCATAAGGGAGAGTCAGTCAGCAATGCATACACCAATCAGCCACTACTTCATACACACCATTCAGCCAAATCATTCAAACCAGTTGCTGGTATAAGTGTTTTGGCTGAACAGTGTATTTTAGTAATTGCTTAAATCAGTAAATTGGAAATTCATACTTATTCTAAGCAAGCTGATCTAGGGTCATATCTCTAAATTGTAACATAACAGCCCCCCCACCCCTGATTCAAATTTAATATCCATATCTCCTACTAGGACCTCTTCTTTTAATTTCTTATACCTATAGGTAAGTTTTTCAGCATAAGCAAGTCAACAGTATTCTCAGCACAAGGCTACAAAAAAAATTTACGTACAGTCGTACATACAATTTAAGTACAGTCCGCTTGGACATAGTGGCATAAAAATAATAAGAGATTAATAATGTAACAAAAAACATTTGTGCTAAAGGACAACGAGATTAAAAAGTCACACCGTCCATGTTCATCAGCTCTGTTAGGTCCAGTAGATGCTGCAGTTTCTCCTCTGCCACTGAGCCCGGCCATGTTTTACTGGTGATGCAGCAGATCTACTGCACTGTGGTTCTACTGAGATGTGTCGAGAAAATCTTCTAAATGATAATTTAGAATATGTCATGATTCAGTTATAAATATTTTACTACACTTATATGGAAATGTACAAAGCTGTTTAAAAAAAAAACTTTTTTCAGTCTTATATCTGATGCACTAATTTATTTCTTCTCTGCAGTCCCTGTTAATGGCGGAGGTCTGTATATGAAGCAGCCATTGTCTCACCTGTAAATACAACAAGAAATAAATGCATCTGTAGAAGATAAGCTCTTAGTGTATATCAGAATGTCTGAAATATACTATGATTATTCCTGGGATCAGTGTGTGAAGCTCTCATTTTTTTGGTCTTTTATATTCCAGCAAGACAAGAAAACCGTAGAGATGATCATACTCTGGACCAGTGTCACTGACCAAGGATTAAGAAATCACATTTGAATTACAGAAAAAGGGGCAGGCAGCTCTTACGGTTGTGGAATAAACATCTTTCAGAATATAGTACTTTAACTGTATTAACGGGGACAATACAAACAAGCTCCAGTTCCACCCTTAGGCCGTTGGGCCCCGGGTACTTTACACCACCAGACCCATCAACGCTACAACACGTGTCAATCTCCCCACGTTTCCCACCAGTTAGTAACTGAGCAGCAGAAACTTTGCCCTTCAGCGCAGTGAGGTGGCTCTTAAAAGAGCCGTTGTCGTCGTTGAAGCAGCAGCAGCAGCAGAGTTTACGCTCTCTCCCCGCGGATGCGACGGGCCAGCTGGATGTCCTTGGGCATGATGGTGACCCTCTTGGCGTGGATGGCGCACAGGTTGGTGTCCTCGAAGAGGCCGACCAGGTAGGCCTCGCTGGCCTCCTGCAGCGCCATGACGGCCGAGCTCTGGAAGCGCAGGTCGGTCTTGAAATCCTGAGCGATTTCTCGGACCAGGCGCTGGAAGGGCAGCTTGCGGATCAGCAGCTCCGTGGACTTCTGGTAGCGACGGATCTCCCTCAGAGCCACGGTGCCGGGCCTGTAGCGGTGAGGCTTCTTCACGCCGCCGGTGGCCGGGGCGCTCTTACGCGCAGCCTTGGTGGCCAGTTGCTTCCTGGGGGCTTTACCTCCGGTGGACTTACGAGCGGTTTGCTTGGTTCTTGCCATGTCGTCGTCTTCTGTCTCTGCAAAGGAGAAGAGTGTGACGAGCAGAGGCGACGCGCTGCTCTTAAGCGGTGGGACGCGCCGCCAAAGGGTGACGCGGCTTCCGACCCCTGAGCCCTGATTGGTGAGGGGCTCCTGCCGGCGCTCGGCGCCGCCTACATCAGCGACCCGGCGCCTGTTTCCCCGCCGCTCATTGGAGGAGAGTCCGCCGAAAGTCGGAGCAGGACTCCCGCTGCTAGCGCTGCCGGGAGCCTGCTCTCTGGTTGGTCTGGCAGGAACCTTCCCGCTCGCTCCGCGGACATATAAGGGAGACTTGTGCGTTTTCTCGCCACACTTCCTGAGAGAGCAGAGATAGAAACGCTGAGCTGAAACAATGAGTGGACGCGGCAAAACCGGTGGCAAAGCCAGGGCCAAGGCCAAGACCCGCTCGTCCCGTGCTGGGCTCCAGTTCCCCGTCGGCCGTGTGCACAGGCTGCTGCGCAAAGGCAACTACGCCGAGCGTGTGGGTGCCGGCGCCCCCGTCTACCTGGCGGCTGTGCTGGAGTATCTGACCGCTGAGATCCTGGAGCTGGCTGGAAACGCCGCCCGCGACAACAAGAAGACCAGGATCATCCCCCGCCACCTGCAGTTGGCCGTCCGCAACGACGAGGAGCTCAACAAGCTGCTCGGCGGAGTCACCATCGCTCAGGGCGGCGTGCTGCCCAACATCCAGGCTGTTCTGCTGCCCAAGAAGACTGAGAAGCCCGCTAAGTCCAAGTAAAGCTGCTGGGACTCGACCACACAAAGGCTCTTTTAAGAGCCACACACTCCCTCTGATAGAGCGCAGCTCCTCCGGTCGTCGTCGCCGCCACCGAGCGCAGCGACAAACTTTCGCATTTAACCGCAGTCGTCCACTTAGTCTAGATGATTATAATAAACCATCCGATAATACCTGGTAGATCTAAAGTCTTAAAAGTGATGTTACAGGAGAAACTAAAAATTCCACTTCTGTTAACATAAACGGTATCTATGACTAGCGCCATAATGGGACCGTTTAGCCTGCGTGACATGTAGAAATGAGTACAACGTGTAGAACAATGGTGACAAACTCACACTGAAATGTTGGAAGAAATGATTTTAGAAGCTTATAAGTAGAGAATCGTGGGAGAGGCAGTTTTACCCATTTGAAAAAGAAACTTGTGAGGGGAAGGGGTTTGGATACCTTCAGAAACCAATGTACACGTTCGTCTGACTAGACAAAAAAAACCATGAAATGAATCTCGAGAATAGTCCGAAGGAATTTAGATACAAACACAAGAGAAAAAACATCACAATGGTTGGTTCTTTTCAGAAAATCACTTCTATTTCAAACGTCCACTGTTTGATCACACATGTTATGGTTTATACTTGTTATATAGTAAAGATATATAGTGAAGACTGAAGAACTTTTTTGTGTATTCAAGTATATTTTGAAACAATTCTGAAAACCCTGAAAGCTCCCGTGATTTTTGAAGATATAAACAAAATTTTTAAGTTTATAGAAAGAGCCATGACTTATACTCTTGCCCTGGACCGGACTTCCTGACCACAAAAACATGAGGTCACAGTGACTTTGACCTTTAAAAAACAAAATCTATTCAGTTAAATCTGATGCACAAACATACGAATGTATTTATGGAAGTATTAAGTGGAATTTGGAAGTATTAGCATATTCATTGTTGAGTTACGGCCCAAAACATATTTTTGAGTCAGTGACCTTCACCTTTGATCACAATAGTCTCTTCAGTCCAACCTTGAGTCCAAGTGTACGTTTCTGCCAGATGTAATAAAATTGATGTTGTGTTATGGACAATGCAGAGGACCTTTAATCAATCTTAGGCATAAGGCTGCACCGTGACAATGTAACAAAAGTGATGTTGGAATGTTTTCTGAACGGACTGTAGATCTATTGAGGTCCAACTGTTTGCAGATGATTTTTTGCACAAAAGAATCACCTTTGTAAATTAAAATCTAGCATTAACATATTAGGCAAATGTAAGGGGAGATGATGAGATTCACCCAGCTTGGAATATCTTATATCCATGTGAAGAGAAGAAAAGAGGAGACAAGGAGTTTTGGCTGGAGTATTGAGAATAAGGGAAAAGAACAAGATGGCCGATAAAATATTGAGCACAGTGGGACTGAGACAGTCTGTTGTCCCATCATGGACTCGAGTGCAAATAAGGACTGATTTAAAGCAGAAACAAAGCCAAGATACAGACAAGTTCATTAAAGTGTTAAGAGGCCACAAATAGGTTTTAGATACATGTGGATTCCTGCACATATTGATGTGACACAGGGATTAAAAAAACAAGTCTTCGGTGAACTTAATGTATATTAACTTATGATCAAGAAGGTGTCAACAACCCACACAAAACAGTTCTCATTTCACCAAATCAGGCGGCTAAATCAGTGCAAAAATGCGGCATTGGTCGAGTCGATATGATCAGAAAATCCTCGGGTAGAAACTCAACCGGCGCTGCGTCAACACCTTGGACATCATAGCTGTGTAATTACTGCAGATTGATGCCGAGGAGCCATGTGAGATGTGGAGGAGTGAAGACTCACCTGCTGACGGTTTGAAAGCTCCGTCAGAAAGTGAGGAGTTTAACTGTTTTCTGGTAAAAACACAAGGTGACAGTGAGGTACGATGCTCAAATTCAGGGTTGATACGGTTTAATGAGACTGATATAGTGACAGTTAGCAAAAGTGCAGGTTGTTAGTAATGATTTCACATTGGGTCTGTTTCATGTTGATGTTGCATTCAGATATTAAACATGTCCTTTGCTTGTTCTTGTGCTTAGTATATCGTCCCCAATAGAACATATACAACGGTCGCTAATATAGTGTTTGATAGGGCCAGTATTTAATGGGACGTGCTCCAGCAACGGTTTCATCGAGAGACACGGGGACAGTTGGCGCTTCAAGAGAAGTGAGTGGCTCTTAAAAGAGCCGTTGAGTTGGGGAAGAGAGCGGAGCCTCTACTTGGAGCTGGTGTACTTGGTGACGGCCTTGGTGCCCTCGGACACGGCGTGCTTGGCCAGCTCACCCGGCAGCAGCAGGCGCACGGCGGTCTGGATCTCCCTGGAGGTGATGGTGGAGCGCTTGTTGTAGTGCGCCAGACGAGACGCTTCGCCGGCGATGCGTTCGAAGATGTCGCTGACGAAGGAGTTCATGATGCTCATGGCCTTGGAGGAGATGCCGGTGTCGGGGTGGACCTGCTTCAGGACCTTGTACACGTAGATGGCGTAGCTCTCCCTGCGGGTCTTCCTCCTCT